>CM076578.1:760676427-761090387 GCA_034641835.2 Pinus albicaulis | reverse complement strand
GGAAATCCATGTAGAGAGAATTACAGTATACTGACTCGATGGTTAACAGTTTTACCTAATTATTGACTTCAGACTTTTGTAATTCATATTGTTGTAGATGAGTCTTTTGGATTAATCACATCATCAGATTAGGGTCGACATTTCGAACCATCTAATGTGGTTCATCCTCAGGACAAATTTTGAACTATTGTTAGATTTTCTTTGTTTCTTAGTAAAGATTAACTCAGAAACACTTTAACAGTCAATTTTTCGAGCACTAGCTTGTATATTTAAAGATCAATTAACATAACTAGTAGAAGATAGCAGAAGGTCTCTAAGTTTGGCATATATTTTTCCTTTTACACATCTTACTAGGGAACATGATAGAAAATATAGCTGTTGGTAACTGTAATTAATCTGAATATAATTGATTTGATTCCAACCTTTGAAGCCAGACTAATATGCATATGATTCTTGTAATTATGTTCAGACAAAATCATTGCTCGGCATTGATGAAATCAAAGGCAACGTTGGAAGGTAAGCTTCTTAATGTCTATGGCTCTACAAGAACCTTCTAGGGACTCAACTAAGAATCAGAAGTTCTGTAAGACAAAGAATTGGAACTGGAAAAATTAAAGTATTCCATCGTAGAACAAAATAAAAAGCCTAGACATTAAGAGTTCTCTAGTTTCCACAGTCACTGGTTACATCATGAATCTGATTGAAGCCAAAAGATGTGCATGCTCAATAACTTTGCTACTTCTGATAATAGACACCATAACAAATACAATCCTCCAAGCAACACTGTTTGGCATAAAAAGTTTCCTTGGTTACTTATTACAATAGCAGACACCATGATACATTTTAAACTGATATGCAACTACTAGAAAAAATCTGGAAGAAACAAGAACTCATTTATACAATAGAATTCTACATTGTTGAGACTTAATTTTTGCTACAGCCGTGACTTGACAGTGATCAAAGGGTATGTAATTCACGTGCATATTTTAGGCAATGTAAGTTAAGTATCACTATGGGATCTTTGTGAGACATAATAGAAATTTGGTCAAACTTTGCTAAAATTTTGCAACTCTTCAAGATGTCAGAATATATGAAAAATTAATTATCGAAAGGACTCGTTTATCTTGTCTGTAGAAGATTTTTCTAGTAACAGCTCTACGACGCCTCTTTCTGGCTGATGACAACCATCAAGACCTTTCTAACAGTCAAAATTTAAGCATTTGCATCACCTCTATAGCATTATTATATGTTCTTATCCATGGTATCTAATATTCTTTCAAATGGTTTCAAAATTTAAGAAACATCACGTGGACGTTATTAATTTTGATCAGGACTTTGACTTTAAAAGGCACATAAATCCACCTTTACCTTTGCAGTTGCACATTTTTCTTTTCTAACAGAGATTAATGAATTCTTAAAATAATGCCTGATTTCTGGCCAACGACCTCATCAAAGAAAGTTGGTGTGGTTGCTCCCAATATTTCAGATATTATTGCTTTTAGAAAAATGGAAGTGAAAATTTGAAAGCGAGAAAAGGACTCGAGAGCTTACTGAGAGGCTCTTATAGTTTAAATATGTAGCATCTCCAAGCATATTGAAGGCAGTTTGGAACCCTATGTGAATTTCAGTAATTTCAAGTTGGAGACGTTCTCAACCAATGAGATTCCCCAAATATTAGCATTGAGGGGCTTGTTGTTATATGTTGAACACCAAAGACACTAGAGAGTTCCAGAGTTAATTACTATGAATACATTATATTTTTCTACATTAACAGTAATTGTGCTCTTACAATAAAACTAAGTTGTTTCATTTGCAGAGGCTTCATGCTTTCTTACTAGTATTACACGGATAAGTCATTATGATTCTAGTGTACCTTTGGTTTGTATGTGTAAATCTAGGCTAATTGTTTTCTTAGATCAACTAGTTTACTAGTTTATATTCTCTGGAAAATACATTGTTTGCATTTTATTTTTGGGCACCTGATAGCTTTAGTTATTGCCTTTGCTTATATTAAATCTTATGCTCAACATGTTATGGACGAAAAATGGAAAATTCCAATCGATAGACATTTTTTTGTTGCAGAGAACCAGGGAACTGGACATTCCTGAATTGCTAGAACAATTGCCACCTTTGAAGCAATATGTTTATCGTCTAATGGGGTGTGAGGTATTACATAGGAGCCACCATTGTTGAATGAACAACAACTCTGAATTTGTAGGTTGGATACTTATTATATGTTCTTTAGACTTTTTGAGTTATATGTCAATTTAGTGTGTTTTTGGATTGAAAGCCCTACATAATGTTGTGTATGGGTGAGCTCATGTAATTATCTAATTATGTGCATCCAGAAAGGGCAGCTATATCATGTGATAGAGTATGCACTCATAGAAGTTTGTAGAATCTTCACTCTTTGGTGGTTAAAATTCCTTTGTTGTCTTGCATGAAGAAAGAGGTTTCACTTGCTAAAGTTGATGTTGTACTTTATGATGGGGATACTTATTTGTCTTTTGTACAATGTTGCAGGTTTCATGGGAGAGCATTAAACTTTATACTGCAATTAATGAGCAATTAATGATGCCACCATCAACCTTCTTGACAAGGTAGAGAATGTTATGGTTTAGTATGTTCAATTAGCATCTTACTCATCCCTGATCTGTAGCTACTAATGACTGAAACTATTTACTTGCAGTTCTTTGAAATGCAATGCCATGATGCTATTAAGGCTCTTCATATCTATAGGCGAGCTGGTAAACAGGCATAGTTGGAAATCTACTGTTCCAGAAGTTTTTTAATTGATGTCTTTAGTTTCAAACACTGTCAAAATAGTGGATATACCAGTACTTTTTTGTTTTTTAAGGATGATTGTGATCCAGCACTACTTTTTTCCCAAAAAAAATGCTTCAGACTGAGACAACTGAGGCTATGGTTCATGACCTAGATTTCCTTATGTTCCTTTGGGTAGAGGCATGTGGTACAATTGTCTACATCCTAAACAAGTTTCCTCTCTAGGTATTGAAGGACAAACCACCGAAGGAAGCTTTCATCGGTGAGAAATGCTAGGTATCACACTTTTTGTGTTGCTGTCCTGTATATATTCATATTTTTTAGGAGAAATGAACTAAATTGAAACACTCCAATTTGAAGGGTGTTTTTGTTGGATATAATGAGTCCTGCAAAACCTATGGAGTCTACATTCTGTCACAATGGAAAATAATAGTGGCCTGAGATGTGAACCTTGTGATGATGTATGGTCCCTCGAGGTCTCAAGACCCTTTTAGTAGAGGTTTAGGAGGGAGACACCTTTTCTGTCCTAAAGATGATTAGCAAGGTTTTGGAGGTGGAAGTGATGCTTTAGTATTTTTTGGTTCAACAAGGCAGCCTAGGTGGTGCTAAACATAGTAGGATGCATAGGAGCATGTTGGATCTCCAAAGACATCCTTTGTAGCGAGTTATCTTTCTAAAAAGTTTATGAATTATGTTGCACCGATGTCTTCCATCATTTTTGTAGAGCCTTTTAGTTATGGGGAGGTAGTTGGTTAGCAGGTATGACAGAATGCTGTGGTGGACGTGGACAACTCTATACTAAAGAATGATGTTTGGGAGATTGTGCCAACACAAGTGGGGCAGTTTGTGATTTATTCTAGGTGGATGTTTGAGGTGAAGCTTGCAGCAGATAAAAAAGTGCAAAGGTTCTGTTCATAGTGAGAGTATTCTCTAGAGAGGAGTTGACTATAAGGACACATTTACTCTAGTTGATAGTGTACTTGCATCAGGTTCGTTAATGTCTTTTAGCATCAATTCTTGGTTGGCATTGATATCAAATGGATGTAAGAACATTGTTTCTTAATGGTCTAATCAAGGAGGAAATATAGATCAATCACAACTCTATAATGAAGAATGTTGTTTGGGAGATTGTGCCAACACAAGTGGGGAAGTTTGTGATTTATTCTAGGGGGGTGTTTGAGGTGAAGCTTGCTAGTAGATACCATAAAAATGTACTAAGGTTCAGTTCACAGTGAGACTATTCTCTAGAGAGGAGTTGACTATGAGGACACCTTTAGGATTTACTCTAGTTGCTAGTGTGCTTGCATCAGGTTCGTCATATCTTTAGCATCAATTTTTGGTTGGCATTTATATCAAATTGATGTAAAAACATTGTTTCTTAATGTTCTAATCGAGGAGGCAATATACATCAAATCAGTTGAGAGGGTTTTAGGTGCGTGGGTGAGAGATCCATGCATGCAAATTGAAGGAGGATTTTTATGGGATGAAGTTGGCATCACATGCTCAGTACTCTAAGATTGAAGAATAATTGGTAGGTTCAAGCTTTACTATAGCTATTGCAAATCTTGATCTTTATTATTTATTTGGTAAATTTGATTTGTTTGTTTGTCTGAGATCCTAGGGAAATTTTCACCCCAGGATTTCAATAAATTATTTTTTAGACAAGGACACCAAGATTCATCCAATACAAATGAATGAAGTCTTCAGTAAATAACATTGCTATCTTAACATTACAGTAAACAATACGATAGTTCAACCATGCAACAAGAATTCATAGTACCACTATATTCTCCAGATTTAATAGTTTAGTATAGTTTCAAACAGTTGCAATATAATTTTGTATTGGACAAAGTTGTATTCTAACTAGAAATCTGTAGACCTAAATAAACCTTTGCGAATTGTGATCAGGGCTAATATCCGAATGGTTTCAGGGGTTAAGACGGAGGATAAAACTCTTCTTCTTCCTTGGACTTCCTTCAGAAAATTATCTGAGAATCTATCCAATACCACTGCATCGTATTAGAGAGTCTTGGATCTGCTTCGGTCCTAAATCAATTCCTCTATACTTGCCTCAGATAGCCACTCCGAGCTTTATATAGGAGTAGGAAATTTCTTTAGAAGTTAAGACCTATTGCAGAGCACAAATAATCTCCGAGTGGCCTGAGGAACGGGGTTGGCTGGGATTAGCCTCTTTTGATGCTAAAAAAATTCAGATTAATTTGCCTAAGAATAATTACATAAATAACCAGTCTCAGGGTTTTGTTTTCTTGGGAATTGTGATAATATCCTGCCTCAGATCGTTCTGCTTCTGGGATGGGAAAACTTTCCACAATCATATTTTAGAGATTCATTGGATGTTTGTTTGCCACCATCTCCATGCAACTGAATGTTATTTTTAGTTATTTCCTTTTCAATAGCCAATGAATTTTTTGCATCCTTAAGCCAGGAGGATTTTGAGATTGGATCAAGTGTTCCACATACATGTCTTTGCTTCTTCTTTGATTCTACGTCATCAGAATCATACACAGATTTAATGGGTGATCCTTCATAGTACTGCACCTTTCTTCTTGGTCTCTGCAATTGTCTAGTAGTACCATGTTTTTTTATACACCTTCCTTTTAGTAACTTTTTCCAGAAAATATTAGTAGGTATCTTCTCTGCTGTCAATTGGTTGTCTGACTCACTAAGCAGTGGGACACCTTTTCCATACCTTCCTTCCTGTGGTACTTTTGCAATAATACCATTCTCTGGTGTATTATCAATCTCAAATATGTCACATGCACGGGTTAACATGTCTTGAGATAAAGACTTCAAGTTTTCATTTCTAGAAACATATGTCAATTTGAAATCAAGATACGTTAACCAGAATTTAGCACAATGAAAGTAGGCCACCATCTGCCATTTTCTATCTCAGCCCAAACAATTGTCTTTGGTTCAGAATCATTGCTTATGTTATTCTCATCTGACTCATAATCTCCATTAGCAGATTCTTGCCCCACTCCTACATTTCCACATATATCAGCAGAAGATTCATTTCTTTGAAAACAAGCACGTGATTCCACATGGTCATTAGCATTTGTATTTGGTTCAATGTGCATGCAAGAATCAGAAATACCATGTTCAGTTTCCTCCTGTGAAGCAACACAAGTAGCATTCAAAGCATGACATGCACTGTCATCACAACACCAAGACTGCCTACATACTTGAATATTCTCTATCCTCTTCCACTTTTTGCAGTTGATACATTGTGCCCATTCCCTGGTATGTTGATCCTCACTCATCCCATGCTGCTGCATTTCACCTTTGTCCCCAATAGGAACGGAAACAACAAGATCCATGCCATAATCATCAAGCAGATTTCCTTCTTTCTTGTCCTTTTCAACATCTCCTTTCTTGCATATGCTCCTTTTTCTCTTCTTTTTATAACTCTTTTCTCTAGATGTTTCTTCAAGAAATTCACGTGAACCACCTTCTTGACTGCTAGTTATATATTGGATACATCCTTTAACTTGATTCTGTACAACATCATGTTGTCCTTTTCTTGAAACCTTTAGACCTGTCAAATTTATTTCATGGTCTTTAACAGCATCTGTGAAACCTCCAGTTTCAACATCATCATCTGTACTAGTACCATTTGTGTCCTCCAAAACTTTAAACTTGTGCATTTTCCCAGAGCTTCTCTCAGACGCTGAGTAACTCTCTTTAACTAAATTTTGTTGTATATCTTTCTTGTTATGAATCCTACTACTTCTGCGAACTTTCTCTTTTTTATGTTGACCATTCTCAACCTCTTCGTGGTCCTCCAAACCTTCTAATTCAGTGACGTTAAGCCCTGAAGTTTGATTGTGAGCACCAACAACTTTAGCTGGGGATTTGACAACTGTTTGAGTATGCACATAATCCTGCTGCAATTCAGTTTGATGCTTTTGCTTTCTATTTATTCCAGTGAATTCCCTTTGTTCGCTACTTTTCTCAAACACAGTCAAACAATTATCTGCGCCATCTTGTCCTGAAACACCTAGCCCACTTTTCGTGTTTTGTTCCAAATCTTGCAATCTTCCATCATTGTCTAGTGACTCTAGATGCAGTGTCAGATGCCCCCCCATTTCCCTATTCTTATTTCTTATTGCACTTCTATCAATGGCAGTGGAAGCATCCCTTACTTAATTCTTTGTGCTTTCTCCTTCTTGTGGTTCCCTTATGATAACCTTAAACTTTGCTGACATAGATTGTCTATACCTACATGCATCTAATCTTTTTGATGCAGAGAAATTATTTTGGTCACCATCCACCACAGTGTCTATCGTCTTAGTAATATTTACTTTTGCAACTTCTTCTATTGGAGGAACCTTGCAGGTTTTTTAGAGATCCCTGTCTTCCCATTCCTTGCATATGTAATACCAGGAAAACGGTTCCTGGCCACATTCTCTCTTTTTGATCTCCTCATGGTTGGTACCGACATTATAACACAATCACCATATCAGTCCAACTCGGAAGATATTCCAGGAACCTTTTTATCATTCCTTTCATTTAAATTCTACACAGATTTTCAACTCCTTCCAAGCCATGCCCAAAAGGAATGTTTGGGTGTTCTGGAAAATGGAATTTTATAATAGTGCAACTTGAGGATCCAAGTTTCAAATTTATTTTCCTCAATAGATGACGCTGAAAGTAAATCTGCTCGAGTCAACCTCTCCGCCCCTGAGCATTCAGCGGCACCAAACCCTTCGACACTATGCGGCCGTATAACGTGACAATATCACATACGAAATGCCTGCCAGCTGTCCGAAAGAGCGATGTTGACAACAACCTCATAAAAAACAGAGCCACACATTCACAACACTTATTTATGGCTCCGGGAATCGAACTCATGTTAAATTGGACAACTAGGTCCAAACTCCACATTGTGATGCTCAGATGAAGACACCAATATTTTTATTGGGTTCCTCTTTCGGAGAGGTGCAAGATTGATCTAAATATCATCTTGATCCGATGAGCAGAACATTTATTTTGAATTTATTTTTAATACTTTCAAAATATGTGCAGGTCGGCCTTAAGGTTTTACACCCCCAGCGAATGTGTCACACATCCTCAGTGATGGATATAAATAAAGTCAACGTTGGAGGACATTTCACTCATCTCCTCATCACACATATTTCTCTCTCCATTTCTGATTGGTTTGAGCTACTTGGAGGAAAATCTGCGGTTCACACGTGGGAGAACGACGAAAATATTTTCTGCTGCAGCTAGGGTTTCTACCGCAGGTTTGACCAACGTTGACTTTGGTCAATGCATGGTCTAAAGGAGCTGAATTTTGGCATAGACTTCGATTTATGCAGTCCGTACTTTTTGGCACAAGAACCGAGGTCAAAGGTTGATCGTAGATTGTGCTGCGTTGAATTTTACTTGCTATTGTTCTGCTTTTCTGGGCATCATTGACTTTTTTGGGATTGACTTTGAGTTGACCGTTTGGCTGTTTTGAGGGTTGTTGTGACACATTCTGGGTTGGCTGACCAAGGAGACTTTGCTGGTTGAAGCATCCTACTAATCGTCGTAACGCACCAACAAATATATATTTTTTTGGCTTGTCTTCTATTGATCCTCTGGTATGTTCTATCAGCATATTACTTAATGATTTACATGATTGTTGTCTAGTATTAAAGAGAAAGTAAAGTTGCATCAAGCATATAACATCTACATAAATTTACAACTCAGCACTTTCAAAATTTTCCGAATTTCAAGATCCCCCTCCCTCTTTCAGCGAAATACCATGGATGTCTGAAGAATCGAACCTTGGACCTTCCCATTTCTGCGCTGGCTCGGAGCCACCCAACCTTCTTATTTTGAGCTTTTTAACGGAAAATTACTACGGTGAAAGAACAATCACTTTCTTTTTGGTTCGCAAGCGCCAGGAGAAGAAATGCATAAACTTCGTCGACTTTGGTGGGGGTCCAGACGGTTGGCAATAGTGAAGAAAAATGGTGCATAGGGGGCACTGTAGCCGATCGAAAAAGGATTGGAGAACTTAAGCTGGAATGGTCCACTATTCAGTTGTGGATGACTAATCAACAAAAGATCATTCCACTAGGATGATTGCCGAAGGTTGTGGTGGACATTGCAAGAGTTAAAGTCTATGCAGATTTTGAAGTAATCTAGATTGTGGATGATGCGAACCCTTACCCTGCGCTCTTAGGCCTGGATTGGGCTATTGACATGGGAGGTATCATAAATTTGAAAAGGATAAGTATGATCTTTGAAAACGAGGGTACGCGGGTAATAGTCCCCTTGGATCCAGCAGAAGGTGAACGATATATCGAACTAGTGCATGAAGAGAAGGATGTTGACCACATTTACAAGCTAACTTCCCGGGACGATGATTGGATCAACCCCATGATTGATGGCATGCTATGTTGGGAAAAATACAGCGAATGCCTCTCAGACTCAGATGGAGAGATAGAAAATTGGCAGAACCGGTTGCATGATGTATTTGCGCTGCGGTGCCTTAAGATCACAAAGAGCTTCCGATGCATCTCCTCAAAGGTAAGAGAACTGCCCTACTTTGATGGTTCTGGTAGTATTAAGGACTTTCTTAAAGCATTTGAAGTGGATGTCCCTGAAGAACAGAGGTTTTCGGCCCTTGACTTGGCTATGCGTGTGACCCCTGCACGGTGGTGGGAAACTCATAAGGAAGCTTTTTCAGGACTGGGAGGAATGCTGAAAAATGATGATCCTACGATTCGATCCTCCAGTCAACCCACCCATGGAACTCTTCTCGGGTTGAGGGGATCCGCGCAAGCACTTGCCTATCTGGAAGGAAGTATGGAATGAATGGGTCCATATGTTTATTCATGCATTAGGACCGATCCCCACCACTTGGTATTTGGATGCAGATCTACACTAGTGCACTCATCACTGGGGTACAATGGACGAAGATTTCATGATGATGTTTGGTTCGGTAGGAGGAACTGAGAAACTCGATGAAGCCCTGCAAGATATAGGTGCTTTGGTCTTTGATGAGTCCTTATCTAAGCGATAATGTGTTGCGCCAGCCTGGGATGCGTAGATGCAGTATATACCAAGGGTGATAGGACCAAGGCAGATGCAATTAAGCTGAAGGACCCTACCCTTGAAGAACATAAATTCCTACCTTAAAAACTACCAACAACTGAGGAGCTACAAGAATCAACACAATCTTTGATTTGAACCTAAACAGTCTTATTATATCCAAGTATTTCCCTAATCACAATGACCAGTAGATTCTCCTCATGGATTATTTCTCTCGTTCTATATATTAGTAAAATCCACAAAATGTATCCCTACATTTGAATCTTGGGAAATAAACATATAATTCTTATCATTTAAAATATCCATATCTCTTGGAGCCCAAAAATCCATTTGCTTTGGATATGCTTTATCTCTAACCTAAAAAGCAACCCTATTATAAGTTGAAGGACCATTATGTCCTCTTGAGTCTTGACAAAGTATGATGGAATGAAATTGGGTGAGAACCAAATCCAGGTTTACCATGTCAGAACTTCATTGAGATGATGACCTTGGTTTGAAGACATCCACCATACAAACTAGGACCACCCATACTTATCATTGCCATCTCTATTTTATCATCAATACTAACATACTGAGGACCTATAACACGTGGAGGCCCATGGTCGTCATTGCAATGTAATTGATTAGAATACATGCCATGTCCACAAGTTTTTATATTTAATATCTACATCCAATGTGGCCATTTCTTATTATGAGATTTACCACATCCGAAAATGGCTTCATTCACATAATTTTGAAGAAGTCTACAAATTAGGTCAACATAATTTTTTTCACATTTACAACTTCCCTCACATTTGGTTGTTCGTGAAGCTCGAGCACTTTCATAACAAAAATTGGAAAAGTCAAACAACAAAATATCCACTCTCTTTTCATTTTCTAATATTATAATGAACTTTTATTAGAGGGACTTTTTGTTTGTTTGTTTTGGTTAGAAAAGGGGTTGCTCTTGGTTTTATGTGTCTTTCAATTTATCATATGTAACATGTTAAGAAATGGGAAAGAATAATGTGACATTATCTTGCAGAAATTGATGTTGAATATTCTTTTAGATAAGTCTGCAATCAAAACTGTTCTTGTATTTTCTATCTTTCAAACGTTGTCACCTTCAGACTTATATGTAGACAATCTTGTCCTTAGATCTGATTTGTTATACCTTCAAACTAATACGTAATTCCTGTTCTTTCTTCCACCTTTTGTTAACTTCAAACTTGATTGTAATTGTTACTTAAATATCTGCAGTACCTCAGAGACAGATCCGCAAATATGTTCTTTCTTTTAATGTGTTCTACCCCAGACGTTAACTTAATATTTGCTCCCTTCTTTACGCTGTATTGCCTCAGTAGAATCTGCAAAAATTTCTTCTTTTGCACGTTGTATAGCTGCAGTATCATCCGCATATATGTTCTCTTAACCGCAACATATGTAGGGTATATATAGTAGTTCTAGCCAAGTAATTAAGCCGACCTTATAGCCATTAAGTAGGCCGACTATAACATTTGTTTGTAGGCCGACTTCATAGGCATATCTTCAACGTTTGTAAGCCATTCTTCCGCAACGTCCTGGAGGGTATTCTTCACGCCTTTTACATGACTCTTAATTACACTTATGTACCTAATAGACATCAAGAAGAAGTCTATAGACCTATACTAAGAATCTTTCTCATGAAACCCATGAAGCAAGTAAACCAAAAATTCATTTTATTATTATTGACTTCATCTTTACATAAGTACATAATTACATAGTCATTATAAGGAAGACCTACCTAGTTACACTCTTTAACATTATAACTATATATAATTTTGATGTTTCTAGGTTGGAGATTGTACTATTTTCATTGGAGGATGCTACTATTGATGCGCACAAGGCTCTTGAGTTACTTGGTAGGATTCTCACAAAATTGGTTGTTGAAGGGATGTTCTTTATTCAAGATATAGCAAGGGAAATCAAAGATGGAGGTACATAGCCAGGAAGCTTATTAGAAATGAGGGGATTTTGAGGTATTTCTCAAGAAGAAAATTTCAAGGTAGTCTGCTCACAATTTTAATGCCTGATCAATTTTGTGGTTTATTTGTGATCTCTCATGTTGACAAGTGAATGGTTGGTTAGTTTTTAGCTCGTGCTCACATTTGTTGGTTCCTGAAGCTTGAGCACTTTATAACAAAAATAGGCAAAGTCAAACAACACAAATGGTCCACTAGCTCTCTTTTCATTTGCTAATATTATAATGAAGTTTTATTAGAGGCACTGTTTGTTTGTTTATTTTGGTTAGAAAAGGGTTTGCTCTTGGCTTTATGTGATTTTCAATTTATCGTATGTGGCATGTTGAGAAATGAGAAAGAATAACGTGACATTTATTTTGCAGAAATTGATGTTGAAGGAAAATTGCTTTGACATTGTTGATGTTAAGGTATATGTTGTATAAATTATTTATAGTCTAATTTATGTTATATTCTAGTGTTCATTGTCTTTCATTTCTTATAGTGCATTGTATTTTCTTTTGTTTTCAGAAAATGAAATCAGTATTGATGGTAAGAAGCATGAATTGAAAAAAGAGAAGAGCAATAACATTGGAGCGACAAATGCAAAAAGAGAGAGGAGAACTGGTTTGGTGATACCCTTAGAACCAATATCTCACATAAGACACACATATAAAGACTGATGATCAAGTCTTCAGAGTTGGTGAATTCACCTGTAATGCCTTGACAACACAACGATAATGTTTTGAAGTGATGACACATCATTTCATGTGTAAATTGTAGTCCAACTAATATAAAGTTGGAAACTCATATTGTAATATTTTAACATTTCATATAATATAATTTATGTGGTTGAAATTATTTATAGTTGCACTTAATGTTGTTTAGTATTGTAATTAAAATATGCGACGTTGTGTTTTCATATTAGATGAACATGCACATTGTATGACATTTTTTAAATCATACAAATTAATTTATGTTGATTAATAATGAACACAAATAAAATGAATATGCGACTAAATTAGTTATTTATAATGATTATTAATGAAATGAATATAAACTACTAAATTATTCGTTTATATAATGAATAAATGGCTACTGCAAATGATAAATTTGTGACTACAAATGATGACTAAATTTTGCATATATACGACTATTAGTAGCTAATTTACAGTATCTTATAACATGACTAAAATTTAGTCACATTTCTTTGGTCATTAATTGGTTTCAAACAATAACTAAAATTTGCATATATATGACTATTAGTAGCTAATTTACAGTATCTTATAACACGACCAACATGTTGGTCATAGTTTTTTGGTCATTAATTGGTATTCTCAGGTGATCATATAGTAATATATTTTGTTGTATATTTGGTCATTAATTGTGACATTTAATGACCAAATCAAATACCAAATCAATGACTAAATGAATGACTAAATCAGTGACCAAATGAATGACTAAATCAGTGACAAAATGAAAGACCAAATGAATGACTAAATTAGTGACCAAATCAGTGACTAAATCAATGACCAAATCAATGACCAAATATACAACTAGATAACAAAATTGAGATAATCAATTAATGACTAAGCTAAAAATGACCAAAAGTTGGTCACGTTATAAGATACTATAAATTAGCTACTATTGGTCACCGACTGAAAAATAGTCGTTTCGAGTATTTCACATTCAAGTTTCTGGATAGCTATTTGCTGGATCAATATTTTATTTGAATCACAATAAGAGTCAATAATAGAAGCTTGATGAAAAAATATTTCCTGTTCTTTCTTTAACTTAGCATTTACATCCATTGCTTCTTTTATAAATTTCTCTAGTTGTGGTTGGCTCCGTATCCTAGTCATCACTACTTCCAGTTGTACTTGTTTCTTATTGATTTCTTCTTGATGCTGCAATTTAAGACTCTCGAAATCCTTTTGAAATTGGGCCATCTTTTCTTTTATTTTCTCACTGGAGTTTGATTTTTTTTTTTAATAGCCTCTCTAGTTCTTGTACTTTAGCTTCCTTTTTCCTTAGAAACACTCTAACCTTGGTAGCTTTATCAACAGTGGCAGTATCATATGCCCCTGCATACTGTGATAATTTAGTTATATGTTCCATAGGATCATCTAAGGAATCCTTCCATAGTATGTCAATAGATTCATCTGTGAGGTTTGAGACTGTTTCATTAATTCTTCTCCTTTTGTTCCTCTTTACTACAACCTTATAGCTAGGACTATAGAAAATGTCCAGTGAAGGAATTTCTTCAATTTTTAGAACTCTTTTTTCTGTAGGGTAGGCCGGTATGATCTCTCAATCATGAGTGTCTAGAACTTGTTGTAGTGGATTAACAATTTCCAGTATCTTCTGGGAATGTTCAGGTGTTTGAAAACTAGTTACTTGATCAATATTGGGATTAAATTTAGGAGTTTTTATTGCTTCAGAAAAATCCTCCCACTCACTACTAAAATTATTTGTTTGTAAATTTTCAGACTGATCTAATTTGTCATGACTATGTTGAACTTCTTAAGAAGTTGAATCTGTTCCATTACTTTCTTTTCACTCCTGCATCTCTATCTCTTGGATTACCTGATCAATTATCTTTTTTGGGCTATCCTTTCTGGATTTGGATTCATTTTCAAAGTGATTCGAATTGTGATATTGATGCTATTATTGACTTGATTCATCCTCAGACATGTCTTTTGCGTCGTTATCCAAGCTGATACTTGGAGTAGGTCTGTTGACATCTTCAATAGTTAACAAGTTGAGAGGAACTCTCTCCGGAATCTTATTTCTATATATTTTGAATGCTTCCAAATCAACTTGGCTCAGTTGGCTGGATTCAAACTTGATTATATCTAAAAAAAATTCCATGCCTTGGAAGAGATCATCAAATCCATCTATTTCCTTTACAAAAGGCTTTATTTTGAGCTCTGTAGTGTAATTTTTAATTAAATCATTTGGATTGTATATCCTCTTTGGAATTACTCCCAATTTCAATAGATTAATCTTGGAAACCTCCTTGTAGGTATGGCCAATATCAAAAAGTGACAAAGTGTTGCACTATATAGGGAAATTAGGCCAAACGACCTTCTTAGCATCTTTCAGATCTTTAGTGATACCATTAACAAGCTGGTAGGCTATCTCTTGTGTAAGAAACTTATTAGGAACATAATATGGTAGGACATGGGGAGAAGCATAACTCCCAAATACTCTAGCATATGTAAAATTCTCCTCTGCAAACCACCTAACCATAGAAAGAATATCTGTGCTAATATCTTCAAAAACCCTAGGGACCTTCTTATTGAATATCATTTTGTGCATAAGCAATATGACTCCGTAACGAATTTTATAAAAATGTAGGTGGAAGTATGAATCCCAAATGTCTCTGTGGTAAATGTGGATTGGGGTAGGGTCTTGGGTAGTCCATTTCCATCCCATGGTAGGAAAACTAGAACAAAAGCAAATTGCATCCATGACATAGGTAGAAATATAAAAGGGATGTATTTCTCTAGATGAAACACTCGTTTTATTCATATATTCAGTGATGTGTTTGGCTAAACTATGAGATAGGATATTTTCCTAATTCATAATTGAGTTATTGACGATTGAGTCAATCAATGGAACCCAATCTACTGAAAACCTAGTGGTATTAGGTTTGTAAGACAATCTACACAACATAATGGCAACATAACAATAAGGATAAGGAAGTTGGGCAATAGAGTATGTACCGAGTTTATCTCATTTCAGATTTCCTTGATCTTCCTTCCATTCTTTTATGACTTTTGTTAAATCTGGGTTTTTTTCTTTAAAGCTTTGCAAAAAAGCTTTGTCATAGTTTTGTTGCGAGTCTGGTAAGTGGTACATTGCTTTCAAATCATCTGCTCTGAAAGAACCAATATTCTTGCTTCTTGAATCCTTAAAGTTATATCTTTTATGTTTAAGTGGTTAATTGACCATTTAACCATATCTGTGGAAGGGAGAAATTTTGGCCTTGTGGCTATATTGTGGATGAATGAACATGCAATGTCAAAATCAGTTGGATCTGAAGAAACAGATAATTCTGCTGAAGCAACTTTATCTATCACTATTGGCTTTTCATTTTTGAAAAATTGATACATTTCTGCCCATGACAAACAACCACATAACTTGTTGCAAGTGGTATCTAAAAATAAGGGGGCCATGTCTGAATCTTCATTAGATGGTATTTGAGAAATATGTTTGCCTTTATTGTTCGTCTCTTTCTTCTTCATTCTATTGGTTAGTTTCCTAATTTCAAGTATACAGAGCAATCATTAGAAATGTATGGAATAAAGAGATAAATTTGTCATTAATTTATTTCAAAATATGCAAAAATAGATATGAATCTAATCAAATATGACATCAATCATTGATAATCATTTCAAAAATCAAATCTCTTACACCTTCACATGAAATATATATCAATCAACTTTAAGCTGTTAGATCTAGAATTTTGGTTTGATACGACATAAGTCATTTCGCTTGCACGAGTAATTAAATGTTGTTAGTTCACACATTTCCATATATAAATTTTACCGTTTGTGATGTTTACCCATAAATGATGCGAAATGTGATGTGTGAAAACTGCACATCGCAACTTTTATATGATAATGAATTTTTTTTTCAGTTAAGTCATGCAAAATGTGAATTTCACATTAAAAATTCAAGCGGCCGCGCTTAATATGACTTTAGAGATTTATTTTTGTTACTTTGTTGGCTCATCGGGTTCATGCAATTGCACTTATATCTAATTTCTTTATGATTTGGTTGTTTTAAATAAGGTGTGATGCGATAAAGAGAATATAACAATAATCGAAGTGTTTGCAAGTTTTTTCTTTTAAACATAACTTCGAAAAAGGTTAGCGCATTTCGCATCCCGCATAACTTAGAGGATTTTAAGTCTTTTTAAGTTTGTAAGCTATGCGTTTTTCAATGCGCTAAAGGAATAAAGCGGAAATCTCAAAAGAAAAATTTTATTTCCTAAGTTTTTATTTTTGAAGCTAAAAATAAATTTCCTATTTATTCCTAAAGGGTTCCCATTTATTCCTAAAAATAAATGGGGGGTGTTGTATAGCACAAAAAGTTGACATCTGCTATAATAGCTTAAGCCTTACTTCATGTCTGTCACTCTTGAACCAGCTCTTCATCATTACATTTTGTCTCAAATATTGATACCTGTTTTGTGTCATTGATGGGGGATACATCAAGGCCCTCCTGAGACGTGTCACTTCTTGTCGGCATGAACATATTATCTAGGAAATCGACTTAGAAGCTCCCTTCGGTACCTTGGAAATTTCATACCTTAATGGATATTTTCCTTACTTTCGGCGACAATTTTTCATCATTGGCCTTCGACCGAACTATTATGTGTGGTGTTTGAATTTATCTCATTCATTCACACCTCATAGATTGTATTGTAGTACCTTAATAGCCATTATAATTATCGACGGTTCCTCTCACATATTTTAATGTCTTACATCATTGGTCGGTAATCAGATGGTGTCTACCACGTTTGACTCCAACTAATTTATTCACATGGATAGACTCATACTATCGAATAACAAGGTAGAAGACTCCAAATCTAGTTTCATCCACCTGGGAGGCACTTTCAGGATTCATACCAGATCAGAGAGTATGATGTGCATTGATTGTTTAAAAATTTGTTGAAACATGGGTCCACCATCTGTCATAAGTATACATGATTTTTATTATTGTACATGTAATATTGGCTTATATGGTGAGTATGGATATGGCTAGCTTAGCGTGAAATCATGATGATTATGTATTGTACCATATGATGATATCAACCAACCTTTTCTTGATCCGGACTTGTCACAAATTAAATCACTTCAGTCATTAGCCATTGTTTCTCACTTTGTACTTTAGGGGGGAATCCGTTATAGGAAAATTTTCCACATTTTCTCAAATGGCCTAGAAATCGAATCAATAAACATCCTTGCCACCTTGCAATCATCCCTTTTGAAAGCCTTAAGAATTTTCTCTCCCAAAATTCCAAGTTTTTTGGGTTAATCAGCTAAAAAACCTAGTTTTTGGACTCATCACACTTTATCCTTTAGAAACCTACAGTGTTTCATGTTGCATTGCTAAGAAATTTCACTGACTAGCACATTTTGCCTTCACTACATGTTTTATGGTTCTATAGTTTTAGAAAAAATAAAAAAAATAATTTAGAATCCTCTCTTTCTAGAAGCTTCTAAAGCGGTTTTAACTAGTTACTATTGATCGATATCTCAAACTCCTATCCTATAGGTCTTATCTCTTATCCCTATAGCTTATCCTACATCTTATGTGGATCTAAGTCATAGATTGGTAAAACCAAAACTACCTTATTTACCCTATAAATTTATTGCCTCCCATGGAGTATGGTTGGATTTTGGAGACTCTTAGATATGCCCGAAGTTGTTGCTTTTTACCTAAGGGTCAATTACCATACTTGAGTTGTGATTGGATGTTTTATTTGTGGATAACGAAGGAAAATTTAGGTGGGACACATCTACATGGTCAAGTTTTTTAAATGGGTTGTAGTATTATCCTACATTTAAATAATACAAAATTATTTATTTTTCGATACTTATGTATATAAAATTCATATATATTTCAATTCCTTCTTGACTCATTGATTGGAGATATTAGTTTATGTTATTTTTAACTTGTAGTTCTCATGCTTCTTATAACGTTTTTTAAGGTTCCATGTATATCCTTTGGATATGGAGCTGAATTTCATGAGAAGAGAGAAGAGGATAGCTTGTGTTGGATTCAAGGTAAGTATTTCCTCCATATTCTAATTTCTCTAAGGAAATCACAGGTCTTTTGTTTCTGTTTTTCCTTGATCAAGCCACTAGATCTAGGGAGTTCACTTTTGTCCGCATAAGATAATTTTCTGTCAAACACATTCAATCAATATGATAGATCATTGACCAAATTTTTCATTGTGTTGATTATATTGTTATGTACTGAGAATATGGGCATATGGTACCACCATTAAAATGTCTGTAGTGCATCATTTTCCTGTATTGATGGCATATAAAATTATAATTGAATAGAGACTCCTGGTAATCGTAGGTCTTATTTTTGGAGCCACCTGGTGTGATTGGATCATAGCACATCAATAAACAATTTATGCTCTTTCTCATTGTACACTTTTCTTCCATGCCATTCCTTTAACTTTTTCTATGAATTAATTGTGTGGATTTATCTTTTCCTTGTGTGATTGTTGCGATACCTTTCTTCTTTGCAGAGTGTTCATTTGTTAGGTTCATTTCATTGGATGATGTTTTATAACTCTCATAGATTCACAAGATTTTCCATTTTTAAAAGATGATCATTACACTGGCTTTATCATTAGTCCTTGCAGATCTAGATTAATACACTTATGTGGAAAATGCGTGAAATATTTTTCAATTTATTTTGAAAAGGATAACATACACGTTTAATGTGTCATCACTCATAAATTTGAAACATCATTTGACATAGTCTTAGAGGTTCATGTGTCAAAGGTATGGTCATAGAATTCATTTTTCATTAGTTGGTAAAGGAAAATTTTAAATTTTTCTTATTAGCCTATTCTAAGGTCCAAACCCACTCCCATTCAAGTATTTTCATGTCACATTATTCATTATTACATTACATATTTCATTTCCCATGCTTACAACTTCGAAAAGGTCATTTTAGCCAAGAATCCTTACTTTCGTAGCAAAACTACCCAAAAATACACTAACTACGCTACGAAAAGAGGGTTTTTGTTTGTCTTTTCAAATTCAGTGTAAGGTGTCAGTTCATGATTAGAGGAGATAAGGTGGAGGTTATTCGATTCTTTTATGGTTAATTCAAAGGTACATAACCATGTATGAGGTCATCATTACCCTTTTGGCATGTATGTGTCATGATTTAAGCATGAGCTGTCATTTAAAACATAAAACCTTATCCTAAGCTGATATTTGTCACTCAAAATTCATTCTTGCATGTGAAACATCTCAATGTCACTGTTTGAGAGCTGCCTCATCACACCAAGCAGCTTGCTATCCAATTTGGCTTTACAAGTGTCACCTTTTTAAGAGGGTAGCTTGGCTATAAAAGGAGCTGGTCATGTACAAGAAAACATACAAAGGAGGCTCTGTGGATAATATAGAAGCTCCTAGACCTTAATTTATTCATGATGAACCCTAGCTTTGCTGAAGCATGCATCAGTTCAAGTTGTTTAAATTTCTGCTGGAGCTAACAAGGAAATTGTTGTCTTTTATGATTGTTTGAGCAGTAAGTTTAAAGAGAGGATTATGGATGAACAAAGACTAATTTGGAAATAATGAGAGAGGTTATTGTCAAGAATAGAACAAGGAAAAATAACCTCTTTTACTTTTCTCACAAGTACTATCACTTGGGAGATACAAGGATTTCTTTAAGCCCTATTTTTAGAAAACAGAGTTTTCATGTTTTACACGTGTTTTTCAAATGCATATTCTGGACAGTTGGAGATGGTTTTATAAAAACCAAGAGAGGGTTTTCTTCATAAAATTATTATTGACAAAAATTCCTCTAGTGTTGTAAAATAATTCATGGGTTAGGATATATATGCTTTGTTCTAAGACCTATTTTTCAGAAAAAACAAGAAAAATCTGCAAAGATGTTTTAAATATGAAAGGTGAGATTGATTGTGTTCCTCATTAGTTTGATGAGGTCCATAACATGCAAAGAGGAATAGAAAACTGAAGGACCAAGTAAAATACCTCTAAGAGTAGTTAGAATTGATCCATGAGGAGCTGGAGAAGAAGGGATTAAAGATGATTGTAGTTGAGGAGCCCATAGCTCAACTTATCATTAATGAAGAGGAAACACCTTAAAGCTATTAAGTTGAGTTTGATTATGTTTTAAGAGATTAATGGCATGTTGAAGACCAATTTCTTACAACTGGAGGTTACTTTTTTGAGGCAGGGTCAAAATTTGGAAATTGCACAGTTTTCCACAGTTTCGTAGCGTTTCATAGGCTTGAAGCTAGGAAAATGCTACAAAAAATTTTGTAGCTTTCTTTTTTCTTCTAAAATGACTTTCTGCAGCTTTCAAGGAGAGGAAATGTTAGTAATTATGTTTCAAGTCACAATGGACACCATGAAAGTTGTAAGAAGCAGAAATTTTGAGTGAAGAAGTCATTTTTTGGACGTTACGACTTTTGAGAAGGTTTAAGAGTAGTTTTGGATAGGTGTAAGGTCAAGGGACCTTGCCAGAAATAATCCATGACTTGAAGACCATGAAATGGAGACATCTCATCAGTCGAAGAATGCGTTGAAGATAAGGTCCCATTTTCCCAAAAAATAGGGTTTGGTTCCATATTTTGAGGAGGATATTTAAGATTTCAAGTAGTGCTGAGCTTTGCCATAGCTCATTCGAACATGTGAAACATTAGTTGTCAGATATGTAACTATTTTAAGAGATAAGGTAGTTTGATGTAATAAATAGGAGTTTGAGTCCTATTAGGAAAATGATTGTGTTAGAGTGTAGCTGTCATTTTCTGATTAAAGAACATGTTTTACTATTATGCAAGGTGTCATAGGAAGGGATCGATGAATCTAGGCAAGAGGCATATCATCTCTATTGTAATAAGGTCCATTAAAGGGAAGATGATCAAAATTGTAAGGGGTTGGAATGTGTTAGGAGAGACTTCTACTATTGTAAACAGGTCCTAAACAGTAATAGAGAATGGCTATTGATTTCATCCCTTCACCTGAGATTCATTTGATGCTTTCATGAACACTATCCCATGTATGTTATTACTTTTTGTCAATATGTTAATGTTTGATTATTCAAAATTCTTGCTTTGCATGCTCTGTCTTCCTTTAAAGAACTAAACTATTGGATATCTTTCTCATGTCCTACTTTCAGTATGTTAATGTTCATTACTTAGAATTCATGATTCTCATGCTATGACTTCATTTTAAAATTTATATATTGAGTAAACTTTGTATGTGTGTATTCTACTTTCATTTAAGTATCTACATGCCTCAGCGTCCACAAGGAGAACCTTTTTCATTGAGATCTTTGTCACTGACTCCATAGCCCAATGGTAGCAAGCTTTCATCTTTTCAACCTGCAAACATACAAAACCAAAACACAATTCATAGAGTTAGCCATATATCATTAACCATTATCATAAACCCCTTTGAGAGAGCCCTCTCAGACTGAAGAGGGCCGTTGGGAAAAATACCGAGAGTGGGCTGAATCAAAGATTTACCGTATATTCAAAACTTTTTACTTTTTCATTCCTTAAACCCATACGCTACTTCCCTTTCAGAAACTAGCGTATATACGCGGATCCCCTTTACGAAACTAGCGTATACACAGAGATTTAGATATGTCATTAAATCTTCACTTAAATCATTCCATCATGTATTCTTCAGATATTCAATAAGCAGTAAACAGGTGCAGTAAGAACAGAATAAACCATCACACAAAGAATCACACATGAACACCAGATTTTGTGGAAACCCAAACGGGGAAAAACCACCGCCGCAGCTTGCTCAGCCTTCAATATTTTATTATAGAGAAAACATCTTACAACATATGTGTCAAGGCAGATTTCTGACCAAGACGTTGTGCACCCACTGCGCTGCTTACTAAATTCTCCCGGAAAGAGAGCCCAACCCCCTCGAGGCGTTTACTACCACTGAAGGGAGCTACGACCCTCGACTGGCTTGATAAATTTCACTCCGGAAGGGAGCTACGACACCCCGATCTCGTTTACCAGCCTCACCTGGAAGGGAGCTACAACCCCCTGACTGAAGGCTACAACCCTCAGCACCTCTATGGACCACGTTTCATCAATTTTCAGACTGATCCAACAAATTCAATAGAACAACACTTGCAGCCATGTTTCATCAGATTTTCTGCATCTAGACCCTCTCCATACATTTAAGCACAACAAACATCAACAATAGATAGCTAAAACAGAGCATATCGATCGTATATTTCTATACCCATGCTTCAAGAAAGTCCTCTAGTTTGCATACGTCGCTTTCCTCTTTCACCGATGTCGCGTATATACGCGCTTCCGTCCACATCAACCATCGTATACATCTGCACATAAACTTCACTGCGCATACGCACTTTTTCTTCAGAGAAGCCACGTATATACGCGCTTCCTCTGCGGCTAACTAGCGTATGGATCTTCAACCATTACAGAGCTGCATACTTCTTCAGATCAGATATTCAGTTCAGATTCAACCCTTTACTTCAGACAGATGTTCGCCTCATCATAGATCTAATCACTCCATAAACAGATCTAGTAGATACAAATACATTTCAGATCTAGATATCCCGCTTCATCATTTCTTCATAGGTGCATCATAGATTCAGATATATCATCAAACCTTTACCCTTTCCATACAGATATACTTCACAGAGAAGTATTCATTCAAGCTCAGACATCTTGCACCCACACTCATGATTTGCACAATGAATTTCTTCTCCTTATATAGGTTTACCCTTTTTCAATACCATGAGCCCCCTTTTCAATACCATGAGCCAAAACAATACCATGAGCCCAAAACTACATTACTTCCGATGGTATTCCTGGACGGGGTCAATTAGGCAGATCATTACCCAATACAATGGGTCAATACCATGGTGGTTACCCTTGGTTTTGCACTTTTTGAGCGCTTTAGCCCATACGCGACTTGGAACGTTCTTTTCCGCGTGCATACGCGACTTCACCTAGGAATATCCGCGTATACATAGAGACATACTCTTTTCATCATTCTTTGAGCACATTCTGAATTCCTTTCTTCATTGCCTTCTGTACACACTGTAGAAACATCATATTTTCTTCATCAGGAACATATTCTCTTAAGCACAACTTCATCAAGTAAGTTGTCATTATCTTCATCAAGTGGGTTGCCTTTCAAGAACAACACTTAGCATCATATTGTCAACAAACATCATATCACATCAGATTTACATCATTTGCTAAGTCCATCAAGTCAAGCATAACTTCATCAAGTGGATTGCCATCAAGGACAACACATGTCAACAGTCAAATGTCTTCATCTTCATTCAGTGGGTTGCCATCAAGGACAACATCCTGCATCATATTTCCAACAATCTCCCCCTTTGGACTTGATGGCAACCATGATGGTGTTTGGTTACCACAACAGATAGATACATTAAGAATACAATGATACCATGTCATTATCCCTATTTGCCATGTCACTCTCTCCATTTTTGGCATCATTCAAACACCATGTCACTCTCCCCCTTTGACATCAAGGGAAAAGGGCACATCATTCTCTTCATTCAAACACCATGTCACTCTCCCCCTTTGACATCAAGGGCAAAGGACAAAACCAGCAGATCAAAACCAACACACTCTCCCCCTTTCTCCTCATGTAGAATAAGCGTTCTGCAGATCTGATGTATACTGAAGTGACCAAACTCCCCCTGAGTTCATGCTGAATCTTCAAACATATTTTCAATGAAGTACATGACTTTATGAAGTTCCTATCACCAATGACTCATACTTACATCAAATATCCAACCAAGTGGATTTACATATGAGACTCAAGTACCCAACTAGGTGGGTTTACAAATTTGACTCAGCTACCCAACCAAGTGGGTTTACAAACATGACTCAGCTACCCAATCAAGTGGGTTTACAAATTGACAAGTCCTTACATGACTGAATATTACAATTTTACAACATGGGTCTCAACCAGACCTTTTCATCAAAGTACAAATATGAATTTTCATAATTAATACCAAAAAGACCTCAAGAGAGATCATGTATCAGAACCACCATAATGCATACTCAGCAAAACTAATGCTCCCCCCGAATCTATGCAACCAAGCAATCTTTCCAAAAGACTAAGGCTCCCCCTTAGTTTGTGCATCCTGAAAACTTCCACCAACAAATCATCAAGGCATCTTCATCAAAACATTAGAAACAGAATTATGAGAACTGGAACACCACCAGAGATACCAAACAGTAAAACAACACTGCAGCTGTGCTGAAGAGAGCTGAACCAAGCAAAAATTGTCAGCAATCATGCATACGCGGTTTTCTGTGCATTAACTCGCGTACATACGCGACTGTGTTTCAGGAAACCCGCGTATCCCAAGCCATCTTCTAAATTTCAACCAGATCTGATTCTCTGTGAGGCAAAGACAGTGTTCAGCTTCTTTCTGAGATATTTGACTACTTCCCTAGACTACAGATAGATAGAATAGTGTAGTTGTGTCTTCAAGCGTCATCCAACGGTTGTGGCATCAGTACAATAGTAACCAAGCCTTCATATTCTTTGCAGCATCAATACAATCTTTCCAAGAGAGATTCTCATATCAGAACAACATCTTCACATAGGTGTCAAGCAATCATCCATGTGGTCCAACATCACCATGATCTTCAAGATTTAACATGAAGTAACATATGTAGGCAAAAGATCTTTTCAACCATAGTAACGAACTCTGCATGATTTATTTCTGAATCAAACGACATCCAACTCATCCATGTGTGAGTACAAAAGATACTTATCAGCAACCAGGGCTCAAAAACTCATCATAATAAACCATGTACCAAGTCATCATCATTTGAGCATGAGTATCACAAAAACCAAAGAATAAGCAGTCATATTGCCAACAATGCAATCATTAGTATTCAACCTGCTGCTCCCCCTAAACCAGTGCTCTTCCTTAACTCGTGCAATCTGAAACACCTTCAACAACAAGTCATCAGCAACAATTTCTGCATGATCTGTCCTCATCTCTGAATTATAAGACTTTCATTTCAACAATGAATGCTCTTCATCATAAAGCAACCATGCTTCATCCATAATCTTCAACACAAGAACCCATGTATCATTTCATCATCATGAGTATAACCAGAATAATGTTATCAGTGCAATCATCAGCAGTCAGACTGATGCTCCCCCTGGACCTCTGCTCCAGATCTTCAGCTATCAGATAAATTTTCTCATCATCAATGCATACGCGTCTGTGTCAGCTGGAACTCGCGTGTATACGCGACTTTGTTTCATAGAACCCGCGTATGGAAAGTGAAGCATAGAAAATTTTCATCTTCCTTCATTTCTTCCTGAGCTTATACCTCCTGTACCTGTCCTTTCTACATCAGATGCGCTGTCAGAAGTAAACATAACCAGAATAAACAAATCAACCTTGAGAGTCATCATGCATTGCTCCCCTTGTGACGATACATTACTAGATCTCATAATGTATCTCACATCATTCCTGCAGTCAATCAGAGAAATAGGCTTCCAGAAGTGGATGACTGCAGTAGGGTCCGAATTCCCTACGTTTCTGATCGGTCCTCCTTCTTTTTCCAAATTTGCTTGAGCTTTCCAACTGTGTGCTGAAAATTGTCCACTTTCCCAGATCTGTTCATCCTGCATTCTTTTTCTACATGTCCATACTTGTTACAAGCATAACATCTCATGTGTCCAGAGAAATAAACATAAGAATCATAATGAGTATTTCTATTCTTCCTCCTTTTACAATCAGCTGCTTTATGTCCATACTTGTTACATGAAAAACAATATCCCTTGAAGAAACCATAGTACCTTTCTATGTAGGAACTGTTTGATTGAGGCTGAAATGATCTGCTCCTGCAATTTGCTGCAACATGCCCATAATTATGACATTTAAAGCATTCAACTTTATTGACTGATTTCCTTTGAGATTTCATCATTGTTGGTTGAACTTTTGTTTCTTTCAACACTTCAGGTTTTGTATTGACATCCTCTGAATTTTTAGCACTTCCTTGTGAGCTAGATTCTCCTTTAACAGTTTCATGGAAACCAAGACCAAGTTTGATAGCAGGAGACCTTTGATTACTCAGAATATTGTCCAAAATATTAGAACTATCTTGAAACCTCAAAAGTTTAACCTTTTCTTCTAATTTACCTTTGAGAATGTTTACCTCAACCTCCAAGGCTTGACATTGCTTCGTCAAGCTTTCTTCTTTCCTTCTTCCATCTTCTACTTGATCCTTCAGATTTAGAATCTCTTCTTTCAACCAATTTTCGTTTTCTTCACATGTTTGTTGCAGCTCTTCATTCATCTTATTTGATTTTTCCAGATCTTCTTTGAGAGAGATAATTTCTGCTTCAATGCCTTCCTTTTCAAATGATTGTGGAGGTTCCTCATTCTTCTTACTTGATGCTTCAAGATCTGCTTTTAGAGAGATGATTTCTGCTTCAAGTTTTTCACCTTGATTGGTTGCATAAGCGTACAACCCTTGATACTTGTCTATCTGTCCATTTAGTGTTTCTATCTTTTCATTCATCCTAGAGATCACATCTTTGTAGATAGATTCCTTCCTTTCAAATTGATGCCAATCATTACTTTCATCATTTGCTTCTAGATTTTTACTCCTTTTAGATGATTTCTGCTGATCTTCAACTTCAATCTTGACAGCTTCTTCTAGATCCATACTGTTACCTTCACTATCTTTGCCTTTGTTTGCACAAAGAAGATTACAAGGACCGCAATCACTATCTGATTCATCTTCTTCAATTTCTGCAATACCTGTTTTCAGAGTTATCTTCTTGTTTCGAGTAGCCTTCTTCTTTTGCTTCTTAGCCATGAGCACTTTCAGATCTTGGTCAGAATCTTCTTCATCTTCACTGGACACTTCATCATCATCTTCTTTTGCATAATAACTCTTTCTCTTTTCAAATTGTTTTCCTTTACCATGTTTTTCTCTATAAGGACATCTAGCAGCATAGTGACCAAATTTTCCACACTCAAAACATTTGAAGGGAAGCTTACCTTTGAATCTTCCAATACCTAGTTGGAGTTTTCTCACGAAATTCGCTTCTTCTTCTTCGGATATATAGCTGGTTTCTTTGACAACTTCCTTTTCCTTTCCTCTTGCAGATACCTTAAAAGCAACTTCTCTAATTTGAGAAGGACCTCCTTGTCTCATTTCAAAAGCAGTCAGAATACCATGTAATTGAACAACAGTAAGAGTTTGCAGATCTTGCCTTTCTTCAATAGCTGAAACTTTAGAGTCAAATTTTGAAGTCAAAGATCTTAAGACCTTTTCCACCAGAGTAGTATCAGTTATGGTTTCACCCAAATTTCTCATCCGATTTACAATATCATCTAGATGAAGAAAGAAACTGGCAACACTCTCATCACTATGCATCTTCAAATTTTCATATTCAATTGTAAGAGTTTGGAGTTTTGCACTTTTTACCTTTGTGTCTCCTTCATAGCTTAGAATTATTTTGTCCCATATATCTTTTGCTGAATGTAGCTGCATCACTTTAGCGAATTCTGATTCAGACATGCTTCCCAATAAGACACTCACTGCTTTGGCATTGATTTCATACTTCTTTCTTTCAGCTGCATCAGTAGGAATATTTGCCGGGTATTGATAACCTTCTTGCACGATTGCCCATACATCTGCACCAAGACTTTGCAGATATGCTTTTGTTCGTACCTTCCAGAATATCAAATTGCTTCCATTTAATAGAGGTGGCTTTATAGACATCACTCCTTCTTGACTTCCCATTGCGACGGATCTCCTTCAAGCGATCAAGCTTCTGCAGAAGGACCACGCTCTGATACCAATTGTTGGGAAAAATACTGAGAGGGGGGGGTGAATCAGTATTTACTGCATGTTCAAAAATTTTTACTTTTTCATTCCTTAAAACCCACACGCTACTTTCCTTCAGTAAACTAGCGTATATACGCGGATCCCCTTTATGAAACTAGCGTATACACAGAGATCTAGATCTGTCATTAAATATTCACTTATATTATTCCATCATTCATTCATCAGATGTTCATTAAACAGTAAACATGTGCAGTAAGAATAGAATAAACCATCACACAAAGAATCACACATGAACACCAGGATTTTTAGGTGGAAACCCAAATCGGGAGAAAACCACCGCTGCAGTTGCTCAGCCTTCAATATTTTATTATAGAGAAAACATCTTACAACATATATGCTGGCGCAGACTTGACCAGCACGCAGGCACCCACCTGCGCTCGTTTACCAGCCTCTCCTGGAAGGGAGCTCCAACCCCCTGACTCGTTTACCAGCCTCTCCTGGAAGGGAGCTACGACCCCCCGATCTCGTTTACCAGCCTCACCTGGAAGGGAGCTACGACCCCCGATCTCGTTTACCAGCCTCACCTGGAAGGGAGCTACGACCCCCTGACTGAAGGCTACAACCCTCAGCACCACCTTGGACCACGTTTCATCAATTTTCACACTGGATCCAACAACTTCAATAGAACAACACTTGCAGGCCACGTTTCATCATATTTTCAGACTAGACCCTCTCCATACATTTAAGCACAGTCAAACATCAACAACAGATAGCTATAACAGAGCATATCAGATCAGATATTTCATACCCCATGCTTCAACAAACCCTAGTTTGCATACGCGCTTTCCTTTCACTGATGTCGCGTATATACGCGCTTCCGTCCACATCAACCAAAGATGATACCCTCAGACGATTTCATCGCGCATACGCGTTTTTTTCTTCATCGAGTCACAGATATACGCGCTTCCTCTTCGCGAACTAGCGAGATAGATACTAACTATTATAGAGCAAGATACTTCTTCGATGAGACATTCGTCTGATTCAACCCTTTACTTCGACAGTATGTTCGCTCATCACAACATCTAATCACTCCATAAACAGACTAGCAAATACAAGTACATGTATCTAGAGATCCTCGGCTTCCATCATTTCTTCATAAGTGCATCATATATTCGCATCTATCATCAAACCTTTACCCTTTCCATACGATCTACTCGTAGATAAGTATTCATTCAAGCTCAGACATCTTGCACCCACACTCATGATTTGCACAATGAATTTCTTCTCCTTATATAGGTTTATCCTTTTCAATACCATGAGCCCCTTTTTCAATACCATGGGCAAAAACAATACCATGAGCCCAAAACTACCTGGACGGGGTCAATTAGGCGGATCATTACCCAATACAATGGGTCAATACCATGGTGGTTACCCTTGGTTTTGCACTTTTTGAGCGCTTTAGCCCATACGCGACTTGGCACGTTCTTTTCCGCGTACATACGCGACTTCACCTAGGAATATCCGCGTATACAAAGAGACATACTCTTTTCATCATGCTTTGAGCACATTCTGAATTCTTTTCTTCATTGCCTTCTGTACACACTGTAGATACATCATATTTTCTTCATCAGGAACATATTCTCTCAAGCACAACTTCATCAAGTAAGTTTTCATCATCTTCATCAAGTGGGTTGCCTTTCAAGGACAACACTCAGCATCATATTGTCAACAAACATCATATCACATCAGATTTACATCATTTACCAAGTCCATCAAGTCAAGAATAACTTCATCAGGTGGTTTGCTATCAAGGACAACACATGTCAATAGTCGCATGTCTTCATCTTCATTTAGTGGGTTGCCATCAAGGACAACACTCTGTATCATATTTCCAACAATCTCCCCCTTTGGACTTGATGGCAACCATGATGGTGTTTGGTTATCACAACAGATAGATACATTAAGAATACAATGACACCATGTCACTCTCCCTATTTTCCATGTCACCTCTCCATTTTGGCATCAACTAAACACCATGTCACTCTCCCCCTTTGACATCAAGGGCAAAGGGCACATCATCATCTTCATTCAAACACCATGTCACTCTCCCCCTTTGACATCAAGGGCAAAGGACAAAACCAGCAGATCAAAACCAACACACTCTCCCCATTTTCTCCTCATGTAGAAGAAGCGTTCTGCAGATCTGATGTATACTGAAGTGACCAAGCTCCCCCTGAGTTCATGCTGAATCTTCAAACATATTTTCAATGAAGTACATGACTCTATGAAGTTCCTATCACCAATGACTCATACTTACATCAAACATCCAACCAAGTGGATTTACATATGAGACTCAAGTACCCAACCAAGTGGGTTTACAAATTTGACTCAGCTACCCAACCAAGTGGGCTTACAAACATGACTCAGCTACCCAACCAAGTGGGTTTACAAATTGACAAGTCCTTACATGACTGAATATTACAATTTTACAACATGGGTCTCAACCAGACCTTTTCATCAAAGTAAAAATATGAATTTTCATAATTAATACCAAAAAGACCTCAAGAGAGATCATATATCAGAACCACCATAATGCCAGCAATGCATTATACTCAGCAAAACTAATGCTCCCCCTGAATTTGTGCAACCAAGCAATATTTCCAAATGACTAAGGCTCCCCCTTAGTTTGTGCATCCTGAAAACTTCCACCAACAAATCATCAAGGCATCTTCATCAAAACATTAGAAACAGAATTATGAGAACTGGAACACCACCAGAGATACCAAACAGTATCAGAGATACCAAACAGCATTGCATCTGTGCTGAAGAGAGCTGAACCAACCAAAAAATGTCAGCAATTAGTCATACGCAGTTTTCTGTGCAGGAACTCGCGTATATACGCGACTGTGTTTCAGGAAACCCGCGTATCCCAATACATCTTCTAAATTTCAACCAGATCTGATTCTTTGTAAGGCAAAGACAATGTTCAGCTTCTTTCTGAGACATTTGAATGCTTCCCTGGACTACAGATAGATAGAATGGTGTAGTTGTGTCTTCAAGCGTCATCCAACGGTTGTAGCATAAGCACATTAGTAACCAAGCCTTCAGATTATTTGTAGCATCAATACAATCTTTCCAAGAGAGATTATCATATCAAAATAGCATCTTCACATCAGAGTCAAGCAATCATCCATGTGGTCCAATATCACCATGATCTTCAAGATTTATCATGAAGTAACATATGAAGGAAAAAGATCTCAACCATAGTAACAACGACATCCAAGTCATCCATGTGTGAGCACACAAAGATACTTATCAGCAATCAGGGCTCAAATTCATGTACCAAGTCTTCATCTTTTGAGCATGAGTATCATAAAGACCAAAGAATAAGCAATCATATTGCCAACAATGCAATCATTAGTATTCAACCTGCTGCTCCCCCTAAACCAGTGCTCTTTCTTAACTTGTGCAATCTGAAACGCCTTCAACAGTAAGTTATTAGCAACAATATCTGCATGGGCTACTCTTATCTCCGAATTATAGGACTTTCATCTCAACAATGAATAATTTTCATCAACAAGTAGACAGGACTCATCCATAAACTTCAACATAGGAAACCAAGTATCATATCATCATAACCATGAGTATAACCAGAATAATGCTAACAGTACAATCATTAGCAGTCAGACTGATGCTCCCCCTGGACCTCTGCTCCAGATCTTCAGCAATCAGATAAATTTTCTCATTATCAATGCATACGCGGCTGTGTCAGCTGGAACTCGCGTGTATACGCGACTTTGTTTCATAGAACCCGCGTATGGAAAGTGAAGCATAGAAAATTTTCATATTCCTTCATTTCTTCCTGAGCTTGTACCTCCTGTACCTGTCCTTTCCACATCAGATGCGCTGTCAGAAGTAAACATAACCAGTATAATCAAATCAACCATGAGAGTCATCATGCATTGCTCCCTTTGTGACGATACATTACTAGAACTCATAATGTATCTCACATCATTCCTGCAGTCAATAAGCAAAGTCAGCTTCAGAAGCGGATGACTGCAGTAGGATCAGAATTCCCTACGTTTTTGATCGGTCCTCCTTCTTTTTCCAAATTTGCTTGAGCTTTCCAACTGTGTGTTGAAAATTGTCCACTTTCCCAGATCTGTTCATCCTGCATTCTTTTTCTACATGTCCATACTTGTTACAAGCATAACATCTCATGTGGTCAGAGAAATACACATAAGAATCATAATGAGTATTTCTATTCTTCCTCCTTTTACAATCAGCTGCTTTATGTCCATACTTGTTACATGAAAAACAATATCCCTTGAAGAAACTAGAGTACCTTTCTGAGTAGAACCTGTTTGTTTGTGGCTGAAATGATCTGCTCCTGCAATTTGCTGCAACATGCCCATAATTATGACATTTAAAACATTCAACGTTCTTGAATGAATTCCTTTGAGAATTCATGATTGTTGGTTGAGCTTTTGTCTCTTTCAACACTTCAGTTTTTGCATTGACATCCTCTGAATTTTTGGCACTTCCTTGTGAGCTAGATTCTCCTTTAACAGTTTCATGGAAACCAAGACCATGTTTGATAGCAGGAGACCTTTGATTACTCAAAATATTGTCCAAAATATTAGTACTATCTTGAAACCTCAAAAGTTTTACCTTTTCTTCTAATTTACCTTTGAGAATGTTTACCTCAACCTCCAAGGCTTGACATTGCTTAGTCATGCTTTCTTCTTTCCTTCTTCCATCTTCTACTTGATCCTTCAGATTTAGAATCTCTTCTTTCAACCAATTTTCGTTTTCTTCACATGTTTGTTGCAGCTCTTCATTCTTCTTATTTGATTTTTCTAGATCTTCTTTGAGAGAGATGATTTCTGCTTCAAAGCCTTCCTTTGATTGGTTGCATGTTTACAACCTCTGATACTGTCTATCTTTCCATTTATTTATCTTTTCATTCATCCTAGAGATCATATCTTTGCAGATAGATTCCTTTCCTTCAAATTGATGCCAATCATTACTTTCATCATTTGCTTCTAGATTTTTAGATGATTTCTGCTGATCTTCAATCTTGACAGCTTCTTCTAGATCCATACTGTTACCTTCTCTATCTTTGCCTTTGTTCGCACAAAGAAGATTATAAGGACCGCAATCACTATCTGATTCATCTTCTTCAATTTCTGCTAAACCTGTTTTCTGAGCTATCTTCTTGTTTCGAGTAGCCTTCTTCTTTTGCTTCTTTGCCATGAGCACTTTCAGATCTTGGTCAGAATCTTCTTCATATTCACTGGACACTTCATCATCATCTTCTTTTGCATAATAACTCTTTCTCTTTTCAAATTGTTTTCCTTTACCATGTTTTTCTCTATAAGGACATCTAGCAGCATAATGACCAACTTTTCCACACTCAAAACATTTGAAGGGAAGCTTACCTTTGAATCTTCTAGTACCTAGTTGGAGTTTTATCACGAAATTCGCTTCTTCTTCTTCGGATATATAGCTGGTTTCTTTGACAACTTCCTTTTCCTTTCCTCTTGCAGATACCTTAAAAGCAGCTTCTCTAATTTGAGAAGGACCTCCTTGTCTCATTTCAAAAGCAGTCAGAATACCATGTAATTGAACAACAGTAAGAGTTTGCAGATCTTGCCTTTCTTCAATAGCTGAAACTTTAGAGTCAAATTTTGAAGTCAAGGATCTTAAGACCTTTTCCACCAGAGTAGTATCAGTTATGGTTTCACCCAAATTTCTCATTCAATTTACAATATCATCCAGACGAAGAAAGAAACTAGCAACACTCTCATCACTATGCATCTTCAAATTTTCATATTCAATTCTAAGAGTTTGGAGTTTTGCACTTTTTACCTTTGTGTCTCCTTCATAGCTTAGAATGATTTTGTCCCATATATCTTTAGCTGAATGTAGCTGCATCACTTTAGCAAATTCTGATTCAGACATGCTTCCCAAAAAGACATTCACTTCTTTGGCATTGATTTCATACTTCTTTCTTTCAGCTGCATCAGTAGGAATATTTGCCGGGTATTGATAACCTTCTTGCACGATTGCCCATACATCTGCACCAAGACTTTGCAGATATGCTTTTGTTCGTACCTTCCAGAATATCAGATTGCCTCCATTGAATAGAGGTGGCTTTATAGACATCACTCCTTCTTGACTTCCCATTGCGACGGATCTCCTTCAAGCGATCAAGCTTCTGCAGAAGGACCACGCTCTGATACCAATTGTTGGGAAAAATACTGAGAGGGGGGGGTGAATCAGTATTTACTGCATAATCAAATATTTTTACTTTTCATTCCTTAAAACCCATATGCTACTTTCCTTCAGTAAACTAGCGTATATACGCGGATCCCCGTTATGAAACTAGCGTATACACAGAGATCTAGATATGTCATTAAATCTTTACTTCTATTATTCCATCATTCATTCATCAGATGTTTAATAAACAGTAAACATGTGCAGTTAGAACAGAATAAACCATCACACAAAGAATCACACATGAACACCAGGATTTTTAGGTGGAAACCCAAATCGGGAGAAAACCACCCGAGGAAAACCTGCTCAAATTCTTCTTAGCAGACAGAGAAACATCTTGACAACATATGTGTCAAGAACTCGATCAAAGACGCACGAATCCACCGTACTGCTAATGTCATCTCTCCTGAAGGGAGCTTCAACCCCGACTCATTTATCACCTTCCGAAGGGGAGCTATTAGACTCCCTTGATTCTATGCTAATTCACCGTACCGATAGATGCCACAACCTCTCCTGACCGAAGGCTACAACCCTCAGCACCTCTATGGACCACGTTTCATCAATTTTCACACTGGATCCAAAGCTTCCTTTAGGACACCACTTGCAGGCCACATTTCATCATATTTTCAGACTTGACCCTTTCCATACTTTACTTCAAGAACCCTGGTTTGCATACGCGTTTTCTTCCCTTATCGGATAAACAAGCAGATATACGCGCTTCTCGTCCACACAAACCAACAGATACCTCAAAGTGGTATATCGCATTACATACGCTGCTCCTTCGTGTGCCGCGTATATATCAGCTCTCCTCCGCGGCGAAGTAGCGTATAGATCTTCAATCATTACAGAGCAGCATACTTCATCAGATCAGATAATCAGTTCAGATCTACCCTTTTGCTTCAGACAGATGTTCGCCTAGATGCTCGCCTCATCACAGATCTAAGCCTTCCATAATCGTATCTAGCAAATACAAGCGAAATTCAGATCTAGATCCCCTTCTTCATCATTGGTGCATCATACATTAAGATCTATCATTCAAGTGTAACCCTTTCCATTCAGATATACTTCAGAGAGAAGTATTCATTCAAGCTCAGACATCTTTCTCTCACACTCATAATTTGCATAATGAATTTCTTCTCCTTATATAGGTTTATCCTTTTCAATACCATGAGCCCCTTTTTCAATACCATGGGCCAAAACAATACCATGAGCCCAAAACTACCTGGACGGGGTCAATTAGGCAGATCATTACCCAATACAATGGGTCAATACCATGGTGGTTACCCTTGGTTTTGCACTTTTTGAGCGCTTTAGCCCATACGCGACTTGGCACGTTCTTTTCCGCGTGCATACGCGACTTCCCTTAGACAGATCCGCGTATACATAGAGATATACTCTTTTCATCATACTTTGAGTACATTATGAATTCTTTTCTTCATTGCCTTTTGTACACACTGTAGATTCATCATATTTTCTTCATCGGGAACATATTCTTTCAAGCACAACTTCATCAAGTTGTCATCATCTTCATCAGGTGGGTTGCCTTTCAAGGACAACACTCAGCATCATATTGTCAACAAACATTATATCACATCAGATTTACATTAGTTACCAAGTCCATCAAGCCAAGGATAACTTCATCAGGTGGTTTGCCATCAAGGACAACACATGTCAACAGTCGCATGTCTTCATCTTCATTCAGTGGGTTGCCATCAAGGACAACACTCTGCATCATATTTCCAACAGAAGAGAGATGTAGTCCTAAAGTAGGTCGAGTACGAGGGCCGAGTAAGGGTTGCTAAAGGGAGGTCATGATCATCCTCCAAGAGCAAGATCATCATGTGAGGGTTCAGAAGAATTTTGCATACCTTAATGGTCGGTTTGCGCTAGGAAGTAGGATGGCATATTGTTGGTTCTCTTCTGGTAGATCAAGCTTAAGAGAGGTTTCTCATGAGAATCTTGGCATGTGATTTCAATGATGTCTTTGTGTGAAGGCCGCATCAAATTCTGAAATGTTGAAATTTGCAACAAGAAACAATGAGATTGGAAACCAGAAAGGACAAAAAAAAATGCACCCACACTGGTGAGGAATTTTGATGCACCAGGAGTGAGGATTGTGGGGCATCTAATTTATTTTTCCCTTAAATAAATTGGACAATAAATTGTGATTTCATTTCACAACAACTTGTGTCAGTTAATTAAGTCATGATGAATGAGTTAGCTCAAGAAATTCGAGTTGAGGGTATAATATGAGGCATCTAGAGGGATTCTAATATTTTTGGGGTCCAGTTGAAGTTGATGCATTAGTGGGGTGAAAGTGTAATTGACTCAATTAAATGAGTTAAAATCAGTTTAACTAGTTCTAACTGAGTGATGAGCTAGTGAGAGGTCCAGTGAATTAAATTAGATTTAATTCACAATGAGTGATCAATCAACTGATAATTCACTATTAATAGTTGCATGCATGTCAGTTTCGAGGAATACCCAGTTGAGACAATGGTTAAAGGGAACATAACTATCAGTTTTATTCAGAGAAAGTTTCCCATGTGCAATTATAAAGTCATTGGGATGCCATGATGGATTGCGCAATCAAGGAAGACTTATTTTCCTAATTAATAAGGATTTAATTCCCTAGGAATTACATGAGCAAGGCAGGCTGAAGTAAGGATGAGAATTGGATGAGTACTAGACCGAGTTTGCCTAGATCAACGGGAGACAATTGACAGAGTGCTGGAGAATCTCATGAGATATTAAGCATTGTATTGTTTCATGATTCCTTGACTTAATACACAATAGAGATAGAGGGGTTTTGGTTAGTTGCTTTCCCCAAATACATCATGTTGTTGTGCGGTTGAAAATTTATTTCTCTTCCTTATATATGATTGCGTGATCGTGTTTTTTTCCATAAATTGTAGGAAGGATTTAGTATCTTGTTTTAGTAGATTACAAGATCAGATTGAATCTCGTTGGTTAGATTTTCTACATGGTATCAGAGTAGGAATTTTTTGGGCAGCTAGTTTGTAGAGAATCTTTGAATATTTTGGTGTAAAATTTTCGAAAGCAAATAGAATATTTTGATTCCTTGCGAAAATCTACCCAAATGGAAAAAAAAATCGGTCAAATCGGAGCTCGGATGAGGGAGATATCATCGATTTAAAATCAACTCTTTTTTAGAAAATTTTTGTAACTTCGGGACAATTACATTGTGCGCGAGTCCAGAACCTATATGCACTTGACGTACCAGATGCATGCAAAGCTTTGAGGAGAAAGGAAGAAGTTAGAGACGTAGTGGTTTAGAGGGAGCATCAATTACCTCTCAACATGCATCCTCATGAGTAGTAGTCTCAGAAAGTTGTGGAGTAGATGCCACAATTGGAGAAATAGAGAAGAGACCGAGTGGAAGCATCCACTCAAGAAGAGACCTCCATGAGGGGGAAATTTCGAGCCAGATGGGAAGAGGGAGAAGCCATACCTCGAGGTGTAAGGTGGGGTTATGTGTAGACATAATCCCAAGATAAGAAATTTGGGCAAGGTCCATTGAGATGGCATGTCTCATGGATCGAACCTGGCTACGAGGAGCCCACAGTACAACAATAGTAGGAAGGATCAGTTAGATTGATGTAGTTAGATGTCAGCAAGACAGAAATCATAGTGACAGATGTCAAATACTGGAGCACAAATAGAGTTAGAAATAGTTCAAAGGGCATGGATGCAGATGTCAGCAGCAGTGCAGAGAATCCAGTACTAGACAGGTGTAGTAGCTAGCAGCAGTCAGAAGAATCTAATGACAGATGCATTATACTAATTCAGTTGTTTAGAGGCTATTCAGTTTCAAGATTTGCAGGTGCAAACAACATTAGAGAAGTGTAGCATGCAGAACATTCCAAAGGTACCAGATGGGGATAGATTGAATTCCTTTCTTGTTGAGAGGGAGTGTTGAAATTTGCAACAAGAAATACTGAAATTGGCGACTAGAAAGGACAAAAAAAAATGCACCCACACTGGTGAGGAATTTTGATGTACCAGGAGTGAGGAATGTGAGGCGTCTAATTTATTTTTCCCTGAAATAAATTGTGATTTCATCTCATAACAACTTGTGTCAATTAACTAAGTCATGATGATTGAGTTAGCTCAAGAAATTTGATTTAAGGTGATCGAGGTGGATATTGGTGGCCACCCGCCTATTCCACTTGGGCCCTCGCCATTGTCTCTTTCAGTTTTTTAGTTTCCTTAATTATAGCACAATTTACTATTTTTGTCAGTTTTTTGGGTCCTAAACTTTCGAAGCCTTTTTGAGGCCCTAAACAATGTTTTTTGGGCATGAAAGGTTTGGCGATTTCATAGAAATCATATTAGCAGTTGTAGTCCTCAAAGAGATATTTCTAACGAGGTATCATGTGCGTTAAACAAAGAGCATATGAACAAGTTACGACCCCGGGAAGTTGGCTGCCCAACTAACCACAACAGGTCCCATAAACTCTTGGTGTTACATCTCCTCAGGATATGGTTTTTATTGTTTATGGTTTTATCTTATTTTAAATAATAAAAATAACGTTGATCCTTATTGTAACACAGTTTAGAGGAACATAACTATCAGTTGTATTTATAGAAAATTTCCCATGTGCAATTATAAAGTCATTGGAATGCCATGATGGACTGTGCAATCAAGGAAGGTTGATTTTCCTAATTAATATGGAGATAATTCCATAGGAATTGTGTGTGCAAGGAAGGCTGAAGGAAGGATGAGAATTGGCTAAGTACTAGACCGATTTTTCCTAGATCAGCAGGAGACAATTGGTAGAGTGCTGGAGAATCTCAAGAGAGATTAAGCATTGTGTTGTTTCATGATTCCTTGACTTAATACAAAATAGAGATAGAGGGTTTTGAGCAGTTGCTTCCCCAGATACATCTTGTGTTGTGTGATTGATAACTTGTTTCTCTTACTTATATGTGATTGTGCGATTGTGTTTTGTTTCCACAAATTGTAGGAAGGATTTAGTATCTTGTTTTAGTACATGATTACAAGATCAGATTGAATCCCATTGGTTAGATTTTCTACATGAAATAGAAGAGAGGGTTGATACCATCTTGCCTCGTGGTGGTTAGTAGGCCACAAGGTCTGTGATAAAGACCAACATAAATGGAGGAGGGCTTGCACTGTAATTTAGAGCCATAACAGAAGTCAACGTAGGCGTAATATTGACTTATTTATCCCTAGTTTGAGGGTCAACATTGAGATCTGAAGTTCATGTCAAGATTCAGTCAAAGAAATGCCCAGAATCTATGGATCCATATGAGCTAGGTCGAGTCTCTTATGGAGGCAAGTGTCCTGTTTTTTCTATGTGTGGATAGGGTTTGTTCTATAACAATTAGAAGTACATAAGTATAATTCCCTAGGTAGGACAATTTTTTAGCATGTTTAGTTCATAAGGTACGACCTTAAGACTTTGACAAATTTGCGTAGAAGAAGATGGGTTGTGACCCTTAGAGCAAGGTTTATTTCTGCAATGAAGACCATAGATCTGGAAGATGGTTTGTAGATTCAGTATGTGTGGAGACAACAAATCCAAAGGAGGGTGGAACCTGAGCAGAAGATTGAGCATGCAGAAGAAATGTGCCATATGAAGAATGGATTGACATGCAAAGGAGTTGATTTTGGTGGACTTTCCATAGAGTTTTAGACAAAGATCTAAATAAACCTTTAAACAATTAGTAAATGGACTGTTAATGGCTGATTTGTGACCCTAGTTCAGTCATCTACAAATTGTTAGAAGTATGATAAGAGGAGTATTTCATATTTGTTCATATATTGGACAACAAAGATCAAATTTTCGATACACAAGAACAGTGATCTTGAAAGGATTCAAACCATTGTTAGGTGGCAGATTTGAAGAGCCCTAGATGAAGGCAATATTGTGGGCCCTAGATCAGTAAAAATAATTGACTATGGTTGGGCAGATTGCTGGTAGGCCAAGTATAGTTGGAGGGTTGTTAGGTTACTGTCAAAGAAGAGCCCTGACTCTTGTTCTGGTGAAGGACAAAAAAATTGGTAGAAGGGCAAGTGTATAGGGCCTAAGGATGTGCAGACTTTGAAGGACTAAAGTAACATTCAAGTGGGCCAACCAACTAGCCCTAGTTCACTATATTGTAGAGGATTGATTCAGTGAGAAGAAGGGCAGCCTCCATAGCCTTGGACTTCTCATCTGGGAGCTGTATTATGGAAAAATTGGGCATACCAAAAAGTTGTTCGCAAATGGAATTGTGAACAACTTGTTACCACTCAAACTAGTAGTGGATCTAAAAGGGGTTCCTAGGAGGGAAACTGCTAGGACAAGGGAAACGATGGAGGCTTAGCCCATTGTCACCATAGCTAAGGCTCCTTGCTCTTCACGGAATTTCACCGATGGGTGGAGTCGCTGCAGTTTAGGAAATCACTTGTAGAGTGTAGTTCAATGAATAGGTGGGAAGTGACTCTCGAAACCCTTTCCCTAAGATAAAATAAAGAGTGGGACTTGCTTTCCTTTTAAGCAAGGGAATTATCTTCTAGGGAGAGAGGAGGGGGATTGAAGGGCTGAGGGAGGAGAATAAGACTTATGAAGGAAGTTCTCAATCCCTAAAATCCTTTGGGAACTTGGATTCCCAAATGGTCCTTGATGAAAGGCCTTTGACACCAAATGGGACCACACAAGGCCAAGTGGACCCAGCCCAGGTTCGGGCATGGAATTTAGCAACCAATGATGTTCCTATCTTGGACAATGTGATGGGAAAGGTTCAGACAAGTGTTTTTACTTCGATAGGTCAAATTGATCCTACTAGGTTCTATCCTTGGGAATACCTAGGCAAAAATTGATCCTAGAGCTAGGGCTTGAGGTATCTGGAGATTCCACTGTCGGAATTGGCCCAAGTTCTGAGGAGAGTGAGGGCACCCAGCAACGCAACTGCCTCTAGGAGATAGAAGTTTTCCTCTAGCTAGATTCCTGGGAAATTGTTTCCCTAGGTGACCTAATGGGACTAGACCTAGGGAATGTGAAAATTTCTTAATTTAAGAAACCCTGTTGTAGTATCTTGATTTACTTCTCCTACTTGATTTAAGTTACAAGTTAATTTCTGAAATATTCAATAAATTAGCGAAGTAAATAGTAAATACAACTAGCAACCTACACATATAGATCAAATACTGAATAACATGCTCATAGACAAAGTGACACACGGATTTTTTGGACAAATATCCACAGAAAAACCCAATGTGGTAAAACCGGTGTAGCTAGCTCTGGAGGGTTTTCATTATTATGCAGAATCTAAGTACAACAATCCTGGGCACCGAAACTGGTTCACCCAACAGAGAAATAAAAATGGCAGTTATATGCTACACTGAATCCCTCTACGTCAACCTAAATGGCCTGCGTCGGCCTCTGCGCTGCTCAGTAAGGGCCTGCATCACACCTGAAGGGCTTACAATGCCCCTACGCTACCTTGACTGGGCCTGCATGGCTCCTGCTGCCTCTGCGTTGCCCCTGCTGGGCTCTGACTAGAATGCGTGGCTCCTGCTGCCCTTGTTGCTCTGGCTGGCTGGAATGCTTAAGAAGAAAATGAATAGGTAAGAAAGAAGGCATTGGCCAAAGGCAACGCATAACAGTCAGAAAAATTGAAGAAATTAAATGAAAATAGATCAATGTCCACAAATAACTGAAATAGCTCAATGGGACTAGAGAGTAAAAGCTTTGACAACAGCAATAAGTGCTTATAGAATTAGCTAAGAGAACTGAGGAGACTAATTCATGAGGTTCAAATGTTGTATAATTGTTGGCATAGGAAAATTGTAGAATTGTTAGAGTAAATCTCTGCAGGTACCATTAGTTGGTGATCATTGATAATCATTTCATTTCATCAAATACCCTGATGAATGGGCCTTACAAGCTACTTGCGTAGACAAAACCCACAGAAGTTGTGTGATGGAAAAATATTCACACTATATTGAAGAAAACACCTACCAAATAAGGATGACATTTCAAATGGGGCAAGAAACAATAGAGAGATAGACATCGAAAAAGTTAAAATGCTAGGGAAACAGGTAAGAAACTAGGTAGCATGGCAGAAAGCACAACAAATAAAATTATAAAAATGGAAAACCCTACAAATTAGCACCCATCCAAACATCACCAAAAAATTTTCTTCAACTCTAAATCTCCAAATTCATTAAATTATATACTGTATTCAAACCTGATCCTCTCTGTTAGCCATTCTGAAGATAAGGCCGAGAAATTACTATAGAACCATCACCTACATGTAGTGATGTTATTCTGTGACCAGACAACCTACTTTCGTGAAGACATGGAAAGGTAAACACTCTCTGCCAAGATTTTCCATACAACCCAGGTTGAGCAACCACATATACATCACCAGTTTTTTCTCTTCAGATTTGTAACTTAGAAGAGCTTTGTCTGGCCACCTCCGGGTTGCTCCTAGAGTCACTTAGGCAAGCCCTCTCAACATCATCCTCTTTCTATAGTACCTAATTAGTAATTTAATTAACCATAACAGTTTCTTGATCATGCAGGTATTTCAAATATATTGCCAATAAGCATAAATCTTTCATGTTAAACAATCAAGTCAAAATACTTTGACTATGATGCAAAAAATACAAAGAAACCTCACCAACACCCAAAGGACAAACAAAGTCAAACCTCTATAAAGTATAAATAGATATCTGATAAACTTCATTCCACCAAAAAAATGTGCTTAACTAAAGAAAATTCTAATTATTGTGCTTTCAAGACAAAGCTTTCAAGGGAAGTGATGTTATAAACATACCCCTACACCTCATGAACAATCAATGTGTATAAATAGACCGTGATAAGGCTCATTTTAAACATCATTATTATCATTTTATAAATCATTTTTATTAAATCAACAAGAAGAAAGCAACAATTGCATTTAGTTCCACTAAAGAAAAGTATATGGCAGTTTCATATACTTATTATGAAGCTATCTAGATTTTCAACTTGATTGTAGAGTCAACCAGTTGTTGAAGCCCAATATTGTCTCTTGTGAGAATCAAAGTTACATCAAGCTCTATGAAAATCCAATGTGTCATGACCATTTCAAACACATTGATATTCAATACAACTTCCTAAGATTCCAAGTTCATTAGGGAGTTAGTAGTGTTGGACCACATTCTGAAAAAGTTGCATATGGTTAATAGTTTGACAAAGCTCCTAACAAAGGGGAATTTTGACAAGTTGGGGGAGAATCTTGGGTTATTGGAAAAAAAAATTTCTCAAGAGTGTTAGATTACCTAGTTGGTCTCACCTCAGCCTTGAGAAGTTGAGCAGCACTAGGATTGTAGAGCTATATTGTTGTACACCAGTCATAAAGATTCTTAAATACAGCTAGAAGCTTATACTGACACCTTCGAGGATAGACGAATTAGTTGTTGGGTCACACCCACCAAGTATGGCACACTAGTTGAGGAGATTAACACCATCATCTCAGGTGCATTCATGAGTGCACACTTATGGAATGAGGCACCTTCAGGAGAGGAGTTATATCTACTATGATAATGCACTACTCAAAAAGAAAAGCCTTGCATACAAGGCAAACTTATGTGGGAGTTGCTCATGCTCAACAGAGATGCACCACTAACGCTATCATTAGCCTGCTTTCTAACAACACCTTCTCTTAACTTATAAATGAAAAGGATGGGCACAGTAGTTAGACATTTGTAGAAATAGATAATAAGAGTGAGTATTTTTATCTTGTAGGTTGTAGTAGGAGCTTTTGTGAGATGACAACTTGCTGTGACATTCTTCTATTTGAGTAATAAAGACTTCTATGCAATTGTTGTTGGAGCCTGCTCTTTTTATCCTAAATTCTCAGATTGTAGATTTTTCTAGAGTGGGCCTAATATATTTGTTGTTTTAATCCATTTTACTTCTTCTCTCTCCCTCTCTCTCCTACCTCACTCTCTCTTCCCCTCTCTCTCTCTCTCGACCCTCCAATCCTCTCACTATATCCCTCCCTTTATCCTTCTTTAATCTGCCCCCCTTCCATCTTTGTGTCACTATCTCCCTCTCTTACCCTTCTCTACCTCTCTCACTCCTCTCCCTCTCTCTCTCTCTCTCCATTCCTTCTCTCCCCTCTCCTTCAGTTTATCTCCATCTCTCCCTTGTGACTCCCCTTGTCTTGCCGCCTCTATTAATCTATGTCTTTATTATTCCTTCTCATATATATCTAGAGTTAATATATATCATGACATATTGGGACCTACGATTGGGTTAATTCCGCCTTGTTGGCAAGGTTAAAATGGTTAATCTTCGATAGACAAAATGTAGATAAAATATTTCATCAAAAAGAGGGAACCATACCCTATCTTCCAGGCTATGCCTATCAGTCGCTTGGCCTCTTCTTGCTCTCACATGAATGTAGTCTTGCTTGACTGGTACGGAAGAAGGTTTCGCATTATCAACTATTTGTTTGGGAAAAATTTTAGTTGTTTCAACACTACTACATTCTTCAAGCTTATCCTTTAAACCATCTTAGTCTTTTGTACTCTCTTCAACTTTGTAGTGCTTTCCATTCCTATCAGTCACATATGTTTCCTTGGTCTGTTAAGGGACAAGGTCGACAAAATTAGGATGTGTTTGCAATAAACAAGGGTATTTCTAGGACACAGTCAGGTGGAGCAAGAGTATAAGAGCCAAATTTCTCATGAATGTGGGACACTTAAACTTAAGATTTTCTGGAGTAGTCATGAGGTGCAGTATGGTTATTAAGACTTCATTAGATGGCCATTCTCCAGACTTAAAATGTGTGACAACACTGTGGCTAAGTTTGAAACTGGAGATTGAACATACATTTGGTTTGATTACAATAGAAATTTTCATCAATAAATGTAAAGCAATGGCTAACAAATACTATAAATTAATAAATAAATAAGACATGGCAACAAGCAACAATACTTATAAAATTTTTACATTGAGACGCAAATAATAAGCAACTATTGTGCACAAACAGAGACCAATAAAACTATCATCTTAACCCCTAACCCCTTAAACACTAATTCCCAACCCCTAACCCATTTAACCCCCTAAACCTCTAAACCCCTAACCCTTTTAACCCCTAAACCATAAACCTTTAAACCCTTAACCCCTAACCCTTAAACCCTTAACCCCTAACCCATTTAACCCCCTAAACCCCTAGTAAACCCCTAACCCATTTAACCCCCTAAACCCTAAACCTATAAACCCTTAATCCCTAACCCCTTAAACCCTAAACCTTTAAACCCTTAACCCTAAACCCTTAAACCCTAATTCCCGACCCCTAACCCATCTAACCCCCTAAAACCTAACCCCATTAGCCCCTAACTTCTAACCCCTAAAATCCTTAACCGTTAAATCCCCTAACCCCTTAAACCCCTAACCCATTTAACCCCCTAAACCCTAAACCTATAACCCCTTAACCCCTAACCCATTAAACCCTAATTCCCAACCCCTAACCCATTTAACCCCCTAAACCATAAACTTCTAAATGCATAATATTAACCCCTTAACCTCTAAATTAATAATATTCCCTTAACCCCTAACCCATTTAACAACTAACTCATTATTCCCCTAACCCATAAATGCTCCTAAATCCCCTAAGCCCTAAGCCCTCAATCCCTGACCCCTTAACCCCTAAGCCCCCAATCCCTAACCCCTTAACCACTATCTCATTATTCCCCTAACCTCTAAACCACAAACCTCTAACCCCTAAGCCTCTATTCCCCTAAGCCATAAGCCCCTAATCCTTAATCCCTTAACCACTAACTAATTATTTCCCTCACCCTTATAATAATCCTTAAAGCCCGTTGGGATTAGCCATTCCAAACAAGAGAATGTCTAGTTGGGACCTACGATTGGGTTAATTCCCCCTTGTTGGCAAGGTGGAATACCATGAGAAAAACCATGGGTTGCAAAAACCTCTCCTAAATTTACTATTTTATCTCAATTTTATTTTAATAATTAATTATTTAATTTCTTTAAAAAATCTTTTGGATAAATCACATAAAATTTTAAGGTACATGCCTTTCGAACCACTCATTGTGTGGCTCGCCATCAATGTTTTTAAAATAATTTTATTAGAATGAAATTGAATTGATTTTTTAAGCTTCCTTTTAAATCAATTGTTGGTATTACAAAGAATCACAGAGTGCGCTCAACATCCATAAAAAAACAATGGGTATGATATTAAAATGATATTTGAAGGAATAATATTAAACATGATGTTTGGAAAAATGGAGGGCGGGACTCGCAGTGATCAAATTTGAAGGGTTGGTTCTAATTTCAATTAGAAGGGGACATGTTCATATCACCCTTCAACAATGAAAAGCTTAAAAAAAAATACATTTCGATTGACAACATTATGCATTTTTTACTTTTCATTTTCAATCGAAGTTATTTCTATAAAATAAATTAAATTCGTAGATGACAAGTAGTGTTGTATCTCAGATTGGCCCAATCAATTTGAGCTTTGTTAACTTCTTTATTTGGCTTAAACATTCTTGCAATCAGAGCACTATTCCATCTCTCAATTCTTTCACTGAAAACTTTCTCAGATTTTGTGGCCCTAAAATGGAGAAGCATGAGGATTTCTTTGGCTAGACATAAACTATTATCATATTTTAACAAAATAAATTGTATCCTATCACAAAATAAAATTACAAATGAATCCAAATCTTTAAAAAAAATCAAAAAAATAAAATTGTCATTTATAAAATCATAAAATCAAAAGCTCATTTATTTACTTATAATAGAATTTCATCCCAACAAAATGTAAAAAAAGAGAGATGAACTTAATTCCCTTTATTCCCATATATATTTTTTATATTGAATTCTTTATGGATTGTCAGAGTTTCAATCTCCCATCCACTAGGATGTAGGGTTTTATTTTTTCATTTGCTAAACTCACAAGTGACATGTAGAGAGTTCTAAATGGTGATGTATAATGAAACTAAACTATTTAAATCTAAACATTGATTTGGATAAACTATACTTTGAAACCAAGGTTGTAAAATGCTTCCCAAATGTTGAAAATCATTAGCCAAAGGGATATATGATAAGGATATATAACTACTTGAAATAATAGTCCTCTTCTATGTCTTCATATACATAACTCATTTAATGGGAAAGGTGAAGGAATGAAGTTATTTTGATCCAACCAAGAAAAACAATTAACCACATGGAAGTAGGAAATTTTGGATTATCATTGACTTGTGTTTTTTATCCTATTGATCACTAAATTATTGAAGGACATATGTGTGAAGTTATATTTGGTCGTGGAGGAGATCAAAAAAATTCTTTTTGAATTAGTTTATGAGAGGAGGTTGTAACATTTCCAATTACTTCTAGTCATTCTAATTGGTGAAAATTTGACATTATCATCCTCAAATTTACTTACTTTCTACATTGGAATCAATGGAACTTGAATTTAAAATTAAAATTACATAAAATTAACAAAGTAGGTAAGCTTAAAAGCTTATGTAAACTATTTCCTGGCTAAGGTTTTGTCTTTTTGGAGGGTAAGGAGTAAGGAATTAGGTTAATGGTACAATACCAAGAGACATCTTGTAGGAGCGAAAGCATGTATCCTCATGGAATATTAGTGAGTAATCTTGTAGGAGCTAAAGCATGTATCCTATTAGTGAGTAATTCCAAGTGATATGGTTTTCCTTGAATAAGGGTGATGATAACCCATGAGTTGTCCATTCTAGATATTCCACATGGTATGATTTTATTTCAATAAAGGTGATGATTGTTGACATTTTTTAACTAATAACAACTAGTAATTAATGTCAACACTGAGCGATGATAAGTTTTTATCTTGTATATCCAAAAAATAAAAGGGTAAGTTCAAAAGGTCTCCTTTATTGTTGTAAAGACTAGTGAAAAAAGCATGTTTTTACATTTGGAATTTGAAATACAAAATGGACAAATAGTTTGGAATAAACATTCCTTTGTACTCTAGAAAGGAGGGCCCCAAACAAACTTGGCCATAAATGGTCTATAATTAACCTTCACAAAGTAATACCTAGAAAAGTGTGTATATATACCTTATTTCAATGCCATCCAAAAAAGGTTATTGTAGTTTAAACTTTGTAGGATGAAACGATTCTTTTTGGCATTGTTAGTACTATGTATACACAATTATTATGTATTAAAATGAATGGGGCAACCATACAATGATTTTTTACCAAATAGATTCAGACATACTTTGGGAAAGAAAATTTGGATGATTATGGCATTAAAACTAATGGGACAAGCATACAATCACTTTTTACCAAATAGATTCAGACATACTTTGGAAGGCAAATTTGGATATTCATTGTCCTTCAATGTGTGTATTGGCACAATTAATGGGAGATTCGGCAAGCATATCCAACCATGTTCTTGCATGTGAATTTGTGTGTTTTTTTGTGAGAACACCAACCCATAAGGAAACAACATATCAATCTTATGTTAGCCACTGACAGTGAAAACTTAATTTCCCCATATATAATCAAAATTATATTGCAAAGACCTATCCTATATGAATATCCTATTTCACCATGAATGACTTGTTTATTCTTTAAACAGTGTAATAATATATTAGATCTAAATAGTGCATTAAATGTATTGAACACTTATATTGATAATCTAAATCTTTAACATAATTTCAATTTAAATTTAAATATTTAAAAATAAAATATTTAATTTAAATTTCATAAATTTTAATATTATATATATATATATATATATATATATATATATATGAATATATAAAAGCATTTTTTATAAAAGAAGTATCAATAATTCACTCTTACATAATAATAATAATAAATATTTATAAACATTACCATTCATATATATATACAAAAAAGTTTAAAAGCCTTTTTTCATAAAGGAAAATTCTTAAAAACATTATATATATATATATATATATATATATATATATATATGCACCATATAATCAACTAAAATTTAAAAGCCATATCATTAACTTATTCTAACAGAAACACTTACTTAAAAATACTTCAAAACATTATATTATAATATTATACTTATATAGAAATATTCAACAAAGTAGACAATACTTATATAAAAATATTTATCAAGACAACCAATAAAACAACCTAGAATTAACCCTCAGGCCTTTTCAACTAAACCTACTCTGCCCTAGAATCAATTCTCAAAATAAATCTCAGACCAATTAAACCCAACCTGCCTTAGAATCAATCCTCATAATAAATATCAGATCAACTAAACCCACTGTGACCTAGAATCAATCTTCCAAATAAATCTCAAACCAACTAAACCCACAATGCATTAGAATCAATCCTCGTAGTAAACCTCAATGACTCAATCCTCATAGTAATCCTAAGCGAATGGACCAACTAAACCCACCCATGTGGCCTATTTTTCAGGTTTGATGAACGTGATTTATTAAAAAACATAAATGATATTAAAAAACCAAAAACCATACTTGGTAACTCTAAAATTTGGATATTCATCTATGCATCTCACCTAAACCCCAACCATCGGGAGAAAAAAACTTAAGTAACAAGTTGTTGCATTATTCACAATCCATCAAAGTTGCAAGCTTGATAATCTCTGAAGACTCTTGGATGAAGTCCATTACTCCAATATCATTGAAATGTACCTTCAAATTGACTCTTGGATGAAGTCCATTACTCTAACATCATTGAAATGTACCTTCAAATTAAATGCCATTGTCGTCCAAACACAGTCTCTCTATAAGAGGGTAGAAGTGAACCAAAGCTTCTCACAAGTTTTTCTTCAAAGACTCCATTGAGGAGGCCGATCCCTAGGATGGGTACAAGATAATCTTCTAATTGTAGTAAAAAGTGGCATTATGAAGATCAAAAGTTATCAAGTCACATTACTTGTGGTTAAATGGCCTAGGAGGATATACACAATATTTCAACTGCACAATTATGTATGTTTGCATCATATGCTTTCTCATCATTCTCATCATGTTCACTGCACAAGATTTATCTAGACCATATAAACCATTGGGCATAGCTTGTGGAGTATGTTCTTGGAATCTATTCTTAAGCCATGGTAATTAGGAATAATTCTTATGAACAGGATTGAAGTTCTACCATTTTTGCAGAAAAACACCCATATCATCGACAATATTTGAAAAGGACCATCTATTTCTAGCCTTTAATGCTTGACCACATCACAACCATTTAAGTGTTGGGCTAAGGTTTAACCACACCACTACAACATCATCGACCGCTGAAATTTTTAAAACCCAAATTGACAAGCGTTGTCAAGGCAATGAAAATGGAATTATGATATACGCTTAGCAAACTAGTACGGTTATTACGGTTTAAGAACAATATTACGGTTACACAAAATTTAATGAAGTTTATAAAGCTGTAGCAACCGAACATCTCATGGTTTTAATTTGACCTACCACCCTTCCGGTACATAAATTTATTTATTTTATTCATAGCAGAATCAATAAGCTTGATACTCTTGATGTGTAATATCTACGGAATGACATTAAGATTTCTTCAAATTTATCGCTGGAAGACTGATGGTTGAAATGTTAGTTGCGTCCATTGTACCTAGAATGAACAAGGAAACCAAGGGTTAGTGGCCAACCTCGAGAGATATCTGGAAAATTTATCCAAGAGCCAATAGCCCTTCACATGACATTTTATTATATTATCTGATTTTTTTTTTAAACCAGCAGAAATAGAAATTTGAATTTTTTGAGACGTGTAATATTTTCATTGCACTTCTGAGACGTGTTAGAGCCCTTTTGACTGGCTGTGACAGGTTCAATTTTGAACCATGGGAGGGAGTATTCATTTTTCTTTTAAATGTTAGACCTCCAGTTAAAATAACATTTTTCCCACCCAAAACATGTGTTTTTGTTATCTCCCGCTGGCTTAGTGATTAGGGTTTTTGTTGTGGGTCTTGTTCTTACAACTGCCTTACTGCAATTTCTTACAGGTACCAGTTCCGTCTCAACAATCTGCAGTTTTTGAAGTTTCATTTTTCAAGAATTCTACTAAGTTCAATAGTTAAGATGTAGGATTGGGGGATCTAATGCAATTTCTTTCGGGTGTAAGTTCAATAGTTAAGATGCAGGATTGGGGGATCTAATGCAATTTCTTCCGGGTGCAATTTCAGTCTCAACAATCTGTGGTTTTTGAAGCTGCATTCTTCATGGATTCTATTAAATTCAATTGTCAAGATGTAGGATTGGGGGATCTATTGCAATTTATTCATGGTGCAATTTCAATATCAACCATCTGTGGTTTTTGAAACTGCATTCTTCAGGTATTCTACTAAGTCCAATAGTCAAGTTGCAGGATTGGGGGATCTATTCATGGTTTTCTTAGCTTTCATCAGAATGGTTTAAAATGCATCCAAACCCTTGGGAATATTGATGCTAGTAGAATTTCCCCCAATATGATCCAAATCAATGTGAATGGCACACATGGGCAAATAAAATTCCTTCATCGGATCTATCGATGTGGGATACAAAGCACTGTTATTTGCTATACGCTTTCTATATGTATGAAGCTCTGTAGGTGGGTTCTCATAAACAGTCATTTATATTGTTTGTATTTTACTACAGATAGCAAGATTGAAATCCTGAGTTATTATTAGATTGAAAGCAGAGCAGAAGCCTTACAAGACCTTGTCTGATAAAGAATAAGATTCTCATGGTACAGTAAGGAAATATCTTGGTTTATTTATCTGCTGCGTGCATGATATTCATACATATCTATATGCATTCTCACCTGAAAAATACATAAATATTCCTTTCTAGCTCATGAAAAACAACAGTTATCAATTTTGCAAAATCCAGGAGAAATCCATAAATTATGAATGCTATTTACTAAATTTAAGGTGATCATCTGTAGTAGCTGGGATCTCCTTTTTTCTTTGATTGACGCTGACATCCATCCTTCTATAAAAAGGTCAGGCACCTACGTATGCACATATTCCATTGTCATTGGGTATAAATTACTGTGTTGCTGCCCAAAATCGGTCTCATTCATCTCGAGGAAGGGGTGTTGAGGTTAACTGCATCTCTAAGGAGGTTTTAGGGTTGTGATTTCTATCATTTCACTTCAATGGAAGGCAAGTACCCACATATTCAAATCTCACCAACACCACCTGTTTCTCATGGACCATCAAGCTTGATGCATAATTCGCTCTTCCAGCAACAACAGCCACAGATGCCTCTGCAACATCATCAGCAACAGGTTTTAGAGCCTGTATTTGATCTTGCTTGTAATGTGTTCTTTTCAATGCGTTCATTGCTATTGTTTAAGTAATTCCTAGCTTCAAATTGTGCGTATTTACTATTAGTGTTTATCAATCTGGTTGGGTTTAGTGTTTTGATTGCACTCGTTAGGATTTGCAAATTTTTATGGTACTTAGAAGAAGGGAACAATATTTTTTATTTGGGAGGTTGTTTTTGCTGTTTGTTCTTGGATGCTCCTAAACAGGGATGTAGGCCCGAGGGATCTCATTAATTCGTATTTGAAAATTCCAGCTACAGGGATTAATGCAGCTCATCTCCATTACATGCAGATCCAGAAACAGCAGCTGCAGATGTTTTGGCAACAACAGATGCAATAGATGGAACACGTTGCAGGTGATTTTGTTTACTTTCCTTTTTTCTTCTGTTTCGCATGACCTTTCCATTTCAATAGATTTTTCTTCTTGCATGTATGTACCAACTGGTATCGTATTCTCTCATACATAATTATATGCATTATGCCTTGAAGGAGGCCCTACTGGGTGGGTTGAGGAGCCATTTAATTGTGTAGCAAACAACCCTCTTATTCTATAACTTGGCGGAATCCAGTGATAAAAAAACATGTTTTTGACAATCAAAATATGCAATTTCACACATTATGATAGTCTGATGGATTTCTTAGTCCCCATTTTCATTGGAACATATTCACACTGCAATTTCAGCAATCGAAACTTGTAATTTCAAAACTTCATGAATAGTGGCAGCCATATTTTTAAGGAGAAAAATATAGAAACCAAGGCTTCCTTGCTACGATTAGCCTATTCCGGTAGGTTAGCCCTGGATGAAAGGTAGGTGAACCCTTCTCATTCAGGTAAGGTCCTAAATAGGAGGTGTGGTCAGTTTGGGAGAGAAGGGTTGACCAGGACCTTAGTTGGTTGACCTTTCACTCAGTCAAGATCTTACCTAAGGTCAAGACCTTTGTCTGCCCTTTTAACGAAGAGGATAATGGGCAGGACTTTTCCACCTTTGCCTGAAAACACTCATTGCCATGGTCAGATAAGGTATAACCAATCCTTCTATCTCAGGTAAGTAACTAAATATCAACAAATTTCATATTTGTACAAGCATTGTGTAACGAGGGTTATTAAGGGCTTAGAAATATGTTAGTATTTGACAAATTTATAAGCTAAAGGAATATGGCTTATGAGATGTATTTTTTCGCTGACAGAGTTTAAGCAGCATCAACTTCCTCTTGCCAGAATTAAGAAAATAATGAAATCTGATGAATATGTGAAGGTGGGATGATTGTAGGTCTTTTTTTTTTCTTTTGAAGTATTCTTTTTTAATCGAGTATTTGGTGTTCTGTTTTTCGCTCATAATACACATTGCATGAGTAGATGATAAGTGTTGAAGCCCTTGTCCTATTCTCAAAGGCATGCGAGCTTTTCATTTTGGAGCTTACATTACGTTCATGGTTACATACAGAAGAGAACAAAAGACTTACTTTGCATAGAAATGATATTGCAGGAGCTATAAGGAGCTAAAAGACGTTCTTCCTTTATGTATGTACCAACTGGTATCATCTTCTCTCATACATAATTAGATGCATTATGCCTTGAAGGAGGCCCTACTGGGTGGGTTGAGGAGCCATTTAATTGTGTAGCAAACAACCCTCTTATTCTATAACTTGGCGGAATCCAGTGATAAAAAAACATGTTTTTGATAATCAAAATATGCAATTTCACACATTATGATAGTCTTATGGACTTCTCAGTCCCCATTTTCATTGGAACATCTTCACACTGCAATTTCAGTAATCGAAACTTGTAATTTCAAAATTTCATGAATAGTGGCAGCCATATTTTTGAGAAAAATACAGAAAACAAGGCTTCCTTGCTACGATTAGCTTATTCCGGTAGGTTGGCCCTGGCTGAAAGGTAGGTGAACCCTTCTCATTCAGGTACGGTCTTGAATACGAGTTGTGATCAGTTTAGGAGAGAAGGGTTGACCAGGACCTTAGTTGGTTGACCTTTCACTCAGTCAAGATCTTACCTAAGGTCAAGACCTTTTTCTGCCCTTTTAACGAAGAGCATAATGGGCAGGAATTTTCCACCTTTGCCTGAAAACACTCATTTCCATGGTCAGATAAGGTATAACCAATCCTTCTATCTCAGGTAAGTAACTAAATATCAACAAATTTCATATTTGTACAAGCAATGTGTAACGAGGGTTATTAAAGGCTTAGAAATATGTTAGTATTTGAAAAATTTATAAGCTAAAGGAATATGGCTTATGAGATGTATTTTGTCGGTGACAGAGTTTAAGAAGCATCAACTTCCTCTTGCCAGAATTAAGAAAATAATGAAATCTGATGAAGATGTGAAGGTGGGATGATTGTAGGTCTTTTTTTATTATTTTGAAGTATTCTTTTTTAATTGAGTATTTGGTGTTCTGTTTTTCGCTCATAATACACTGTGCATGAGTAGATGATAAGTGTTGAAGCCCCTGTCCTATTCTCAAAGGCATGCGAGCTTTTCATTTTGGAGCTTACATTATGTTCATGGTTACATACAGAAGAGAACAAAAGACGTACTTTGCATAGAAATGATATTGCAGGAGCTATAAGGAGCTAAAAGACATTCTTCCTGCATGTATGTACCAACTGGTATCGTCTTCTCTCATACATAATTATATGCATTATGCCTTGAAGGAGGCCCTACTGGGTGGGTTGAGGAGCCATTTAATTGTGTAGCAAACAACCCTCTTATTCTATAACTTGGCGGAATCCAGTGATAAAAAAATATGTTTTTGAAAATCAAAATATGCAATTTCACACATTATGATAGTCTGATGGATTTCTCAGTCCCCATTTTCATTGGAACATCTTCACACTGCAATTTCAGCAATCAAAACTTGTAATTTCAAAACTTCATGAATAGTGGCAGCCATATTTTTAAGGAGAAAAATACAGAAAACAAGGCTTCCTTGCTACGATTAGCTTATTCCGGTAGGTTGGCCCTGGCTGAAAGGTAGGTGAACCCTTCTCATTCATGTAAGGTCTTGAATAGGAGGTGTGATCAGTTTGGGAGAGAAGGGTTGACCAGGACCTTAGTTGGTTGACCTTTCACTCAGTCAAGATCTTACCTAAGGTCAAGACCTTTTTCTGCCCTTTTAACGAAGAGCATAATGGGCAGGACTTTTCCACCTTTGCCTGAAAACACTCATTGCCATGGTCAGATAAGGTTAACCCATCCTTCTATCTCAGGTAAGTAACTAAATATCAACAAATTTCATATTTGTACAAGCATTGTGTATCGAGGGTTATTAAGGGCTTAGAAATATGTTAGTATTTGAAAAATTTATAAGCTAAAGGAATATGGCTTACGAGATGTATTTTGTTGGTGACAGAGTTTAAGCAGCATCAACTTCCTCTTGCCAGAATTAAGAAAATAATGAAATCTGATGAAGATGTGAAGGTGGGATGATTGTAGGTCTTTTTTTTCTTCTGTTGAAGTATTCTTTTTTAATCGAGTATTTGGTGTTCTGTTTTTCGCTCATAATACACTGTGCATGAGTAGATGATAAGTGTTGAAGCCCCTATCCTATTCTCAAAGGCATGCGAGCTTTTCATTTTGGAGCTTACATTACGTTCATGGTTACATAAAGAAGAGAACAAAAGACGTACTTTGCATAGAAATGATATTGCAGGAGCTATAAGTAGGGGTGATGTTCTTGATTTTCTTCTTGATATTGTTCCTAGAGATGAAGTCAAGGTAAATTCCTGTAATGTTGAAATCATTTTTTATCATCAAATGGCATTATTATATATACAATTTTTGGCAGATTCAAAGCCTATTTACATTTTCCTAATGACATAATCATGTATACCATACAGTTAAGGATTTTAAAGCATTTTCTCACTGCAATGACATAATTACATATAAAAATTGTGGCAGCTCAAAATTGTCTATCTTTCTGGCTATTTTCATCCCATCAAGAAATACATGCTAAGCCATCATTGCATCAAGATAGCCTCTTCCCTACCTACCCATGCAAGCAGGGAAAGTGCATGAGCATTGAGATCTAGCTCCTACATCTTGCTTTTTACATTCGTTTATTTCGACAAGCAATCAAATGAGCTAATCTTAGAAATTTAGAATCTATAAGGTTTAGTTACCTTTTCTTTAGGAAAATTTTCAAACATTCTGACACATCTCTTTCTTCATAGGAAGAGGACAAAGCCTGTTCTGATTTCTTGCCAGACACTCCAGATAGATTTGTAGCAGCACCGAGGATCCTTGAGAAGGACAGCCCACCAATGGAGCTGTGGTGAAAGCATACCTGTTAAAAGATCTTGTATCCAAATACATACCTATTTACCTGTTAAAACTTAAAAGGACTTGTATCCAAGTACACACCTCTTTAGCAAATCGAAAAAAAAATAAAAAATTATTCATCATAATCAAACAATTACAATAGAACCCTTGACATCCCAAGATCCTGGTTGTGTCTTTTTGGTAATGGAAGAACAGATAAAACACTGCAGATGCATTTTCTGTTTGAATTACTGAAAATGAGGGCCCTAGTTATAGGTATTTGTTTGGGTGTGTAATTCATATTTAACATGGTGATTTTTTTCGTGTTAATGGCTGGTGAAATCATTTTTAGAGAAAAAATCATTTGCACCGAGAGGTGCAAAGTAACGCCAGTAGTGGGGAATGTGGAAAATAATAATTAAGTAAAATATATGGAAATTTTAGTTTTTATATATTTTTTAATAGGAGGTGAAATTTAAAAAGGAAGTTACACTAACATAATTGTCTCAGAGCAATGACATAGTAATGATGGTATCCTTCTCTTTTTGTTCCCTTATCATCCTATGCTTTACTAGATGAATTCAAAGTTTAAATTTTAAATTCCAACTATTTTAAAATGAAATAAAAATTTCAAAAATAATTTTTTTTGTGAACTTGAATACTTATTATACACAGCTTTCAAATCACCCTCTTTTCCATTCTTATAGAATCCTTCAATCATATTAGCACATTCCCTACACAAAGAAAATCAAACATTGAAACCCTCTTTTAAACACAAATGACAAGAAATTCAAAAACTCTCTGCATAAAAAGAAAGCATGTAATTGTAACGTAAAATATTACAGACCCTATACTTGAATACAAAGTAAGAAATACTAGGAAATTTAACACATTTACTGTCCCTCACTGTTAAGATGGTATCAGGGTAAATAGGTTTTTCCGTGATACAATGTTGATATATATATATATATATGCTCATGAAGAGTTTAACACATTTACAACAAGGGAATTGGAAGGTATTAAAGTATATGGAATTTTCCATGATACAACGTTAATATGATCATTATCCCTAAGGGAATTAGACCAGAGGGAATTGAAATTGATTTGAGGTAGATATAATGATATATTCCTGAAATTTTAACACATTCACAACTGAAGGGATTTCGAACAGAGGGAATCAGAACTGGATCGGAAGGAATTGAAATTGATTTTGAGATCAATAGACAGTTTAATCCTAACACAAGTGAAAGCCCCACTTGTAAATGAATCACTTTGGAGGGAAAATGCTTGATTAAAAAAGAACCTTAAATTTTTATTTCTCCAAATGTGACCAACCCGTAGCTCGGTTTGAAAAACCATCAACATCGTTGGAAAACTCTCGCCGAGTTCTCAAATGGGTATCCTTTCATTTTTGATGTTTTGATACTTCACCCGGACAAATTTCTTCCAAGAAGGGTCACTTCACCATTTCTCAAAATCGAATTTCTTGACTTGCGACACTTGGAGTTGGGGCACCAATTTTCCTTCATACTTGTCCATGTTCGTTTCAATTTTCGTCGTGAGTAACCATCTTGTACTCATGCTTTTATGGTCCCCACTAAGCCTATTCTATGTGGAAGCATCATCAAGTAGCCCTTATTTAGAGCATCCGAGTTGAGTCATCATCACATCCATGGAGTCTATCCTTAGATCCCTTTGTTACTCATGACAGTCTTCCTTCCTTCGATGCTTTATCCATCTATCATGTCACACATTTTGGCCCTCAGTCATATTGTCCCCTATCCCCTCTGGAGTCGAGTCAGTAACTTCTAGGTCATCCATGCCCTTTATTCTCTAACAAGGGATGTCGTCAACCCACTACTAAGTACCCCCCATTCCACCATCATCCCTGGTGAAATTCTGTCAGTCACTCTACTATTATCCCTCATGCCTTAGTTGAGGATCCCTTATTGCCTCACCTATGGCAAACCTCCTTCTGTTGACATCAACTTATTCATTCTAGTAGACTGGTTAAGATGGCGGTGTACCTTGGTTCCAGCTTCCACTCTTGTGCGTCACCTTGAATCAGCCGAGGGGACCCTTTATTTCCCTTTGACTTGATTGTTTCTTAGCTCTAGCCCTGCATGGCATGATCGAGATCTGTATACTTGATGGTTCACTGATGCAACAGATTATACCAGTGATTCCCAGGTATGTGTGAGATGTTCCAGACCTCATGAGGGGGTGGCCCTTCAGGTAGCTCCCCACATGCTCAGATGACTTCTCTACTACAGCCTTGGCTGGAGATCCATAAATTTGATAGTTCTAGCCTCAGTCGCTTGTAGTGCCTCTTTATTTTTCATGTATCATTTAGATTTGGTGAGCCCTTTCCTATTTTACAGGGCCTCTTTGGTTGTACTTATATCTCACATACTCAGATATTATTGTATAAGTCTTGGTTTTTGTCCCAGGCACAATATGTATGTGGGATCCATTAACATGTTTTTATCTAGCCCATGTTTATGCCAGCATGTACTATATAGTTCAGTCCCTTGTTTGCTGGATGCATCATTATTCTTTGTACTTTGTTATCTTGGCGGGCATAGGTATGTCTCCCCCGCCTCATGTTGAACATGTACTTATTCATAAGAGAGACTCTTCACACCTATAAGTCTCACCTCCTCAGGGTCTTGTCCTCTCGTGCTTTATTCTACCTTATATTTCTCTCTCTGTGACTCCCCCTTTAGTGTTTACTGATTGAGTTCTTACAACGTACTTCAGTCATATGATTAACATCTAACGCTCGCACGCTCAGGGGCAATCTGTTACACCATTTTTTGGTCACCTAACCTCTTACTATTAGATGGACCAAAGTACACCATGTAAGACCAATTATACCATAGTAAAATTTCTTTCACTATGAAAAATAACTTAATAATCCATAATTTGTTAAGTTTTTTCTGGTCTAAACAAGAAACCCCACGAGGAATAATTGAATAAATCCTTATTTTTTTTATTTTCCTCAAGGGATAATTTATTAAACCTATGTTTAATTAATATTCCTGGTCATATTTAACCCAAATCAGAAAAATTAATTAGATAAATCAATATTTATCTTATTATTTTCGAGAAATAATTACTTAAAAACATTATTTAAATAATATTCCTTGTTAAATTTTACTAAATCATTTATAAATAATTGAATAAATCACTAATTATTTAATTATTAGTCAAACACATTTCTAAAATAATAAATAAATCATTTATTTATTTATTATTTATAAATAAAGGGATTTGGCCAAATTCAAATTCTTTTTCCTCCAACAAAAATAATAAAAAATTCCATAAAAGTTGGATCTCGATTTAGTTAATCAATATTTTAATTATGCACCAATATCTAAAATAAATCAATATTTTGTTATAAATAGAAGGTCTTTCCATTCATTCACTACGTTTTTCTGCCTAGAGATCACTCTTGATCTATACTTTTGGTTTGACTTTGATCATTCCATCATTGCCATATTTTTATACTTTTTTTCTTGTGAGCTCCCTTTGAGTTCCATTTTTGTTTTAGTTTTCTGCACCATCAAGAGAGAGAGATCTTAGATCTGAAGAGCTGAGGAAATACAAGAACCCATCCCATTGAGGGGGACTAGTAACATCTTTCTATGTTCCTTTCCGAGGTGTCATAATACAAAAAAATCTTTAAAAAATACTGTCTTGTTCATTGGATGCATGGAGCAACTCTTGCTTATTATTTGATGTTTAATGTCTTTAATTGCATAGATCTGGAATTCTGTAGCATTTATTCTGATCACTAACTGTAGATCTAAGGAAATTAACAATCATCTTTGATGTTCGGGTTGTTTGTTATGCACATCTAAAATGATATTGTTTCGTACGCTTGCAATTAGAATTCACACTAACATAGAGGTTATGGTAAGACTGGCTATGGAAAAAATTGCAAGGTTTTGCATAGTTTGCAAAATTTGGAACGAAATATGGCATACCCTAATTCAAACAAGACTTAATGCACCATATTTGTACACATCTACTCTGATTTTTAGATCCCTAATGTGGTGGTTCAACAAACGTGTGTGTCCCTCGCTAAAATGAAAAATAAGTTCTACTTTTCTTAAGAAGTGACATATATGATCATTTTTTTTGTATTAGTTAGTTCGTACAATTATTTTTTCCATCTACTAAAGTAGACTTTGGTTTTGTTTTTTCCCAAGGTGCCTAAAATTTTCTATGCTGCAGCATTAGGGATTGAAAATTCGAAGCAGTTGTGGAGGATGATAACTAGAAATTTCACGCTATCTCAAATTTTATATGCAAAATACCAACAATCTTACCCAATTTAATAAATTGGATTCAGAACTAATTTTCTATCTTAATTTGACCTACTGAAAAAATGTTCATATATAATACAATGAAACATGATAACATTGTGTTCATATTTAACAAAAAATGACCTGCTATCAATGTCATCATAATATACGATGTTTTTAGTGACAACGAAGAATGTGTTCTGTACAATGTGTTTTGAATGGAGGCTAGAATTATTCTTAGTACGAATTCATGAATGAATGAATGAGAGGTCCATCATATCTCAATATCTCCATGTTTGAAGGATTAATATAGCATCCATGAGAACCAATAATATGAAAGGGAAAGAAAATATGGAAATGGGATTGGAGATACAAAGTAGAATAACATAAGACCCATTAGTTGAGATTCTTGTAAAACTTCCTATGGAAAGCATTGTAATGTTTCACACAATTTGTAGAAGTTGGTAAAAAATTTGGCATACCCTAATTCCAATAGTACTTAACGCACTCTATTCATACACAACTACTGCAGGTTTTGGAGCAGTGATGTGGTGACAAAATGAACATCAGCCGCCCTGGCTAAAATAAAAACTAAGGTCCACTTTTCTTAAGAAATGAAATGTATGATTAGTTATTTTGTATTAGTTAGTCCATACAACAAAAAATCCCCCATATGCTAAAGTGCAATTTGGTTTTACGTTTTCCTAGTCCAGGTGACGTTTTCTACGCTATTGCATAAGGGCTCAAAAAATTGAAGAAGTTGTGGAGGACGCTAACTGGAACTTTCATAGTAGCTCAAATTTGATATGCATAGTACCGAAACTCCTTCCCAATTTAATAAATTGGATTTGGAATTGATTGTCTATATTTATTTAAGCTACTCACAAGGAGTTCATATTTAATAAAATGAAATCTACTAACAATATGTTCATATTTAATAAAATTTAACCTCCTAAAAATGTTGTCATAGTACATGAAATTTTTAGTGATTATTGACAACATGTTTGGTACCATGTGTTTTTAACGAAGGGTAGAATTATTCTTAGTATACATTCATGAATGAATGAGAGATCCTTCATATCTCAGTAGCTCCATGTTTAAAATATTGCAGTGAGAACCAAAAAAATGAGAAAGGACTTGGCTTTGAAATGATATGGGGCATGTACGTTTGGGAACATTATGGGATGTGTTTGTGAGGATCAACTTGGAAATTTTCGGAGATAGGAGAAAGACACTTTGGAGTTGGAAAATGGTTACAGTTATGAAGGTGCCTTGATGGAAGAAATTTAGGCCTGGGTTGACTCTAAAAAGACTTTCCAGTGCAGGAATAATTGGGATGAAAAATCGTTTAATGGAGGACCGTGTTGAAGGAGGAGGACTTGAGCATTTGTGGACGTTGTTAGTTCAAACCTAGGGCAACACTTAATTGTATATGGCGAGATAAGTGAAGACTTGTCTCCTTCATAGAAGATATGAGCAACATGTTCGATGGGGTATGCAAAGCAAAAAATTCTCATGGGACTAGATGTGGAGACAAAACTTGAAATTTAGTTGGGGGACTTATACATGATAAGAGGTATATCTTCGAGGTGCATATGAAAATGTGCAACACTTGGATGATTGTGGATAATTTTTTGATCATAGTTGAGAATGTGACGTGACTTTTAAAGAAACAATCGATGATGATGTGAGGAGGTGCATATTTGTGAGTTGCACATGAAATTTGGATTAGCTACCCAACTATTCTAGGCCATGGAGGCTGGAAATGCGCAAAGAAATATAAAAAACTATTCTAGGTCATGGAGGCTCGAAATGTACAAAGAAATATCAAAGTTGTGTTGGAGTATGACAAAAAAAATTCACGGATGAACAAGAGTGTTGGATGACATGATGAGTTGCATATTTGATACATTACAAACAAGTTGGATGGAGTGGCCTTCCATGATATATATGGGGTAGTTTGGAAAATTGCGATGCATTATGGTGATGACCATGAGTTTGAGGAATTTTCTGCATGGAGACTTAATTTTAGAAGCAATGAGGAGTCATGAAGTTGATGGGAATTGATAAAGGTAATTCATTCATGAATATTTATTGAGAATTAACCTAAGCAATGAGGCATGGAAGCTTACCGAGATTCTTGAGAGAAGGTTAGCTCTTGGATAAGGTTGTTGATGAAGTTTGGACTTGGGGAAGAATTTTACTGGGATTTTGTTGAGAATGACAATTGTTTTAGAGTGGGGAGGATATAAGGCCCATGGACTTGAGTGAAAATGAAGGCATGCCCAATGTGCGAGAATATAATTCCAACCATCTACTAGGTGTCAAAACCTTCCATCCAAGTGTCCCAGTTCAGTTTTAGTTAGTCCAATTTAAGTCTAGTTTCACTCTAATTATTTATTATTGATGTTTCCAATGTAATATTATTTTAATTCGTAAAAATCAAAAGATAAATCCTCTACTCCACTTATTTTTTGTTTTCAATACTTGTCATGGTATCAGAGCTAGTTTGCATAAGACTCCATGAAAGAGAAGCAACATGAGAGAAGTTGGAGTAGAAGAGAGAAGAGGCAAGCCTGCATAAGACTCTTTGAGAGAGAAGTAGAATTTTTAAAAAGTTTGAAGATGCCTCTTTCCTAAAAGAACTAGAGAGAAAGCCACTTTGAGAAGAAGGTCGAGATTTAAAAAAAAAAAAAATTGAAGTGAGGGTAACATAGTCCAGGAAAACAAAGCATATCGCTATACGTGAGCTCTAGAAGTATGGATTGGCGTTAGTCGAAAGTGTTAGTAACACTAAAATCCATTTCAACGAAACATGTTAGTACACATTCCTTGCCACATTTTCAATCACACATGACCCCTTAACACTAAAGACTGTGTTAAAGTGATTTAGAAAAGCATGTGCCACAAAACTGATGTGCCAAAGATCCATGAAGGTATTTTTTTTAAGAAATTCAACACTCTCTATTCAGATTTGTTTCGTTTTTAATGGAATTAAAATTCTTTTTTGAAAGTCAATTCATAAAAGGGAGGAAGCCCATTTTTAAGGAAAAAAGGGATTTGTTTGAATTTTTTTTTTAAAGGGAGATGAATAAAAAGTTTTTTTTTTCAAAAAAAATAAAAAAATTAATTTTTTTATAATGATAGAGGGCTTCAAGGTATCATTTAAAAAGGCCTCATGCAATGCTTTAAAGGCCTATAAAATTTATTTTTGGCATTGTAGTATTTTAAAGAAAATAGTTTGCAAGAAGGTTTTTCCGGAAGCCAAGCAACGATGTCATGTTTACAATTTATATTTCTTGTTGAGTCATAGTGAGACAACACTCAAAAAATGGGAAAATAAAGGAGGCAAAGAAATTTTAAGCGAGAAAAAGAGATGTTGCGATCTTTTTAGATCTAGAAGTGAAGAGGGAAAATGATGCTTTTGCATTAAAAGGAATAAAATAATCCATGGATGACAACATTCTTCCCCTCATTTCGGATGCCAAGACAGCCAAGGAGGCCTGGGATACCATTGAGAGGTGTTTTGGTGTAAGGGGGAGTATTGAAGTTGAAAATGAGGATTTGGTGAATGCAACAAAAAATCTTGTTGAACACAATTTGATGAATCCAACATCACAGCTTGCTGATGACAATTTGATGAATCCAACAAAACAACTTGCTCATAAAAATTTAGTGAACCCAACAACGGAGTTTTCTCATGGAAATTTGGTGAATCCAACAACACAAATTTCTGATGAAAATTTGATGAATCCAGCAATGAATCTTACTGATGAAAATTTGGTGAATCCAACAACGAAGCTTACTGATGAAAATTTGGTAAATACAACAACATTGGTTGTTGAGGACAATAAAGCTGCAATTGAAGCAATCAATGTTGATGTAAACTTTGATAAATATTCTTTTCCTAATGATGAATGGCCGCAGATGATGCAATAAAAACATCATATTGATATGATGCTATTTGGTGAAATAATCTCATTCGATTCAATGGAAGACAAGTGAAAGACAATTTGTTTGCAACAACACAAGTTAGTGAAGAAAAGACAGATATAGAGATAAAGACAAAGATAGAGGAAAAGGTAGAGACAGAGAAGGAAGCGCAATAGGAGAAAACCAATGTGGTTTTGGAGATGTTTTCACACATACCAATGACTTCCAATGTGCAAGTACTTAGGATAATTATGAAGAAGAGTTAAAGTTCCTCGAAACATGGCTTGCAACACCATGTCTAGATGAGGTCTACACAAAAGCTGTAGATATGAATGTTGAAGACAATATGCATGTTGAACATGTAGATGAAATTTTTAGGTATTGGAGTTTTGAAGAGATAAATTTTGTTATCTTCTTATGTTGCAATAGATTGATGATCAAAAGTGCACTACAAAAGATAATATGTAGTAGCAGCTCACTAAAAATTCATTTCTTGAAGAATTCAAGGACATGCTTAGACATCCTGGAACAATAGAAGACCTACACCAGAAAATGACGAAGTTGATGTTTGAAGGATACAAAAAACAGAAAAAGCTGAAACAATTTAGAGGCTACAATATCTGGAAGAAGAGAAGAAGAAAACTAAATATAGTTGAAGTCAATTTTTTAAATTGTAAGCCTCGTTGAGACATAGACCACCAGGTATCTTAATTACATTTTTATGTGGTTGTAATTAAGGGGGAGTGTTGGAGAATCTAATTCCAACCAGCTACTAGGTGTCAAAACAATCCATCCAAGTGTCCCAGTTCAATTTTAATTAGTCAGTTTAAGTTGAGTTTCACTCGAGTGAATTATTATTGATGTTTCTAATGTAATATTATTTAACTAATTCGCAATACTCAAAAGATCAATCCTCTCCTCCACTTATTTTTTAGTTTTCAATTCTTGTCACCCAAGTGGTGAGAAAATGAAGATGCAGACAAGTTGTGTGGAGGCATCGTGCAAGGGGTGTGGATGGGATGTGATGGAGGCCATCAGGTGGTGGTGCATGAGAGGACTGCCCGAATGAAATGGGGAATTACCTATCCAATGGTGTGGGTACCCACTTAAAGGCGAGGCCACCTCTGTGCCAAGGGCATGGGTGCCTTCCAAACGAAGGTTCACCATGGAAGGTGAATGTCCTTAGGTTAAAGGGCGACATGAGACACACGACGGGTGAATGGAGGCTAGCTTGAAATTTTGAAGTTTGACTCAGTTGGAGTATTGCATCCTTTCACTAGGATGGTCTCCTATAAATTGAAGAGTGACTCAAATGGATGAGAGCATAATGAACTCGGCCACGAGAAGAAAAGGTGAAAAAAATTTTAGCAAAGAGGAAGGAAAATGAAGGAATTGCTGAGAACATGTGAAAGTGTTCTAGTTGGTTCCGGTTGTGTGGAACATAATGTGACACTCTTAATATATATTTTTGGGGGTTTCTGTTTGGGCGTGAAGTCATTGAGGTTTCACTAACCTTGGTTGTAGAATTTCGTTGGTTTGTGGTTTGAGGTGCACGCCAAAATCTACGCATGAATCTTTGTGAAGTCTCTTTGGAAGTTTGTCAAGTATTGTCGTAGTGAACCTTTGGGGTTTGTCCTGACCTTGGCTGTTGTATTTTTTAAGTTGTAAATTATATCATAACCTAAGTTCTAAAGCATAATAGAAGTAAGGGTAATTGTTTGGGAATTCTCCCTCCCACGTGTATTATTTTTCATGTGCAATTTTGTGGTTGATGGTTCATATTATGAAGTTTAATTGTTCATTGTTATAGTAAAATAAGTGTATAAATGATAACCGAATTAATGTGAAGTTGTATGAAGTGAATTAGAAAATAGACAGAGTGTGGAATATTGATTGAAGGGCTATTGTGCCGAAGTCATTTGAAAACTTATTCCACATGTTGATTGTGATTTCGCTAAAAGACACAGGTTAGGGGTATAGTTTGAATAAGTAACCTCAAAGTTGGATTTTCCCTTGAGAAGCAAATGTGTTAGTGCCACAATTCTGAATGACAATCTTGGACATGTGGGATCATACTGGAGGCATTAAAATTTCCATTACAAGAAATATTCAAGATGCACATCCTATGTGGTAGGCCCAATTCAAATACAACCATTCATTGAATTCAAACTCAGTTCCTTGAATTGATGATAGTAAGGAAAATAGGATGAGTATATAGTCAGGTAGGGGAATTAAAATATTACTATAGACAAGGGATGAGCGGATTAGGAGGTGAGTGGCGAGAAGAAAGTAAGCCAAGTGATAGAGGATAAGAAGGTGAGAGGCAAGAATAAGTTAAGCCAAATGATCAACAGATAAGGAGGTGAGTGGCGAGAAGAAGGCAAGCCAAGCCATGAGTGGTGATAAGAAGGAAAGAAAATTGGTGTGAATGTTCTGACATCATTAGGTAGAGCACTAACACTGTTAGGCATAAGAGTGTTAGTGTCACTGTCATGGAATGAATACTTATAAAACTAGCATTTTTTTCATTTTAACATTATTTATCAGGCACTAATAAATATGGAAAAAAATGCAATCCAAGAGGGATATTATGTCCCATCAAAGCAGTCTAAAGCCCATCAAATAATTAGATCATTTTTTCAAAATTTGAAATTTTTTTTTAATAATGTAAGAAAAAACATAAATAAAAAATCCTAAAACTTTGTTTCTGCACATGGAAATGATTGAAATTAATAGGGGCCACAGAGGGCAAAGCTAAATCCCTCCTAGAGTCATGGACTAATAAAATTAGAAGAAAAAACTAACTACATCACCTCTCATATATTTATATAAGTCACCTTTAAGAAAGATGGAATCCTAATCCCTTTAATGTATACATTGATTTTAATCTCTTTCCTTTTCCAAGAGCAAGATTCAAATTCATATTTATTTTAATCTCTTTCGGTCTCCAAGAGCAAGATTCAAATCCATTAGATTCTTCCATTCTATGAAATAAGCACACGTGAGTGTTTGTGCATAGATGGATATACACCATGGGAGGAACAATAAAGAAATGGTATCGAAAGCAGAGCAACAATGAAGACCACAAACTATGCCTAGGTAACCACTCAATCTCAGAAAAAAAAAATACTACATTGTTAATTATTGTACATAAAATGTAGTTTGAACCATAAAACACTCAAAAATCATTAGTGCATCCAGTGACAGTATTCTCAAATCATCATCAAATGACTGAGCAGCGCGGTAACCCCATAACCTGGGAGAGAATAGCTAAAGAAAATCTTTTCAGAGAACCTGTTGTTAGGATTTCTTCCATCTTTAGTTGGATGGTAACTGATTTGTACATAGCTGCTCTAATGGTCTATCCTCTTTCCCAAATTTTTCTCTTCGTTATTTTTTTTCAGTCATTGAAATTTATTTATTTTCTCTCATTAACATTTTTTTTTGTTGCACAATGGAAATGCACACATACATAATGAATCTGAACTTAATTCTATGGTATATTTATAATATTTTGGAATTTTTATGAACAAATTCACTGCATTATTTGTTATTCTAATAATACCTAATCTAAAGTATTACAAATAATAATTGTTGGAATATGTAATTCCTACTTGTCTTCAGTTGTGACTATCTATGTATAGAGTCTATTCCTATTTAGTAGGAGTTAGCTAAAACTAAGTTCCTAGTTTGGTGTGAGGTTAAGATATTCCCTCAACTAACTTATTGTGCATCAAATATAGCTTCTCTATCTTGAGACTATACCTCATGTATATATGTGTAACTTTATCTGATTAATATAATATATTGTACATAGTTTGCATAGTTATATTTTATCTTGGTATCAGAGCTGTTTGGGCTTTGCATTGGCCCCTCTTGGGCCAAGGGAAATAAGAGAGTACATTTGTATTTTTTTTAGGGTTTTTGGTCTGTCCATCTATATGCACACCTCCATTGAAATCTGAAATTCATAGGCAGCGTGAATCCTTTATATGGTGATGATTTTTTTAGGAGGAGGAATGCATTAGAGGAAAGCAGCTGCTGTCGAATGCCATAAAGGCTTTGGAGTCTGACCGCTAAAAGGAGCACTGCCCTGCTGTTGAGTTCAAACACTATTGTGTGATTTTCTAGGGAGAATGCCTCTCAGTCACTAGATTTTCCCGTGGATATGCCAAGTGGGAGCACACAGAGTTAAACCCTCCTCGCATAATTTTCTGTCTAATCAGCGGAATCAAAATTAGAAGCAGAGGCCGTGGGTGCAAGCGCAGGAGTAAATCTTTTCTCTACATAAAAGAGATCAAGAATGGCGGTCACATTCTCCAATCTCAGCACTGCATCAGGCATGGAGAAGCTGGAAGTGGTGATGGATTCATCGCACGTGACATGATGTTTGAGAACACAACAAGAGCTGAGAATCATCAGGCGGTGGCACTACGCATTGGATCAGATCTCGCAACATTTTATCGGTCAAGCGTGGAGCAACTGGATCAGTTCTTTCTTCCACGCAGTTATATTTCCATGTACAGGCATCAACAAATGACATAAGAGTATACCAATGGGATATGGAATCAAGAAGTTGTAGATAATGATGACCATCGAGGTTGATCTTGTATCTGTTGACATTTTATCTTGGGGATGAAGCTGGGATAGTAGCTATAAAGACAGTTAAGCTTGATGTAGCTCTTGGAGGCCATGCAGTGCAATAACGTGAATTGTAGGGCCATGAAATTCACAAATTTCTATCATATTTCAAGCCATGTATTATTCCTTTGGAAGGGGGTGCAGCTTAAGGATTTAAAAAACTTGAGATATAAAATTTTGAGCCGCGCCTTTATGTATACAAGGGCAGGCGTGTTGTAAGAGTAAAATAGGTACCTTTTTGCACGAACGTCATTGAACCACGATGATGTTTTTTTCCTTGATACTAAGCCGAAGGTTGTATATCGAATGTTTCTTGTCTTAGAAGAGGCGTGGAAGAACACAATGTTGTTGGGAGGCTTCCAGCTTCCTGTGTTTGCGATTGACCTAGCTGAAAGTTGTGCACTTTTTCCTCACTGGTGTTGCTTCACTGGTACAATCACAATGTGTAGCACGTGAAACAGTATAAGGGCACTATTTCGACTGAAAGATTTAATGGGTTGGTTGGATTATATGATGCTCTTCTTTTCCTTTGTATTTATAATGAGCCGATATAAATTTGGTTGTTTTTTTTTAAAGCACGGTTGTTTTTACACACTTGGGTAAATGATATTTCTATGGTGAAAGTATTTTTGGAATCAAAATCAATATACATATTGAGATTAGCCATCTCAATATGAAGTCATTTTGTTAGAATTGGCTACTCTAACAAATGATAGGTGAAACGTGAAGTTCCAAGTTTCAATTGACAAAGATAAAGATGCCCAAGATGTGAGAAATGAAAAGAAGAGTTAATGAAGCATCAACAATTATTATGATGGACATCAATCGATTTTGTGTGAGTTTTTTATGAGTTTCTTGGAACAGACTCAATAGATGTTATATTATGAGTCGCACATTTTAAAGTGTAAGCAAGTCTAGAATTTTTTTATAGTAGTCTTTGTAAAGTATGTACTTGATAACTCCAAGATTTGTAGTTGTGTTGTAAGCCTTGTAAGGCATGTGTATCCCTGTAATGTTCGTGGTAATCTCAAAATCACTTTGTAATTACAAGTTCGTGGTAAGCCAAAAACCATTTTGCAGTGTCGGTTTGTGGTCAGCCAGAAACCATGTGTAACAGTGAAGTGGACTGGAAACAGTTCTGTGCCAGTATCTGCCCACTGATGAAGAGATCTGGTACAAGATCGCTGACGAAGAAATCCGGTGAAAGTTCACTGATGAAGGAAGAGCATGGTTATGAGTCATCTAATAAAACCCACATTGGAAGGGGATCTGTAGATACATGTACATGTATGCAGTGATAATGGTTGACAGAACCATGTATGTGAATGACATCCTACGATACCAGCAGTTGCAGCAGTTGGTACCCATGCATTCTAGTGGATGGTTGCTCCTTTATATGGACATCGACATATCATTTTTGTTATGTTTGACCATAGCTATATTTTTCGAAGTGATATTGAGACAATTAGTCATTAAGGGGGAGTGTTGGGATATGTAATTCGTACTTGTCTTCAGTTATGACTATCTATGTATAGAGTCTGTTCCTATTGAATAGGAGTTAGCTAAAACTAAGTTCCTAGTTTGGTGTGAGGTTGAGATATTCCCTCAACCAACTTACTGTGCATCAAAGATAGCTTCTCTATCTTGAGACTATACTTCATATATATATGTGTAACTTTATTTGATTAATAGAATATAGTGTACATATTTACATAGTGATATTTTATATGTAATTAAAGAAAGAGAAAAGAAAATTTAAAAAACAAAACCTTCACACATCCAACCATAAATGCAACATCTATTCATCTAGAGGAAGAACGAAGAGACAATTGTAGGTCTATTTACAGTTGAATTCACTTACAATTATTACATTAAGATAAATGCATCAAGGAAGAATGAAGAACGAAGAGACTACTGTATGTCTCTTTACAGTTGCGTTCACTTACTATTATTACATTTTGGTTTCATGATGAACTCTAAATATCCAGAATAAATATAGATTTGGGAGCTTTGGAAGTTTAAATAATTTGCCTGTACGTGAGTATTATCATTATGAATCTTATGACTATGCTCAAGTGCACATTGTATGAATAAAGAATCTTGAAAATTGACATTGTGTAAGAATTACATTTTAAATATAGATATATCCATTATTAATTATTGAGAAGAATTAAATTTATTAAAATTAGATGTATTTTATTATTTAATATGAAAGAATAATAATTTTAGCAAAGGAATTAAGATGAATTTATTATCATTTAAAAAATTAGAAATGTGATGTTGTCACAATATGCAATAAGATAGCTAAAATAACTAATGGATCAACTCTACATTAATGGTAGAGTACATCAACACTCTTTATGCAGTGGAGCAACTAATGACTCAACTCAACTAATGGGTTACGATAAAGTAACACTCGCTATGCAATGGAATAATTAATGGTTCAACCTAACTAATGGGGCAAGGGTAAAGTAATCATTAAACATTGCATTTTGTGTAAATATTAAGTACCATTTGTGTAAATATTAAGCACCATGTAGTAAGTTAATGATTGATTTAAGGGCCAGGGTAAAGTAATCATTAAACATTGCAATTTGTGTAAATATTAAGTACCATTTGTGTAAATATTAAGCACCATGTAGTAAGTTAATGATTTATTTATTGTCTTTCCATGTTGTCCATGGAATACTATATTATTAGCATACTATTATTGTCTTTCCATTTTTTCCAAGCAATACTATCAATGGATAATGAAGAAGATGAAAAGTGTGAAAATTACAAAAATTAAGCAAAGTACCATTGCAAATATTAAGCACAATGTAGTAGTTCAATGATTGACTTATTGTCTTCTTCCATCTAATTCATAGAATATCATACTATTCCCATATTATTTCTGAGAAAAATATGAAAAGTCAACTAGTTGTTATTCCCATATTATTTATGAGGAAAATATGAAAAGTCAACTCATTGCATGGTGCTTAATATTTTTTTTGATTATTCAGAATGATTAATCTTTCCATCCTGTCCATTCCATTAAAAATTTATATTATTGTGTGATCCATTCCATTTAAGATTCATATTATTCCCTTCCAATAACGGATAAATAAGATGAAAAGACAACAAATAAATCATTGACTTACCCCATAGTGGTTATGGTGTTTTGTTACAATGTGTAAATATTAAGCACCATGTAGTAAGTTAATGATTGATTTATTGTCTTTCCATGTTGTCCATGGAATACTATATTATTAGCATACTATTATTGTCTTTCCATATTTTCCATGGAATACTATCAATGGGCAATGAACAAGATGAAAAGTGTGCAAACATTACAAAAATGAAGCAAAGCATCATTCCAAATATTAAGCATAAAGTATTAGTTCAATGATTGACTTATTGTCTTTCCATCTAGTCCATGGAATATCATATTATTCTCATATTATTTCTAAAAAAAATATGAAAAGTGAAAGTCAACTCATTGTTTTCCATATTATTTCTCAGAAAATATGAAATTCAACTCATTCCATGGTGCTTAATATTTTTTTTTATTTTCATAATGATTAATATTTCCATGGTGTCCATTCCATTAAACATTTATGTTATTGTGTGATCCATTCCATTTAAGTTTCATGTTATTCCCTTCCAATAATGGATAAATAAGATGAAAAAACAATAAATAAATCATTGACTTACTCCATAATGCTTAATATTTAGACTTATATTATTTATTATTTACACTTACGTTGTTTTGTTATACAATTACAACAATTCATCATTATGATATTTGTAGATGTCGCTCATTTATTAGTAATGACATTCATAATGACAAAGAAGGCTCATTCATTATGAAAGGTTTAAGTTTATTCTCTCTCTTCCCCGAACTTGTGTGTCTTGGGATTATGTGATCAGATCAATCTCATTGGATGGACAGGCTTCAGACATCCAGGAGATGCTAAGGTTTAAGTTTATTCTCTCTCTTCCCCGAACTTGTGTGTCTTGGGATTATGTGATCAGATCAATCTCATTGGATGGACAGGCTTCAGACATCCAGGAGATGCTTTGGAGATTCTGGTCGGGGAGAGGGACGGAGTCACTCACTCATTCATATGGGTGAGGGAAACTGCGGATTCTGGTCGGTCTGATATTATCTAATGTTTACACTTATGTTGTTTTGTTTTACCATTACAACAATTCATAATGATTATGAAATTAGTAGATGTTAATAACTTTTTTGGTGGAAAATATAATTTGTTGAGAAATATTTAGCTCCCCTTTCAATATAAAGGCTTTGCCTTACAAATGAAACAGAAAATCAAGAAATGCATGCTGCCTACATGAATTCACAACTATCTCTTCTTGGATTGAAACACTATGATGAATACAAATTGTCAATTTCACAACTATCTCTTCTTGGATTGAAACACTATGATGAATACAAATTGTCAATTTATTCTTCCTAGACCTAGGATGAATTTGATCTAAATAAATATGAATCGATAAAAACCCAACTTGTCAATTTGATCTTCTTCGCCATATGATGAATTTGATCTAAATAATATGAATTGATAAAAACCCTTCTTGGACCAGGACTACGATTGATACAACTTGTCAATTTGCTCTTCTTCGCCATAGAAGAAGTGAATGTTTGTGTTCAATTCATTTGTTTCACTTATTAAATGTTTGATCTACTTTCATTTCTTTCACTTATTAAATGTTTGCGTTCCTTTCATTTGTTTCACTTATTAAACAAGGTTTCCAAATATGAAAACATTTTCTTAGACTTTCGTTTCAGTTTATGCTGTTGCTAAACATTTTCATCATCACTTTAACCTTATACGCCTACACAAGAAACCTACAAACAATGTATAAGCATTCAGTGGACACATCCATCTTACGAAAAAAAATTCAACCAACTATTGTGAAGTACAAATTTAACTCAATTTAAGGATAGCATAAGATACTATAGAGTGACAATTTTTTTACAATCATCTATATATGAACAACTGTTATATCTCTATTGCAGATTTTAAAAATATAACAGCTAAGTGAGATAATTAATATACACTACACTATCCATTCTGCATTAGAAGGGCCGGAATACCATAAGCAAACGAAAAAATGGAAACCCCCGAGGATTAGGATATGAATAACGTACCTTCATCTGATAATTCGGCAATGGAAGTAAAAAACCAACGCAGCAACTTTTTTTCCATGAGGCCATAAAGCAGTCTACCCATCCCATGATTTCTGACTATGTTACGCTGGAAACTTACTGGAATTCACTGTAATTCTCTCATTTTTCTCTGCGAAAAGCCGAGAATGCACGTAAATTGGGAGAGCCTACACATGGCGTGCTGTTTATGTATGCTCCTTCCATCCGGCAAGGAACGAAAGAGACAGTTGTCCTCTACTTGCTTGCATTTGATTCCAAATGAGCATTAATTATGGTATAATTTTTTTTTTCCATCTATCAGTGTTGAATCTTTTCGATCTCTAATGAAGCATTGAAGCTTTTCAAAAATATTTGTTTATTTATTAATGTTACTGATAATTATTGTGCACAGCTTTTCTCATCTTGTGTATGAGTAATAATTATAGAGATTAAACAATTAACAATAATTTATCAATAAAAATTTATAAATATAATTTTATTTTAAATTATTAATATATTAATTATAAAAAAATATCTGAATTAAATATATATCTATTAAAAATTAACATATTATTATTAATTATAAAAAAAATATCTAAATTAAATATATATTTATAAAAAAATAACTACTTTTGAGCTGAATTTTAATTTTTAAATTTAATTAAATTGTCATAAAAACATATAAATTAATTAGAAATTAATTAAATTGCCATGAAAACATATTAATTAGATAATTTGAGCTACATTTTTAAGTTTAAATCATTATAATTTCATATTAAAGAGTTCATTTCAAGATTAATGAGAATTTATACCCATATATAGAGAGAGAGAGAGAGAAAGAGAGATAGAGTAACTATTAAAATGAACTCTCAATCTCCTCAATAGCAGTCTTAATGCGAGTAATGAGGATGTTTGAATGGTTGTGCCCACCAACCTTGAACTTGATGTACATTTATGACGAGGGGGCACAACTAGTCCCATGCATGCATTCACATGTAAGACCCCAGATGGTCTCGACTCATTGTAAACATGTCCAAGCAATGTCCTATGGAGCAGTTAGTGGTGGATTGAGAGGAGGAGGCGAGGCTAGGTCCTCAACCTCCCTATGGGTACTTTTTTTTCTAGTTGATGGTGAAGGGTGCTTTGCGTTCTAATTTGGGTATGTTGTAGTGACGGTGAAGATAGGGCTCTTTAGCCAGTGAGGGTATTGGTGGTAGGAGTGGAGTATATTTGGCATTAAGGTCTTCGGTTTGAAGCTTAGAACTTTGACACGTGGCGGCTTAGAACTTTGACACCAAGCCGCCACGTGAGCTTGATTAAACTCTGATTATCATAATAGATCACAGTTAGATCCATCATCTAACCTAATAGTACCACAAGTATCTTTCTCATCCAGATCGCCCCACATGTTGCTTGAATTGCAACCATGTATTATGCTTCTGCTGAGATGAGTGCAACAAATATTTTCTTCCTGTTGTACTAGGAAACCACTGTGGAACTAACACTGAAATTTCCACTTGATTTACTCTTCCATTTAGATGGACTCCCTGCCAAATCTACATCTATGATGCCACAAAAATTCACTCCATCTCTCCATCTATACCATAGTTCAAACTGGTTAGTACCTTTAAGATATTGTAAAACATCCTTAGATTCCTTCAAATATGATTTGGTTTGCCTAACCATATCTTGGCCTAGCTGGTTGGCTACGTAGCACATATTTGGTTGTGTGTTCACAAGATACATTAGTGAAGCCACTAGCTTCGAATAAATGGTAGTATCCACCTCTTCACCTGATGTGACATCCTCCTTCCTCCAGTTGATCACTAGAGGTGTCTACATGGGTTTGCAAGTCTCAATGCGAAATCTCTATAGTATATCATTTGTACACTTTCCTTGAGACAAAAATAGTTCCCCATCGCCTTTCCATACTTCCAAGCCAAGGAAGTAGTGCATGAGACCCATGTCCTTCATTTGAAATTCCCTAGCAAGGTCCTCCTTTCAAGATCTAATCAGCTAATCATCACCAGTTAAAATCAAATCATCAAAATATAATATAATAATAAGAAATTTACCTTCTACCAAGAAATAGTAGAGGTTTGCATCCACTTCACTTTTGGTGAAGCCCAAACGAGTGAGATAATTGTCGATACTGGTGTACCAAGCATGGGGTGCTTGTTTGAGACCGTACAATGCTCACTTGAGTCTACACACATGAGACTCTTGATCAAATGTCTCGAAAACTTCTGGTTGCTAAATGTACACCTCCTCCTCAATAACCTCATTAAGAATTCAACAAGAAAATGCACCACATACTAGTGTGGGATTCCATTCACACATTAGTGAGGAATTCAGTTACACATTAGTGCTAAATGTGGGTGTCTAATTTATTTTTACCTTAAATAAATTGGACAATAAGTTGTAATTTCATCTCATAACAACTTTTATCAGTTAACTAAGTCATGAAGAATGATTTAGCTCAAGAATTCTGAGTTGAGGGTCTAAGATGAGGCATGTAGAGTGATTCTATTATTTTGGAGGTCCAGTTGCAATTGTAGCACTAGGGTGGTGTGAGTGTTATTAGTTAACTGAAATTAATTGAGTTAAAATCAATTTAACTAGTTCTAACTGAGTGATGAGCTAGTGAGAGGTCTAATGAATTAAATTAGATTTAATTCACAAGTAGTGATCAATCCGATAATTGATGATTCACTAGTAATAGTTGCATGCATGTTAGTGTTGATGAACACCCAGTTGAGACAGATATTAAAGGGAAGATAACTATCAGTTGTATTATTAGAAAATTTCTCAGGTGAAATTATACATCCATAAGAAGGCCATGATGGGTTGCGCAGTCAAGGAAGGCTAAAATTCTTATTTAATAGGGTTTTATTTCTCTAAGAATTGCATGAAAAAGGTAGGCTTGAGGAAGGCAAGGTATTAGCTAAGTGTTTGTCCAATTTTTCCTAGATCGGTGTGAGATGATTGTTACAATGCAAGATATTCTTGTGAGAAAGAATGCATTGTATTGTTTCATTATTCCTTCACTTAATATACAATAGAGATAGAGGGGTTTTGAACAATTTTTTTCCCCAGGAATATCTTTTGTTGTGTGATTTATTTACTTATTTATCTTACTTGCATGTGATTGAGTGATCGTGTTTTATATTCGACAAATATTGTAGAGGGATTCAATATCTTGTTTTAGTACATAAAAATATTACATTGAATCTATTAGTATAATTTCTACATGGTATCAAAGCACCAAGAATCACAATAGAAGAGAATAAATTGCATTTGTGTTGAGCAGGATTCAAATTTGCAGATTCATTCTTTGGTACCTAGCAACTAACCAGGATGTCTTTCACTGGCTTGAGACTCGAATATACACTCGAGGGAAATTCGAACTATATTTTAGGGAAGGACAGGATAGAGGCATTATTGGAGGATAACAGGCTAAAGGATTTCATTGACACTGATATTATTGAACCCCCTCAAGCAGATGTTACGTAACATGAAGCATGGATGAACAATGTTTCAAAGGCGAGGAGGATCTTATTAGAGGGAGTTCAAGATCATATTGTCTCGCGTCTCCATGGAAAGGAAACTCCAAATGCTATGTGGAAGGCCTTGACAGATCTATTTCCAAGCAGCATTGACCACACGAAATTGGCACTCAAGGAAAAGCTCAGGAAAATCAAAATGGGGAAGGGCAACATAGTCCAAAAATACTTGGCCAAGTTCACTCAATGTCAAGATGGTATTGGAAGTGTTGGGATTACTATGGCTGATGATAACTTGGTGAGACTAGCACTTCTAGGCCTTCCCAAGAGCTGACATAGTTACTAGGACTCTGTGAATTGGAGGGAGAAGTTACCAAAGTTGGAGGGACTATGGTTGGATTTAGTACAAGAAGAGTTTCGGGAGAATACCAGGGATGAATCGAAACGGTACACTTACGCAGAGAGACACATGATAGGGTTGTACTATGGGGAAGTATACAAAGGGCATCTTTCATGAGAAGGAGAACCGATCAATGAAAATCCTTGAGATATTTCACTCAGACGTGTGTGGACCATTCTCAACAACTTCCCTAGAAAAGAAAAATTATTATGTGATTTTTGTTTATAATTTTTTTAGAATGTGTTGGATTTTCTTCATGCAGAATAATATCAAACGTTCTCCAAGTTTTTTGAGTTCAAAGCGTTGGTAGAGAAAGATACAGGGAATAAGGTGAAGGCTAAAAGGAGTGACAATGGTGGCAAGTATATCTATAATGAATTCAAGAAATTCTGCGCCAAGGAGGGAATTCAGAGAGAATCAATTGCACCTCATAACCCACAACATAATGGGGTTGCAGAAAGAAACAAAATAACAATTTTGGGAGTGGCACGAGCTATGCTACATGAATAGGGCCTACCATTACATCTATGGATAGAGGCATGCAACACAATGGTATTTGTGTAGAACCATAGTCCTCATTGGATACTTGTCTTGAGTACACCAGAGGAGGCTTTTTTAGGTAAGAGACTGGATGTTTCATATTTTAATTTTTTTGGTTCATTTGTATATTTCCATGTGACCAAATATGCCTGGAAGAAGCTATAACCAAAAACAAAGGTTGGGATATTTGTGTGGTACACGATACTCCCCACAACTATCAGGTGTATTTTCCAACACAGGAGATGACAGTTGTCAGGAGAGAAGTAAGATATGATGAGGAGAAATCCATGCAATTGTCCCTTGAGAGGGAGTTTTACTTGCATGCAGAAGATGAACTATTAGTTCAAAAGAATGAACCATAACATGTGGATAAGCCACAAGCAGAGGAGCAAAGAGTGGTAGAAACCACTCATGTGAAGCCATCCACCAGAAGTGGTAGGAAGCGCACCAAGGAGGCTAAGAGATTGATGCTAGATGCGACAAAGAATGTAGGTGAACCTACATTAGAGTGTAGATAGAGAAGGTCACCAGAGAGTATACTAGATACATTGATCTTATGAGTGAATCTATTGTGACAAAACCATCCTCTTTTGAGGAAGCAGTGCAGCAACCAGTATGTGTTGATGCCATGGTTGAGGAGTATGAATCCATTATTAGAAACAATGCATGAGAAGTGGTCCTAAGACTAGTGGGGAAGTCACTGGTTGGATCTAGGTGGATGTATAACGTCAAGAAAGCAGTATATGGGAGTGTGGAGAAATACTAGACTACATTTTTGGCCAAAGGATTCTCACATGTAGAGGGGATTGAATATGAGGATAATTTTGCACCAGTAGCAAGGTACTCATCTATTAGATCCATCCTTTCACTCTTAGCATAGATGGGATGGCATATACATCAGATGGACGTAAAGGCAATCTTTCTCAATGGAGTTATTGAGGAAGAAGTGTAAATTGAGCAGCCATAATGTTTTGAGACCTTAGACAGGAAGTCACATGTGTGTAGACTGAAGAGAGCACTATATGAGCTGAAGCAAGCACCTCGTGCTTGTTACACCAGGATGGACAGCTATTTCACTAGGTTTGGCTTCACAAAGAGCGAAGCGGATTCAAACATATATCATATTGTGGTTGATGGTAATATTTTGATTATTGTACTTTATGTAGATGATCTTATACTGATAGGTGATGAGAAATTCATATCTTCTTGCAAAGAGGATCTTGCAAGAGAATTTGAGATGAATGACGTGGGGCTCTTGCATTATTTCCTTGGCTTGTAAATATGGCAAAGATATGGGGAGCTATTTGTATTTCAGGGAAATTATTCCAAGGAGATTATGGGGAAGTTCCACATGGAGGGAAACAAATCCATGGAGACTCCTCTCGCAAGAAATAGGAGGAAGGAGGATGTTACACTACAAGGAAAAGAACCTCTAGCAGAGGTTTTGAGGAACCCCTTATAAAAAAACCCCAGACATCCATTTCTAGTGGAGGTTACTAGAGGAGCTTGGCGGGTGAAAGTTTTTGTGGATGTTTTTCGTCCGGTGCACTTATAATAGTATACCGCACCAATGCGCTCAACAAGGGAAAGCACCAGTGCGCACAAAACATTGGCACACCGGACACCATGTGCTCCATACACACCCACCCGGTGAATCGTATTATTATAGCACACTAGTGATTTACAACTCTTCTGCACTGGTGCATCATAAAAAAGCACGCCAAAACTGAAACTGCCCGATGCGGTATTAAGAAACCGCACCAGTGCACCCATAAAAACCCCGCGCACCAGAACATGGTTAAACAAAAGACAATTACGGCTAAAAAAACACATTATTCACTTTCCTCAGTGCTCCAAAGCTCTCAAGCACTGGTGCAATTTATCTTTTTCTAAGCCACCCTGACATCGGTGCTCCCATTGCATCCATTGCATGCACTACTGCTATGCACTACGCACCAATCTCCAGCTTGAATTTTGCAAAATTATGGGCAAATTTTATTTTGAAAATTCTACAGCCAATATGCCTCCTTGACGGCCAAATGTATAGGTATTTTTCTTGTTTTTCCATAATTAAGCCTTTTAGTGGATTATAATTTCAAATAACCTTAAAATTAACCCTTTAAAAGAAAAAATATATATTTTGTCATGTGGTGCGTTGACGGAAATATATGCCCCGGGGCGGGTAATTTTGCCAGCGCACTACATTCCACATTTCGACACAATCAATGGTAGAGCCTGATAAACTGGTGCTAATGATATACGCACCAGTTCCAGGGCTGTACTGAAGGCGAACTGTGTTATTTTAATTTTTTTTTAAAAGTGTGGTGCGGTCGGTTACCCAGCCGCACCGTTGACCTAGTGGAATAGTGGCAACGCAATGCGTTGCTAGAATATCTACCCCGAGATGGGTATTTTTGTCAGCACACCACTTTCTGTATTTCGACAGGGTCAATGGTGCAACCTGGTAAAAGACAGCACCCTTGACTATGTAATGATGGCAGGAGGTCGGTCCGCTGACTTAACTGTACACCCCGGGGTGTAGATTTTAGTCATCACATTGCACTCTTGACACCATAAATATTCAACAATGCGCTACAAATTTTCTGGAGCACCTCCGCTGGTGCATTTCATATTATCAGGTGCACCGTCATTGGTGCGCTCGATAAAAATATGCACTGGTACCGGTGCATGACTGTTTCTTTTAACGCACCGACTATTTTTTTTTTCCAAAAAAAATTATATATGTATATTTCTAAATACATGTCTCATTTAATAAGAAAATTGTATTTAATATGTCAATCATTCAGAGACATGAAAGGAGATAAGAGGCGGAACAATAACAACAATAGGCAGAGGAGTATGACATGCTTCACCTGTGGGAGGCACGAGAGAGGGAGAGGGATGCGTACCCTCACCCTATTACAGTAGCTACCTAGGGGCTCCTAAGTCAGGTAGGCCTCCTCAAGTTCTATGAGGAGGCTACTTCCCTAAAGGGCTATGGTTTGTTTTTGAGACATCTTATCCAAAGGTAGAATGCCCACTAACAGGCTTTCTGGGTTGGTCGTAACCAGTGGTACACGCCCACTAGGTGGATATATATTTCATTACAAGGCTATCGATGAGAGGGGTGGATTTTCCCTCATTCCCAGAGCTTCTAGCTGGCTATGTAGCAGGGAGTTAGTTAGTGTAATCCTAGAGATACATTGGAGCATCAATACTGTCTCCTTCAGATTTTCAAGTCGCTGGAGGTCAGTTACGTATTGGTGCATTTGGTAGTGAGGAGATGCAACACCTCACTTCTAATTTTGACCATTTCACACAACACCAGTGATAGGAAACACATTAGTTGATCGCTTCTATATTATGTTGATTCTTTAGTACAAAAACCACGACTTGTGAGGTGGTCTACCATTTTTTTTGCGGTAGTTCTATACAGCCTTAGATAGATATCATGCTCATGCACAAGGGAGGGTCAACTTCCCTTATGCTTCAGAGATTATTTGTTCATTTTTTGAGAGGTTTCCAGAGACGAGGCCTACTTTTTTTCGGCAGCCTCATAGGCCGATGTTCGAGGGATGAATGCATATGTGGGGGCAGATGATGCCAAAGAGGGGCAAGACTGTGTTTCCAGCGAGGATATCGAATGATGCACTAGAGTTGTTAGCCAGTGTTGACGAGCATCCCTTGATTATGGTCCCCTGTCCTTATGCGGGTCTGGATTGACGAGGTTGGGCCAACATCCTCTTCATAGCTGATAAGCCGCCGAATGATAGAGGTAATATTACTGTTTTTTCTTTTAATTTATTCTAACATGTTATTTAATTTATTTTTATTAAATTGTGTAATGAAATTTTCTAATTATTGTTGTTCAGTTGTATATATTTTGGAGACATTGGGTATTTTTATGGCGAGGACATGCCGTCACCACCACATGATCCAGGCTGTGTGGAGTACCCTGATGACGATCAGGTCCAGCTTGATAGTAGATACATGATGGAGTTGGGCGACCAACTCACTGCATTGATTGTTGAGGCGGGCATCAGGACCGCTCATATGAGAGACATACTAGCCGATGGTAGGTTGTTACAGATGTGGAGAGGCATGTCGCATGACATGTACAAACTGATGCGGCATGTAGTAGGAGCTACAAACTTGGTTATGCGGCTGAGGAGGACCGTTTCACATTATAGGCATGGTCGAGATGCAACACATGATCAACAGTCCGCGAGCAGCGACTCATCATCTCATGATCGTTCACCTTGCACCGCACGAGATGAGCAGCCTCCACTAGCATCTAGCAGCAGTGATCATGGAGATCAGGCTGGACCATTGGCCACATCTAGTCAGCAGCCTGTAACATCCATCAGTACTCGTGATCATGAGAAGGCTGGACTATCGACCGTCGACGCTGCACCAGTGATTGAGCAGGCCTCGACTAGTACTGCTATATTTGATGTTGTACCACCAGTTGATCCATGACATTTATATTACAGTTGTATATTTTTGACATTATATATATATATATATATATTCCTTCCATGTATTTATGTTCATGTGGCAGTTGTACTTAATTTACATGTTGGTGATCATCATGATGTGTATATTGTTAGTTCATGTTAAATATGTTCATTTAATGTGCAGCTTGCAGATATATCTGTATGTAATAGCATGAGTTATTTGACATGAGATGTATATCTTATTTTTGTGTTGTGATGATGTTAATATATAATGTGAATTGCGTTTTGTTAGATGATCATGATCACGATGATGTTAGTGATTTTGAATGTGTTTTTTAGTCAAATATGATGTTTGTATGATGGTTATCATGAACATGATTCTTATTAATTAATTTAATATTAAATTATGATCATGATATTGTAAAATTGTAATATTTGTAATTCTAATTATATGTAAAATTGTAATTGTAATTGTAATCGTATGTAAAATTCTAAAATTGTAATTGTAATTTTAATTGTAATTGTATGTGAAATTGTAAAATTATAATTAAAATTAAAATTAAAATTTTAATTGTAATTGTATGTAAAATATTTGTAAAATTTTAATTGTACTAATGTGAGAATTTTAATTGTATTAATGAGAAATGATTTAAAAATTTTAAATTTGTAAATTTGTAAAATTTCAAATAATTGTAAAATAATAAATCTAGAATAATATGAATTATTTTAACATAATAAAGTTTATAAAATAATGAAAATAAATCCATGTGCTTTAGAATTATCATTATTTTGTTATGATCTTAGATACAAAAAAAAAAGAACTAATTTATACAGTATGCCATTGTTTTTGAGATCACAAAATTGCAAATTATAAAGTGAAATATTGATTTTAACATTAACACAATGCAAATCACCAATTAATTCAAAATACATATATATTATAATGTTTCTAAAAACCCATCTTAAAAAGTATAAATATTGATGAAATAACATATGTACCATATCACTCTCGGTTCTCATGATCACCCTTATTATCTTCTAGCTCGCATGGCATGATAACACTATTGTTCTCAAAAATAGGTTTTGATCTAGGGTCATGTTTCAATACAAACCCCCAATCCCTATCCAACACATCTGGGTAAAAAAACACCTGGTTGCAGTGTTTTGGGAAAACATAGGGCTCCTTAGCTTCATCCAACATCTTTCTAAAGTTGACACATATCAGCCTACTATCACGATGTTCCTTTACATTATTCCGATCAAAGGTGTCCCACCACTTGCACCTAAAAATAACACATTGGAAAGAAGATATATCCACTTCAATGATCTCTTGTATATTTCCGACGTAACGTAATGTCCCTTGTACTAGGTTTTGATCAGGGTGGCTAGATCGACTAGATTGATCGAACTCGACTTCCACTCCACAGTCTTATGTGATGTTCCAGAATTAGCATTTTCTATGCGAAAATGGTGTCCATATGCCCACATAGATGGGAACAAATGCACCTATTATAAAAAGTTAAAAAATCATAGTGTGATGTGTCTTATAATAACCCAATAGTTAAAATATGAAATATAGATGTCTTATAAGTTTCAAATTTACATATAAATTAAAAATATTATTACCGAGTTGCTGCACCCAATCCCTACATTCATCGCATCCTCTTCAACACGTGGGTAACGACCGGTTGCACCGTATTTATCTCTGACTTGGTTAGCAACCCAACTGTTGGGGCATATTTTTGGAATATTTTCTTCTAAATGATCCTGATAAGGCACACTTCTACCATTCAACCACTTGAATTCTTTCCTGTCACTAGCCCATTTCATCCTCTTTTGTTGATACAATGTGACCCACGATTTTGTTGCTTCAGAATTGTAAAGAACGAATTTATTTATTGCTTCAATTTCTGCATTCGCTGATGAAATCAAACTGACATTATATAGTACTTAGAGATCAAAACATACATTATATCGAAGTTCAACATGAATATTAACTTTGTGTAAATTTAAGAAATTATAAGTCGCTTCCTCTTTATCATGTGTTTTTTTTCACTCATTTGGAGCAACTCCCCTTCTCTTTTTTCTTCATCCCTTTCATCGTCCCAAATCATTGCACCTGGTCTATTGTCGATCTTCTTGATGTACTCACTAGGATAATAGAAAGACTCATACGATATGTACCCCTCTACCATAGACCACTCGGGTTTTTCCCTTTGTCGAACAAAACCTTTCAATTTCTTCATGTACCTCTCTAAGAAGAACATCCAATGACAAGAAACCACCCCTACTAATTCAACCTCATCTACTAGGTGGATTAGAAGATGAACCTGTAAGTCCATGAAACTCGTCGGCGGTTCCTTCTCAAACATACAAACAATCTCAACTATCACTTGATGCCACCGTGGAATGCTAGCCACATGAATCTCGTTTGACGTGATCCAACGTACAGATGCAGATAATTTAGATATGACACGTCCTAGGTCTTGGGGGAATTCATGTTTCACACACCCATGCAGGAACGAACGATAATGACACTACAAATTTATAAACATGTGCAGTAATATACACAATTATTCATGTTTTATGATCCCCGTATGGGATAAAATTTATTAATATAACAAATAATAAGATCATTCTTTTGACATTATACGTACTCTTAGAAGATTCAAATGGTCATGTGATTTGAACCCCGAAAAATGGTGATCCACAGTGAAACAACGTCGTAGTGAAGACCCGTATGAAGTTGGCACCGTCACACCCATTATCACTTCCTTTGCCAAAGAAATATCATCTTTTTTCTAAATCCATGGGACATCACCTTCTTTGAAAAACCATGAATTAGAGGGACCAACGCCTGCCTCTGATCACGTACTTTCTAGTCGTCTTGGCCAAAGTTTCTTTTTAGTTTTTGAAGTAATAAGATCTTTTCTAACAACCAATGTGTCACTTTTCTTCGATGATATGTGCCTCCATAAAGAATATGAAACATTTTTAAATACATGCATGGGATCTAATAAGTGGGTAATCTTAAGATTCTCCCAATATGGGTGGTTATAAGAGATAGATTTCCTTTTCATCCCAATGGGAAATTTATCAACATAGGTGTCGAAGAATTCTGGATCATCAAACATAGGCTCCCCATTTGAATCGAAAATTTCTATGAACTCCTTCTCCTTCTCTCCCTCATATGCTCTAAGCCATTCAGCTAGTGTCATTAATGGAGGCTTTGGGTTCTCTCTCATTTACCATTGAAAACGAATGCTCCTCTTCTATAAGGGTGTTCTTCTGGGAGGAATACCATTAGGGGATTTTTTAGGTCTAAAATGGGCCTCCTAAGGAAATTATAAAATAATAGTGGAAATAATAAAATAATATTTGATTACATCATCAAATTTTAGAGGGAAAAAGGAAATAAATAATTTTTCGACTCATATTTTCAACTTATCTCCCAAATTGTTTACTCATATTTCGAGAGGGGGTTCTCATTGGATGCAAAACTTAATTCCTCATCCAAGGAGTACCAATGTTGCATACTTTCGATGGGTCATGCTACAGAAAAAATGAGAAATACCTAAAAAACGTGATTGCAATCACATTCTTTATGTATTTCTCAATTTTCGTGTAGTAGGGTCCATAGAAAGTATGCAACATGGGTACTCCTTGGATGAGGAATTAAATTATGCATCCAACAAGTACTCCCACTCCAAATTTGAGTAAAAAATTTGGGACATAAGTTGAAAATACGAGTTGAAAATGTTGTTTTATTATTTTATTATTTTTTAATATTTTTACCCTTTTGCTTAAAAAATGGTGAATCATCCCCCATGGTTGACATCATCATCTTTAATCCTGTTGGTTCTTATAAGGTTTATTTTTTTTTGTACATTTTTTTTAGGAGGCCCATTTTAGACCTCAAAATTCCCCCAATAATACATTTGATCAATAATACACTGGCTTTCATAGGTACTTGGACCATCTAGCTTTCAAAGAAGGTCCAAAACATTTACATCCAAAATACCGTTTTGTTACAAGACCTGCGAGATTATTGTATACAGTTAATATGCATGGCACATTAAATAATATCATGAAAATCAACAAAAAATTTACAACGAATCAAATAACTAATCTGTGAAATAATATTGTTACGTATATAAACAAATAAATAAATTAAACATGTAATTTACCAGAGAAAACTCCTAAGCCTGGATAATCATGTGTAGTGTAAGAAAATATGCCATACAACATAAAACTCCTCTCTGCTGCGATGGGTGTTGATACATCGTATACATTTATCCCATCCCATAATTTATTCAATTCCTATACCAATGGTTGTAAGTAGACATCCATATTCTTCACTTGTCTTCTACCAAGGACTATGAGAGCCAACATAAGATGTTAATTCTTCACAGAAAACCATGGGGGTATATTGTTATTGATCACTGCCACAGGCCAAACAGAATAGTTGGTGTTCTGGAGGGAATATGGGTTGATTCCATCCATGGCTATGCTGAGTCATAGACTTCGTACTTCATCCTTGAATTTTTCGGGCCATGTATCCTCTATATGCTTCGTAACTATTGAATCAATTGGTATTCACATAACTCCCAACTCAATTATGTGTGAGGAATGCCATCCCTGTAACATAGCTAATTCTTTGGAATGAAATAGCCTTTGAATCCTTGGGATTATAGGCATGTGCCTCAATATCTTAAAAGGAGGACTAGTACATAATTTACCCTTATTTTTTGATTTATCATACCTATCATGCCCACATTTCAGACACATCTCTTTGTCTGCATATTCCCCTCTATATAGAATACAATAATTTGGACATGCATGATATGATATGTACTCAACACCCCACATTTTCAACAATTTATTTGCCTCTTCGCAGCTACCGGGCAAGACATTATCACTCAGATGAACCTTATCTTTGAATAACCTGTAGCTGGTAATCATGGAAAAATATATTAATAAATGTACATTAATGTCAATATAATTATTAACGTTCATAAAATTTACCATTTGTAATGTTCATTGCAGTGTACTGATTATATTTCAAATTTATATAAGGGAGTACTTTATGGTAACTTACCTCAAAATTTTTGAGAAACATGCATTCGAAAAGGCAAATTTTTTTTTCAAGTTTTACAGTAACATCGTTGTCCCCAACTCGGTAGACTTTGATTGACTTCCAGGTCCAAAGAGAGGGGTGATGGAAGAAAATTTAAGGCTTTCGAAAAAGGTGTCAGCGATATGAGCATCATCCCCTAGCTGATCATTGTTTTGGAATGCATCTAAAAAATTTGTCTCCATGGCGGTCGTATCCCTTAAGTAATCATCCATACCAACCTATATTTGGTTGCCTCCATTAACAGACTATGAAGAACTACTATTGTTGTAGTCATTCCTAATTGTTGAATTTGGATGTAGCGAGAATTGAATCGATGGTTGATTCAACCATTCTTGGTATCATTCCTCTCCAATTTTTTCTCTTAATTCAGTATTCTCTTGATTTGACATTGTTGTGGGGTAGAACAGAAGATGGTAGGTAGATCTCTCATCATCACTAGAATCCTAATAATTTAAAAAGAAAATTGAACATGATTAGTACAAAATATATGATATCAATTAGTAACCACGTTCATAATATTACATGATTATAAATTGGTTTGATGTTGAAATAATTACATTAATCAATATACCAAACAATTATAATTATTACCATCATTGTCCTGGGATTGTGGCTAGAAGATGCAATATTGTTACAATTGGCAGGGTGAAGCGGCTATTCATTTTCATCTACCACATGCACCTTGCGGTATGCAGCTCCTGATAAGGGATTCCAACATTTTGGAGGTGTTTGAATATTTTGTGCATCTGAACTCGATTCTGAATCTGCATCATGAACCTACAAATTTGTATACATTATAAATTTAATTAAGATGTGCATGATTTACATGGATAAAAAACATAAATTCAATTAGATAATGAAAATATAAATAAAATCTGAAGTAAATATTACGTCTCAAGATGGATAGGGAGAACTCCTCGATGGAATTTAAGAAATATTATGGAACAAGCTGGATTTTGAAGAATTGTCCATTCGATATAATTATGATATTTTATCCTTGCATTTGAGAAAAATCAAGAATAAATTTTGGTGCACACACCTAAAAGTAATTTCGGCGCCTTAAAAATGGAGTTCTTATTATAAGTGTCATTTTAAAAACAGATGCATCGATGCGGTGCTATTACGTGACACACTGATGACGAATAACCACAAATCAAAAAAGTGCAACTCTATTTTATTTAAGTGAAAAAAAATAGGTAAATTGAAAAATGGGCGGCAAAATATTTTCGAAAATCTAATTTCATAAAACATTTCTTTAAATAGTAAACACTTTTCGTTATTTCACTATTTTTGCAAAAAATTTCAGTTAGAGATTTGCAAGATACATACCTAGAGAAAACAGAGGACAAGAGCACTATGGAGCAGGGAAATATGTTCGAAGAGAAGTATTCAAACAATCAAAATTCCAAAGCTCTAATGATTCAAACTATGTAGCATAGAATTTCAAATGATTTCATGATTAAAGTTTATTGTTTTTTTACTTTTTATGCAGTTTTTTTTACGCAGTAAAAGAAAAAAATTGAAGTTTATTGTTTTTTTTTACTTTGTTCTGAAGGTTTTTTTACTTTTTCTACAGTTTTCAGAAATGCTAGATGGATAAGTCATTCTTGCAGACAAGACAGACCTCCCAAGTGTCCTATGGACAGTTAGCAACAAACGAACAAATAAAAACTATATTCTCTAGATACTGTTTGATTTTAGTATTAATTATGATAGGTTTTGGAAATCTACTTGTATTCTAACACTGATCTTCTTTCCAGTGGCTTGAAGAAAGTTGTCGTCAAGGATCTGCAATCACAAACACAAGAAAAGATCAAAAGCACCTACATAATAAATTAATTCATGAATCAAACATCTCTCAAGATGATCAAGGAATTCAAGAAATGAGATAATTAATTAAATAACCCATTGATTAAACATGATAAATAATCTATTTAACTAAAGAACTCATTGAGAAAACAATATTCATTTGTATTAACTTAAATAAAGAAGAGCCTTACAACTGTGTTTGCCTTGATGTCATACAAACCTTCCTGGGGTCTGGAACATGCGTTTCCTTTACTCTGACAAGCTTTGCATTCTCTCAGCTAAAATTAACATGGGTGTGTAATCATTCCCACATAGTGATTAGTTAAGAGAGTGTGAGTCTCTACAGCATTTCTCCTCAAAAATTCTCCAAGTCTAACTCACTAACTATAACCTTTGCAGCTGCACTATGGCTTCAATTTATAGGAAGAGAGAGGAAGTTATGGTTCCACATAAGAAGGGATAGAATGCTCTTTTGAAAGGATTGGGCTCCATAAATCAAGGGGTACGCTCCCATAATGGAGGAATGAACATACATGATAAGAGCAAACCTTTGACTGGAAAACTGCTTCTAGAAGCTTCCAGATTTGACTACTGGGCTTCTAAATATTACTTTCTGCCTTTTTTTTACCTTTTACAGGGGTCTGTACCTTTAATTACTAAAAAGTTCATTTAGCTCTGCATGATTTAGAGAAAAAAAGTGTGGCACCGCAGGTAATGTTAAGAGAAAGTGCGGTACAAGTGTTTTTAAGACTTTTATGAGCTTTTATCTCAATTTCAAGGCTTGAATTTAGGAACTTTGATGTTGTAGACTTCTAAGGGAGTAATAAAATGTCATGGTGACAAATTTCAGTGTAACAAGAACAAAAAAAAATAAAATCCATTTTTAGAAACAAACCCTATATTCTTTTTGTTTCTGCCCTTTCTTCTCCCTCTTTCTGTGATTTTAGAATTAGAGCTTTTCAATTTAGATTTATAGGCTTTGTATTGCTAAATATAGGCGTAATATATCCAACCCATTGGACGACTTGCATAGTCGGATCCCAATCCATGTCGGCCCTTCAGAGTGAACAATGTGTAGTAGTTTCACAACCCTTTATTTTCATCATGCATTGGCTCCTCCTTTCCTCTAATATCATGCAGAAGTATACAATGTAGTCCCGTAGAGTCCCATCAACCATAGAGTGAACAATGTGTAGTTGGATTGGTATGGTGAACAATACCCACCCACCCAACATTGCATTATTTAGTGGTGTATAGCTTGAGATATAATGGGCGTACAATGATTCAAAATTCAATAATGTACGCATATAAGAGCATAGTGTACGTACATGTCTATAACAGAGGCAAGCCTTATTCCCCAAGCTATCCAACAATAAACATGTCTGGGCATATACTGCCCACCGTAGGATTAAAGCAAGTACATCGTCCAGGGGTGGGAAGTATATATCCATGCGTATTTATTGCTGAATAGCCTGGGAAATAAGGCTTTCCTATAAAAAAATCTGGAGTGAATAAGACAAGTACACCATCCAGCGGTGGGCAGTATATGCAAAAACATATTTATTACTTGATAGCCTAGGAAATAAGACTTTCCTATAAAAGACGCTAGAGTGAATAAGGCATATCTTTATGGGTATTGTGAAGACAATGCCCACCCAACATTGCATTAATTGGTGGTATATAGATTGATATATGCATCAAAGTGTGGACAACGATGCAATATCCAACACCGTATGTGTATGTGTATAAGAGCATAGGTGCATGTTGAATTTGCGTATGCATATAAGAGCATAGGTGCATGTTGAATTTGTGTAATTACATAAGATCATAGGAACATATTGCACTTTTTTATGTGTATAAGAGAATAGTCTCATATTAAACTTAGAAGATTATCATTCATTTATGGTCCTTTTATAATATTCAGAATTTTCCCTTTTTCAGCTTAACATTTTTCCACTCCTTTGCAAAATCCATGAATTTGAAGGCACAGTTTGCCACTCCTTTGAAAAATCCATGAGTTTGAAGGATAGGGGACCATATTTTTAATGAGAACCCATTTTTGGTTTAAATTTTAGGTATCAGTTTCGCAATGACTTTTTGGTTTAAATTTAAGGTATCAATTTTGCGATAACTTTTAGTTTTATGGTCTAGATTTGTCATTTCCTTTTCTTTTACTGGCCTTATTGAACCATTTTATATCCATAATAATTTTACATACATAGAAATTATATACTGCTTTGAAAAATCTCACATAATACCACTATTTTGGTTTTAACATCTAATCCCTTGTGAATGGAACCCACAAAATTTCTATTATATCAACTTTTGATTTCAAAGACGGGAAACACTAAGAAGTGGAGGGTGGTTTTAACATCTAATTCCTTGTGAATGGAACTCAAAACAATTATATTATATATACTTGTGATTTCAAGACGGGGAACACTAGAAGTGGAGGGTTGTATCAATGTTATGAAATATATTGATTGAAATAAAAACCAACAATTATTAACATGGTGAGACGTATCAAATTTAATAAGACTATGATTCATAACAACACTATGACACTTTTGAAAACCAATATTACCCATAATGCATAACTTTATGAGACTATGATCCACATACTTTGACATGTAAATATAATACAAAAATGATCGGTCAGCAGACGTCATAAAACTAAGATCCATGGCACTAAGGCATGTTCTAATTCAACTACAATCCATGTCATAATGACTCGCCACAAATCCAATATGATTGTGATCTCTAGAATTATAAGATCAATCCAATCTCTTTGTGATCCATGGCATTAGAACACGTGTGAATCTAATAGGACTATAATCCATTGTGTTGTGCCCGATGACGTATCTAATAAGATTGTGATTCATGATGAGTCCAATACTACTATTGAGAATTATAGCATTATAACTCATGAAAATTCTAATACGACCATGATCCATAGCAGTAGATTTCCGACACATGATGAATCCAATATCTTTGTGATTCGTAATACATGATGGGATGATGAATTTAATACCGCTATGATCTGTAGCATTATGATACATGCTGTTAGGAATCTGTAATCAGCAATATTGGCAAAGTCTGATCACAAAAATAACATCGTTTCAACCACTTTGGGATTCTAGGATCTAGCCCTCCTGAATCCGGAGAGGGATCTCTCCAATAAGTGCAAATATGGATTTTTCTTTGAAGTTTGAGGTAATAATATTAGGCTAGTTATGAAGACTGAGGGTTTGTTTTGTTTTTGGATGGTTGAGCATGAATACTGTTGGAGGTGGAAAGTCCTAAGTGAAAAGAGTTTCAAAGGTGAGAAGTTGTAAGGGAATAGAACAAATAGGCTAAAAAGATAGATATAACACTGGTTTTTAATCCATTGGGCTATGGAGTCATAACAGGGCTTTAATTGAGCAACAACATCAAGAGTGATCCAAGGGGAAAGTCATCTATATCACAATATTATTGAGATTAAAATGATGGAATGGAAACAATAAAGTGTTGGAGGGGTGGAAACTGATAATAATTTCACAAGGGATTTATAGTCAGTCCAAACAAGAAAAGCCTCTTAAGTAACTATTTAAAACCAACCAATAATAGGGCTAACCATAAAATTCTTGGGCAAGTTCGTATTAAAGCAGCTTAATTGAAAAACAATCCAGTAATCCGCATAATTACCTTCAGAAAGTATGGAAACACACAAGAGAAACAAAGTGTAACCTAATATCATATAAGGTACTTTTAAACCTAATCTACTTTCGGCCAACACCAAGGGAAACTTTCAGAATCTACCTTTGGAGAATAAAAGCCAGAAACAGGGCACAACATCACTTTTCTAGTCTAACTTTAATAAGAAAATAAGGAAAATAACTTTCAAGAACAATGTTAAAGCAAAGAGTAGGACAAGGGAACTCCAACATTCCTAACTGCTTAGACTGTATTAAATCATTATTACATAAAAAAATTGGAGGAAAACATTGAGATAAAGCTTATCAGTAAGAGAAGGGTACTGTTAAATAGTAGGTCCTAACTCTATAAATGTTGTTCTTTATCAGATAATAGTGAACAATATGACATACATAGAAGGGAAACAATAACAAAGAAAGGGGCACTTCACTAGTGATATAGACCAGGATCCCAAGAAACAGCTTGTTATTGATGTCAAACCAGTTACAATACTCAGGTCCAATGTTTCAGTTCAGCAATCATCTTCACTATCCAGCCTAACTAATCTAACACAAACAGAGCTTCAAGGGCCAGTGAACACTATTTATAGATAGAAGTCTCAAGCTCAATTGCATTACAATGTTCATCAACGTAATCAACCAACAGTTTCTCATCTTCTACAGAGGTATTTATAGAAGAATGAGGAGGTGAGATTGAATAAAAGATCTCCTATGGAAATTAATACAGATTAATGACTTCTCGGCCTTTGAGGAGCTTGATGGAGAATTTTACAGATGTTTTACTGTATTAATTGATTTACATTTATGAGCTAAGCTTAGTGGGAGCTTTTGTTTACTTTGAGGCTCTGTTTTATGTGTGGAGTAACTTTGCAGATATTTTTAGCATTTAAGTTCCTTGCAGAAGTAACTCTCTGGCTGCGCTGAGGTGAATATCTTATTTCGAACAATAACTTCGGCTTCTGTTGAATTCTTGTAGCTATAGGTGGCACTGTGGTAGCTGAGAGGAATCAATTCACCTAAAATGTGGCAGTGGAGGAATTTCTGTCTGTTAACACTTATGATGTTCTTTTAATTGTGTTTTAATCCTAGGAATTAGGCTTTTGATAATCATTATTAGCCGTAATTCCCAAATCCGTCTTCAATCTTCTTTTTCCACTGTGCTCTATCCTTCAATGTTGATACTCTTTTGATTTATTTAATGGATAGTTTCTTGTTGATGTGCAGGCTGCGCAGGGCTCTCAAGGCATCAATGCCCATGAAGCATTTGATGAAACGTGGAGTGGAGCCCCATGAATGGTTCCCTTTTATGAATCGAAGACACAGGAATCGTCATTCCCAGCCTTCAGCCTATATATAATGGAAAACCCATCAAACACCTGCAAAATACAGAAAAATATTAGAAAGTCCTGTGTAATTTGGGAAAAAATTCTTCAGAAGGCGGGGGAGGAGCGCAGCCGTTGGATGGCAGCATCCAACGGTGGAGATCTGCGTAGAAGAGGTTAAAAAGGAGAGCGAGGAGAATAATAAGACGGAGTGATTTTTTACCGTTCGATCTGGACACGTGGACGGTCCAGATCCAATCAAAGGATCGCAATCAGGGGAAATACTCAAATGGAACCAACGTAAATATGTGATGTGATTGAGCGCTGACCGTTGATTTGAGGATCAGATCAACGGTGGAGAACGAATCAGAGGTTTGACCGATCGGGAGGAGCAAACAAATGCAGCAATTGAAAAATGTGATGTGATTTAGCACTGGCCGTTTGATCGGCTTACGATCAATGACAGGGATTGGTTTTAGAATGAACCAGCGGAAAACCCTTATGATATATGAAAACTAAAAAATAATCCAAAGTTTTAATACTTTCGGGGCGGGATGTATATTTTAAATGAAAAGGCGCCCGACTGTGGGGTATGGTCTATATGGAACTTTTAATAGGCTCGGGGCTTATGTATATATGGTCCAATCAGGATCGAGCCTTCGGGCTTGGGCTTTTCAATCAACCCATTCAAAACTTTCGATGCGATTGCGTGATCGGGTCTTTTTAATCTACCCATTTTTATATTAACACGTGACTTTGGCATATTAGATCAAAACTTTGGGTAAAATGGTTTTATGATTTTATAAAGGAAAAAGACCATCGGGGAGTGAATATTTATAATATTATAGTGCCCGATGGTGGGCCCATGGGTTATATGAAATTATAATTCGATCGGAGGGCATAAGCGTAAGGCTTAATCGCATCGGAACCTTTCAGCATGGCGCAAAGACTTGTGCGCTCGGATTTGTGCGATGCGATAAACACCAAAAAGGACTGAGTGCTTGGCCTTATCACCATGGGCATACGGTGGGGAAGTGGTTAGGACTTAGCCCAAGGGGGCTTAACCCTTTATACAAAAAATATGTATTTTTTATGATTTTTCAATGTTTTTCAATGGATTTGGGGGTTTCGATATAGTTTTAAAATGAGTTTTAAACTATGTAAAAGTGATTTTCATGAATGGGATAAGGGAACTCGTGAAAAATAGAGGAATTTAATGGAGAAAAAGGGGAGCAAATGAAGGTTAGTTTTGAGTGGAGGAAGGGGAAAAATGATGATTTTTGCAGCAGTCTTTTCTCATGAAATCAGCAGAATTTCTGAGTATAAACTGGGAACAATAGTGAATATTTGGATAGAGGCGAGGCACGAGGCCCTCAAGAGTCTTAAAGAGCCAACACTTTTTAGCAATAAAATTTGTTCCTTGAAGGCTGAAAAAGTCTTAGCCACCTTTTGCTATAACAAATTTTATAGGTGGCTAACAGTGGCTCCACTTGGGGATGGTGCCTTCTTGAAGGCATCAAGAACTTCAGACTTGCATTTTCTGAGAGGCTGACCTGTGCCACATCCATTATGTTCTTTGGGAGGCTGATGTGTGCCTCATCCATTGGGCTACCCTTCCTTTACTGGGATGATCTTACTTTGAAAACATATTAGCAGCCATAAAAAACAATGGATTTACATCAATTCAAGCTTTCTACCTACCCAATCCTACTGATCTAACATTTTTTCTTCATCAGAGTGCACTTGGATTGGCAAAATCTTATCACAACATTTTATTCTTTTGGAAACAAGAAAGCTAATCTATTTCTACTCCTTATTTCTCCATGGACTCAGATTAAACAATTGAGCCGATATGATTCTCTACCTAATCTATTATCTGTTGGGATTAAACTGTCCAACAGATTTTTATTCTCTAAATTCTACAATAGAAAATCAAAATCATACAAGTCAGGATTGAACAGTCTCACTTGTTGCTGGTGTATGGCATAACAAACAAGATGCACATAGATATTATTTTGCAGAAAATTAAATCAAAATGGAAGGTTTAAGATCTGAAATTTCAAAGCACTTCCTTCATATTTTTTACAGCTTTGTTTTGACTCTCGTTTGAGACGTTTTTCTTTGTTGACTGGTTCAGATTTTGAGCTGATTAGAACCAGATTTACATCTTTTCTGACTCAGAATTTGAAACAGATTTGAGTCGTTCTCTTTGGAAACTTAGGTTCAGATTTTGAGCATATTTGAACCTTTAGTTTCTATCCTAATCTATCTACTGATAAGCCAAGATTAAACAGTTTGGAAAATCGAATTCACTATCCTATCAGCAGAAAATTTAAAGCTATTTAGTCAAGATTAAGTTGTTTGACTAACTAGAAGTGTGTTTTCAGGAGTGGCATTTAAGCTTGCACACTTTCAGATTTGTTTCTCTTTTTTGGTATGGGGCTATACCTTTCTTGTTTTCACAATCTGCCCTCTTTTCTTTCTTTCTTTTGTTTTTGTATTTTGTGTTTTTTATTTTTCTTCAAAGCAGAAAAACAACAACTAATCTAACTGCTCAACACTGACCTTTATTGACATTCCTATCTAACCTAATATAACTTGGAGTATTTACATTATCATATGATACAAAAATGCCAATGCAGCCAACTGAGTAATGTCAAAAAGAAGAAAAAATTATGGCTGTTTGTCAAGGGTATCCATAGAACATATTGAAGATTAACCTTCAATATCAAGACTATCACAGAAGGTGATAGCTTTTCATGTCTTTGGTTCTTGTAAAGGATCCATGCTTGATAGTTTGAGCCAGTTGGAATCTCCACACACTCTTCCCAAGGATCAACAAAGAAAAGATGAAGGTTCTCTTCTTTTTGGTCGTCCACAATTGGTAGATTATCTACTTCCAAGACATCAACTTTGAGGAGTATGTCTTCAATATGTAGCTTGGAAGTATCATCATCCTTAACCTGCACAATAGAAAACAGTGAAATATTTTCTTTCTCTAAATATATGCTTGTTTCGAATATACATCCAGGTTCTTTGGATGATAGTTTGACATTAATGAAGGGAGAAGTCTCTTCTTGGGAAGATGGTATATCCATAGCAAGACAGTCTTGTATTTGTTTTTCTCCCTCATCTTCTTCGTTTTCTGAATTAGAGGATTCATCATATTTGGCAGTGTCGTCCTCTTATAACCCTGGTATGCTTGGATTTAGTGATTCAAACTCTGTGAAGAGGTTATTGTATTCTTCATTACTCTTCTCTTCACCCTTTGAGTTGAAAGGCTGCTGATTCCCAATTATGTGAAAGCCATTTATGATAGATCGAAATGGATGTTTTTGGCTTTCAAGCTGATGATGGTGAAAATCATAATACCAATCAAATGCTGGTTGTCTTGCATGATTGGTTTCTGCTTGGAAATCATCATCATCGGACTGATTACAGTTTCAAAATTTATCGGAATAAACATTTTCATCAGTCAAACATATTGGGATACAAATTTTCTTTTCTTCTAATTGATCTACAAAAGAACTTTCTAAATCTGTGCAACAAAGTTCTCTATGTAAATGGGAAAGAGTGTTTGTTTTGCAGAAATTTTGAGAGGCTGACTATTTATAAATAGTCTGATCTATCTCTTTTTCTGTCAAAGGGAAGGATGTTTCTACGTTCCTTCGAACAGGAGTACAACAGTTCTCTGTCTCTTGCGAAGACTGATTTTGAGGCTGGACTTCTTCTTGAGCCTCGGATATAAGGGATGATGAACCAATATTTGAGTTTTCAAGGATATCTTGAGGAATGTTCTTTACTTCTTGGATCATCTCTTCCTCAACTGATTCATTTATGTTCTTAAAATTTTTCAATAGGATATTAAACTCATGAATGGCTGTTAAAAGAGCTTCAAGATGCATCTCTTTCAAAGATTTCTCATTATCTATAATGTGTTGGGTGATGTTTTGTGATGGATCATAATATATTGCACCCAAATATAATGATGTAGAGTTTTCTTTATAGTTCTCATAGAACACATATTCAAGGTCTCTTAAATAAAACAAACTACTAGATCTTAAGCATTCATACCAATCCCTAGCTTTTCCTTCTAATGTTAACATGAACATCTTCATTAGGCAGTCTTAATGCCATTCAAATTTTAACCTCCATACATGTATATGAAATTTGATGAGATGTAATAGAGGGTCATCAAATTTTTACCTTGAAAAACAGGCAGGTTGTCATCCCAACTCACCTGGGGCATCTTATGTGGAAACCCAGGGATATTATCTCTACTCATTGGGGCATATCTTCGTTGTATTCTTGGAATCATGTTTGTAAATCAAGATAGAGATCAATGTGTCTATTCTACCAGGTCAGGGTCTTCTACCAGTGGAGTCATTTGGTCTTTTGGGAGTTTCAGAGTGTGAAGTCGCCAGGTGGAAAATTTGAACTCTTAAGGAGGTAAAAGGTTTTATGGTCCACCAACATGTTTATTAAATACCAATCTAAAATATTTTTAGTTTTTTGGGTTATTTTTCTGTTGTGTGGTTTCTAAGAATGTCCTGACTCTGTTTCAAAACTTAGCTGTGGTTATGAGACAAAGACAGTCTACTCTTATGGCTAAGCCAGCTGATTTTTCAAGGTCAGATAAAGAATTATGAGAATCCTAGGGTTTTCCTAGTTTGTCACTGATTCAAACAAGTTTTATCATGATTACCATTCTTTGGTAGTGCTTAAAAAGGCTTCTTTTTACTCTCAAATTTTTATAAAAAATGATAATGTTTCTGGGTTTCTTCCCCAGCAGAGTCGCCAGAAATGCTAGGAATATGTAATCAGCAAGACTGGAAAATTCCGATTACAGAAACAACATCGTTTCAACCAATTTGGGATTCTAGGATCTAGCCCTCCTAAATCTGGAGAGGGATCTCTCCAATAAGTGCAAAGGTGGATTTTTCTTTGAAGTTTGAGGTAATAATATTAGGCTACTTATGAAGGCTGAGGGTTTTTTTTTTTTTTGGATGGTTGAGCATGAATACCATTTGAGGCGGAAAGTCCTAAGTGCAAAGAGTTTCAAAGGTGAGAAGTTGCAAGGGAATACAACAACTAGGCTAAAAGGATAGATATAACGCTGGTTTTTAATCCATTGGGCTATGGAGTCATAACAGGGCTTTAATTGAGCAACAACATCAAGAGTGGTCCAAGGGGCAAGTAATCTATATCACAATATTATTGGGATTAAAATGATCGAATGGAAACAATAAAGTGTTGGAGGGGTGGAAACTGATAATAATTTCACAAGGGATTTATAGTCATTCCAAACAAGAAAAGCCTCTTAAGTAACTGTTTAAAACCAACCAAGAACAGGGCTAACCATAAAATACTTGGGCAAGTTCATATTAAAGCAGCTTAATTGACAAACAATCCAGTAATCCGCATAATTACCTTCATAAAGTATGAAAACACACAAGAGAAACAAAGTGTAACCTAATATCAGATAAGGTACTTTTAAACCTAATCTGCTTTCAGCCAACACCAAGGGAAACTTTCAGAATCTGCCTTTGGAAAATAGAAGCTAGAAACAGGGCAAACCATCACTTTTCTAGTCTAACTTTAATAAGAAAATAAGGAAAATAACTTTCAAGAACAATTTTTAAAGAAAATAGTAGGACGAAGGAACTCCAACATTCCTAACTGCTTAGACTGTATTAAATCATTCTTAAATAAACAAATTGGAGGAAAACATTGAGATAAAGCTTATCAGTAAGAGAATGGTACTGGTAAATAGTAGGTCCTAACTCTATAAATGTTGTTCTTTATCAGAGAATAGTGAACAATATTACATACATAGAAGAGAAACAATAACAAAGAAAGGGGCACTTTACCAGTGATATAGACTAGGATCCCAAGAAAGAGCTTGTTATTGATGTCAAACCAGTTACAATACTCAGGTCCAATGTTTCAGTTCAGCAATCATCTTCACTATCCAGCCTAACTAATCTAACACAAACAGAGCTTGAAGGGCTAGTGAACGCTATTTACAGATAGAAGTCTCAAGCTCAATTACATTACAATGTTCAACAACGTAATTAACCAACAGTTGCTCATCTTCTACAGAGGTATTTATAGAAGAATGAGGAGGTGAGATTGAATAAAAGATCTCCCATGGAAATTAATATAGATTAATGACTTCTCGTCCTTTGAGGGGCTCGATGGAGAAGTTTACAGATGTGTTACTGTATTAATTGATTTACATTTATGAACTAATCTCGGTGGGAGCTTTTGTTAACTTTGACGCTCTGTTTTATGTTTGGAGTAACTCTGCAGATATTTTTAGCATTTAAGTTCCTTGCAGAAGTAACTCTCTGGTTGCACCAAGGAAAATATCTGATTTCGAACAGTAACTTCGACTTCTGTTGAATGCTTGTAGCTACAGGTGGCACTGTGGTAGCTGAGAGGAATAAATTCACCTCAAATGTGGTGGTGGAGGCCTTTCTGTCTGTTATCACTTATGATGTTCTTTTAATTGTGTTTTAATCCTGGGAATTAGGCTTTTGATAATCATTCTTAGCCGTAATTCCCAAATCCGTCTTCAATCTTCTTTTTCTGCTGTGCTCTATCCTTCAACGTTGATACTCTTTTGATTTATTTAATGGATAGTGTCTTGTTGATGTGCAGGCTGTGCAGGGCTCTCAAGCCATCAATGCCCATGAAGCATTTGATGAAACGTGGAGTGGAGCCCCATGAATGGTTCCCTTTTATGAATCGAAGACACATGAATCGTCATCCCCGTCCTTCGGCCTCTATATAATGGAAAACCCATCAAACACCTGTAAAATATAGAAAAATATTATAAAATCCGGTGTAATTGGGGGAAAACTGCTTCAGAAGGTGGGGGAGGAGCGTAGCCGTTGGATGGAAACATCCAATGGTGGAGATCTGCGTAGAAGAGGTTAAAAAGGAGAGCGGGGAGAACAATAATACGGAGTGATTTTGGACCATCCGATCTGGACACGTGGATGGTCCAGATCCAATCGAAGGATCACAATCGGGGGCAATACTCAAATGGTGCTGACGTAAATATGTGATGCGATTGAGTGCTGACCGTTGATCTGAGGATCAGATCAATGGTGGAGAACGAATTGGAGGTTTGGCCGATCGAGAGGAGAAAACAAACGCAGCGATTGAAAAATGCAATGCGATTGAGCACTAGCCATTTTATCGGCTTACGATCAATGACAGGGATTGGTTTTAGAATGAACCAGTGGAAAACCCTTATGATATATGAAAACTCAAAAATAATCCAAAGTTTTAATACTTTCGGGGCAGGATATGTATTTGAAATGAAAAGGCACCCGACTGCGGGGTCTGGTCTATATGGAACTTTTAATAGGCTCGGAGCTTATGTATATATGGGCCAATCGGGATCGGGCCTTCAGGCTTGGGATTTTCAATCAACCCATTCAAAACTTCCAATGCGATTGTGCGATCGGGTCTTTTTAATCTACCCATTTTTATATTAACACGTGACTTTGGCATATTATATCAAAACTTCGGGTAAAAGGGTTTTATGATTTAACAAATGAAAAATACCGTTGGTGAGTGAACATTTATAATATTATAGCGCCTGTTGGCAGGCCCATGGGTTATATGAAATGATAATTCGATCAGAGGGCATAAGCGTAAGGCTTGATTGCATCGGAACCTTTCAGCATGGCGCAAAGACTTGTGTGCTTGGATTTGTGCGATGCGATAAGCGCCGAAAAGGACTGAGCGCTTGGCCTTAGCACCATGGGCATACGGTGGGGAAGTGGTTAGGACTTAGCCCAAGGGGGCTTAAGCCTTTATACAAAAAATATGTATTTTTTATGATTTTTCAATGTTTTTCAATGGATTTGGGGGTTTCGATATAGTTTTAAAATGAGTTTTAAACTATGTAAAAATGATTTTCATGAATGGGAGAAGGGAACTCATGAAAAATAGAGGAATTTAATGGAGAAAAAGGGGAGCAAACGAAGGTTAGTTTTGAGTGGAGGAAGGGGAAAAATGATGATTTTTGCAGCAGTCTTTCCTCATGAAATCAGCAGAACTTCTGAGTATAAACTAGGAACAGTAGTGAAGATTTGGACAAAGGCAAGGCACGAGGCCTTCAAGAGTCTTCAAGAGCCAACACTTTTTAGCAATAAAATTTGTTCCTTAAAGGCTCAAAAATTCTTAGCCACCTTTTGCTATAACAAATTTTATAGGTGGCTAACACATGCTACTATAATGCCTATGATGAATCCAATGCAATTGTTATCCATAAAATTTTTACACATGATAAATATAAATCCTTAACAATGGTATTGCCAACACAACAACATGCACATAAATCCATGCTATGGCCATGATAAACAATGACTAGTGCATCCATTTGGCCAACCAACACGATAAAATATGACTAATGGAACCATATAAGCCAAATGGTTGAAAACTATAAGTTTATCAATTTTATATATCAGCTTCTAAACAAAATAAAACCACTTGAAATAAATTAAAATTCCAATAATGCATCAGAATTTTATTCAAAATTCCACCGAGTCACAAAAATATTATAAGCCACCAATATTATACATCAACTTCAAATAAAAAATAAAACTACAATAACTAAATCAAAATTTCAACAATCCATAACTAAATTAGAATTCCAACCATCCATCAAAAAAATTCTAGTCAAAATTCCACGGAAGTCACCAAAAACTACAATAACTAAATAAAAATTCCAACAATCCCTTCTAGTCAAAATTCCACGAAAGTCACCAAAAGCCACTTTATTGTTTCAACCTGCCATTTCACACATCTAAGGAAGTCTACCTCTACCTCTACCTCTTGACTAAATATTGATTTTTTTTTTTTTCCTTGTATTGTTAGATATCTCTTGGCTAAGAGAATCTCTTATCACTCGGTGATTGTTTTGCTAAATTAAATATATATTTTTTTAAATTATAATATCATATTTTACTAGAAACTATAATTTTACCACCCCTCCCAAAAGAAATCTAAAAGCTGAAATTTATCAAACGTAAATGACACAAATCCCCTTTGTTATCATGGTCAAGTTTAAATTGACACCCAAGCAGTGACAAGACAATATGATCCCAATGATGAGGGAGGATGCCATTAGCCAAGAGTTATGCCTATATTTCTTCATTTCATCCGAGTTCACATTAATAATGTAAATTATTCACCCAGAAAATCATTCACCTATGCGAGATGAGAGATTGTATTTGTGGTGGATGTATTATTACATTCACCTATGGGAGATGAGAGATTTTATTTGTGCTAGATGTATTATTATATCTACAGGTGTGTATATTTGGAATTGCAAGTTAGTGTCCACATTGAACTTTGGGGATGAATTCAATCGTCATCTTCCCATTTAATCTTTAATGTTAAACTTTCGCAAGGGTTAACCATTACCTTTAAAATAATGTGCTGACAAAATCATCCACAGATTGGGGACAAGATTGGTGAGTGGCCATCAGTTGTGATAAAACTATTATTTAAATGGTAGTGATTTTAAACCTTGTTCAAGTTTAATCCTAAAAAAGGAGATCAAAAGACACAATGATGATTAAATACATCCATATTCAATATTCAATATTCAATCAAGAACCTCCCTTCCAATTTCATAATATACACTCCTACTGGCATAATCATAACATATGATCAACCAAAGCCATGCTTATTTCAATTGTTGATTCTAGGAACATTTTGGAACCAGAAAAACATGAGTGAGGTTAATTTACATGCCTATAGCAATAATTACATTTGATCAACCAAATCCAACCTTATCTTAATTTTTGATTATCTCAATTGTGGATTCTGGGAATATTTCGAAATTATATGGACGTGATTGAGGTCAATATTTTTTACCTCACTCGTATCGATCAAATTCTGAAATATTTTTGAAATCCACAATCAACATAAAATAAACTATCAACCAATCTCACAATTACATAAAATATGATACTATCATTTTAACACATGCACGTGATGAATCCAATACCACAATGATCCATAGAATTATAATACATGTCACAATAATGTATATGAAAAATTCCATATGATTACACAACATTAACATGAATGTAATTAATGTAAAACTTCAATCACTTATCACTAGCCATAGTGCAACTAACCAACATGACAATTAAATTGGATGTGATTACAAATGTCTACACTCTTGCTCACTTATTTTTTAACCTTGTTATTTTTTTTATTGCATTAGTGTTTCGAAGAAATTGGTAGGTACTTCACTCAATGAACCTCTGAAATATGACATGCACTCCTAGTATACTAAAAAATACCCCTAATTTCACTACAAATTGGAAGATACCTCTAAAAATCGCATTATTTAACCTCCAACCAATATGAATCAAATACATATTTCCAATTTAAAAAACCAATACTTTCACTAGATATTGTAGGTATCCATTTTTTCATTAAATTTTTTTATACCCATTTATATTTTTTCATTAACTTTGAGCTCCATTTTTTATACCTGGAAATATAAAAGCCCTTTACCCCTAATATATACTCAATATATTATGTTATTGTTTCCTCAATATATATCCGTGGTATGGTATTGCTCCCCAAGTGAAGCCTCCATGGATTCCCATTTTGAACAAAGCATGTGGCATGCACTCACTTCACATTTAGATTTAGATTTTGTGCATGAGTTCTTCTCTATGGATTATGTGGGAAACGACCAATGAAACTTGGACAACTAATTAATATAGTCATGGCATGACCAACCAATAGGACAATTCCATCCAAGTGTGATCCATAATACTATCATGTGATAAATGTGAAAATTCAACCATTGGTCGTTATGCATAGTAAAACTAACTAGCATAAAAATTAAATTCAATACCTCCCATACCCTAATGAAGTGAATTATGTCTCACTCTTACCCTTATCGGGCACATTACATTTTATGCTTACCTTAACTTATCAATTGTTGCAACAAGGGTAGAAAGTAGCAAGGTGTGAAATGTTGTGACATTACACTACATTATGTTACAACATTTATTTTTTAAACAAGTTACCTAATTGAAAACATCTGAAATATTAATTTAAATTAGATTCATCTACTTTGATTTATCCAACCAAGAGTGGCATCAAAATTTTTGTATTAATTCCTTCCTATTAAGAAATAAAAGTATCTACACCTTAAGAGATTTTTTTTATATTGGTAATTGATATACTTGGGTCTAAGATGGATCTCGACTAAGTATTGAAAAATATTTTATGCATATAATGGTGAGTAGATAAAATTCAAATGAAGAAACCAGATTGAACAAATATTTCATAGAAAATGAATTTTAGGTGAAAACTATGCACCGTGTAGGTAGTCAATCATTTCCAAAACTTTTGAAGGAAATTTTAGCTATGTACATGGTGCATATCACTAGAATAATGATCATAATAAAACAAATACTTATTCACTCTTGTTATTTTTAGCTCCTTCTAAACCTAAATGTAATAATGGGAAATTAAGCCCAAAAACCTCTAAAAAGAAATACATCCAAAAAATGTCCTTTGAAAATTAAGCCCAAAACCTCTAAAAACAGTGAAAATTAAGCCCAAAACATCTAAAAACAAAATACCTTAAAACCAAAAAATATCTTTTGGTAATTAAGCCCAAAAACCTCTAAAAAGAAAATACATCCAAAAAAATGTCCTTTGAAAATTAAGCCCAAAACCTCTAAAAACAAGAAAAATTAAGCCCAAAACTTCTAAAAACAAAATACCTTTAAAAAAAAGCAATGAAAATTAAGCTCAAAACTTCTAAAAAAAAAATACATTAAAAAAAAAAAACAATGAAAATTAAGCCAAAAACCTAAAAAAAAAAAAAATACCTTAAAAAAAATGAAGCCCAAAAAAAAACCAAAAAAATGTATCACATACCTCCAAGAAATGTCCTTTGAATGTTATGCCAAAAAGTCCCTAAACCCAAAAAAAGCCTTTGCAAAATCAGACCAAATGAAGAAATGTATGAAATTAATGAATGCGTTTACGTCAATTTATATTGCCGCGAAATGTGTTTTTGGAGGGGCTTCGTTTTATTTTCCGGTAGACAGAAAGTCAAGTAAAAGTTCGGCCGAACTTTTGTAAGAAATTCAGTCAAACGTTTTGTCTCAGCCGAACTAACATGTATGGAATTACACAGAGCCAAGCTCTGAATACATTTCGTCAACTTTGGATTGATTAAACTCCATGAAACTTTCTGAATTAATTGTAGGAACCGAGACAAGGATTTGTAGAATTCAATCTACTTTCAGGAAATATAAATTTTATGGAATTTCATAAATATTTACTAATTTTAATTAATATTTTAATAAAACGGGTGCAAACAATTTCTGAAGGTCATTATGATTCAGTGAAATCAATATTTTGTATCTTCCAAAATACACTGTAAAAAAATTTGAAAAAATTATAGTGCATTACATTGATCTGTTGTCTGTAATGGGTAGTTTTTAGAGTTTAAGTTTATAACTTATATGTTGAGAAATTTCGTGCGTCATGAAACATATTCAAAATATGAATTTTTTTCATATTGGATAAGTTCAAAAAATTCTAGTAATTATGATATGCATCAGTTGGTTTTGTAAATATAATGAAACCGAAGTAGACTCTATCTAGATTGTTGTAACACATTTTGTTTCTCATAAATACAAAGTTTTCAAAGAATGCACCAACGCGTATTAACATGAATTTTTATGAATCCTTTGATTGTTAAAAAACACACACTCAAAGAAATGCTAAGTTGACATATCAAATATGTATAAAAAAATTCCAAAAAATAAGTAATAGAAGCCTAATAAAATTTATGACAACTTTTATTTTTATTGCAAAATGAAATTCTAAACAGAAAAATTGTTTTAGCTTGTAGAAAGTTAAAGAAGAACAAAAATGAATTTTTGTTCTCAAAAAAGGGCAAAAAATGTAACCCAACTTCACATTTTCACCTGGAGAAATGACATGTACATGGTTTGCAAAATTATTTTATTCACTTACTAAAACAACTAGTGGTAGTTTTCGATGAAGTTATGTCAAAAGTTGGTAGTGGTTGATTAAGTTATGTCAAAAGTCACACTTTGACGAGTTTGTGGGAGAAATGACATGTACATGGTTTGCAAAATTATTTTATGCACTTACTAAAACAACTAGTGGTAGTTGTTGATGAAGTTACGTCAAAAGTTGGTAGTGGTTGATTAAGTTATGTCAAAAGTCACACCTTCATGAGTTTTTGGGAGAAATGACATGTACATGGTTTGCAAAATTATTTTATGCACTTACTAAAACAAATAGTGGTAGTTGTTGATGAAGTTATGTCAAAAGTCACACCTTGATGAGCTTGTGGGAGAAATGACATGTACATGGTTTGCAAAATTATTTTATGCACTTACTAAAACAAATAGTGGTAGTTGTTGATGAAGTTATGTCAAACGTCACACCTTGATGAGCTTGTGGGAGAAATGACATGTACATGGTTTGCAAATTATTTTATGCACTTACTAAAACAACTAGTGGTAGTGGTCGATGAGGTCATGTCAAAAGTCACACCTTGATGAGTTTGTGGGAGAAATGAAATGTACATGGTTTGGAGCTAGCGGTAGTTGTTGATGAATTTATGTCAAAAGTTGGTAGTGGTTGATTAAGTTATGTGAAAAGTCACACGTTGATGAGTTTTTGGGAGAAATGACATGTACATGGTTTGAAAAATTATTTTATGCACTTACTAAAACAAATAGTGGTAGTTGTTGATGAAGTTATGTCAAAAGTCACACCTTGATGAGCTTGTGGGAGAAATGACATGTACATGGTTTGCAAAATTATTTTATGCACTTACTAAAACAACTAGTGGTAGTGGTTGATGAAGTTATGTCAAAAGTCACACCTTTATGTGTTTGTAGGAGAAATGACATGTACGAGGGTGTTTCTAAAATCTAGCTCTCTTTGTTTGGATATGTTATCTACTTCTACAACCCACTTGTGATTTCTAACAAATTGGATAACCTGGAAAAACAATATAGAGGAAAGAAAATCCACAGGTTTTATAATTTGTTTATGAAATGTACCTGGTTGTGAAGGAATAAATAAGTGTTTCAATCTTTGTTTTTGAGGTTCTTTTAATTTCCTATGTGATTCAAATATTAGCCTCTATTTTTTATTTGTCTTTCAAAAAATATGCTTCAGTAAAAAGTAGATGATGTTCTGTAGAGTAACCTTATACAATGAATTAATGTCAACATAGTAAATTTCAACACTAAGGGGACGCAACTGGTTGGATAGGACTGACTAAGTTTTCTACCCAAGTTGATTGTAACCAACTAGGTGCAGAAAGAGCCAAAAAATGTGGATCAAGTATAACTACTTTCCGGTAGACTTGAGTGATCAAAATTGACCAAATCAATCCCATTTTAGGCAGAATGGTTATGGACTTAATTTTATAAATATAATCAAGCTATGATGATGAGATATTATGTGAATAACTTGTTCCCGCGATGTGTAATGTCACAAGGGTGCTTCTAAACTGCAACTCTCTTTGTTTGGATCTGTCATATACTTCTGCAACCCACTTGTGATTTCTAACAAACTGGATAACCTGGAAAAACACTATAGAGGAAAGAAAATCCACATCTTGTATAATTTGTTTATGAAATTTACCTGGTTTTGAAGGAATAAATAAGTGTTTCAATCTTTGTTTTTGAGGTTCTTCGAATTGCCTTTGTGATTCAAATATCAGCCACTATTTGTTATACAAACTCATGAAGGTGTGACTTTTGACATAACTTAATCAACCACTACCAAGTTTTGACATAACTTCATCAACAACTACCACTAGTTGTTTTAGTAAGTGCATAAAATAATTTTTCAAACCATGCACATGTCATTTCTCTCACAAGCTCATGAAGGTGTGACTTTTGACATAAATTAATCAACCACTACCAATTTTTGACATAACTTCATCAACAACTATGAATAGTTTTTAGTAAGTGCATAAAATAATTTTGCAAACCATGTCCATGTCATTTCTCCCACAAAATCATCAGGGTCTGACTTTTGACATAACTTAATCAACCACTAGAAATAGTTGTTTAAGTAAGTGAAAACCACTATCACTTTAAGGAAAACCGTATGCATGTGTCATTTCTCCCATACATGTGTCATTTATCCCATAAACGTTTAGGCAAAATTTAAGGAATGTGTCATTTTTGGGTCATTTCTCTATCATTTCTATGTCATTTCTCCCATTTATATTTTAAGGAAAACGTTTGATGGGGCCCAACCCTCAATCCCAAATTTGCATTCACAATATGTAATTGAACCTTAACACAGGTCTCGAAATTTATATTATATGAGAGGTCAAATTATACACCACAACATTACAATTCGGATTGACATGAAATTATCATTCTCGAGATTTTCGTAGTCCGTATCATATAGTAGCAGTTGGTTTGATTTGAAATTTATTCTCGATTGATTGTTCCATCCTGTTGATTGGTTTGAACTGACATCTGTCAGAACTCCTCGGACTCTGCCCTTCCCGCGCGGTAAAAAACCCTATCCTTGTCAACTAACACTCATTTTTCACTGCACTTGTTCCTCTGTGAGGGTTTCACTCTGCATGACACTGTGAGGGTTTCTGTTTTGTATTTTCTCCACCAAAATAGTCTTTCGTTCGGCTTTTTGGATCTGTAACTGTGGCAATTTCTGGTCAAATTCTTTCAATGGTGCTTAGCAAACTTTCGCAACTGGTAATCCTGTGTTTTCTATGCTTATTTGTCTCCATCGTTTATTGTTTGGTACGGCCTTTATTGTGAGCTTTGCCTCTATTCTAAGGATGATTGTAACTTGTTATTTTTGTTACTACAGGTCGAATCCTCCGTGGGTTTCTTTCAGTGCTTGTCTCAATTCAGCTCGGCTTCCGAAAGGTAATTTATCCTTCTATTCTTTAGTTCTCCTTGCGTTTTTACTCGGCTCTAACATTATCGCTCCTTATGAGCAGGCCCTGCCGGGTTTTGACCAAAATATTCTCTCCAGCTATGTTTCTTCACCCAGGTAACTAATATTTACAACTTCCTCATTTTCCCTTGCTTAAATATCAACACTGTGTATTTAATTTGTTTGGCACTTATTGTCTTTGCTTGCTCTGCAGGTAACTACAGGTTCCGACCACTCCAAAATCTTCTGGTTCGAACAGTTATCGATCCCTAATCTTAAATGGGTAGGGTCGCCTCCTTCTGTTTGTCTATGATATTATAGTTTGTCCTATGATAGAACAAGGTTTTTTCCCTCATCTTCTTGTTGCAGATATGTAGTATTTGTTCAATTTTTCGAGGTATTTTTCTGTATAAAAGACTAGGGCTTATAAAACATTCTCGGTCATTCTGCTTTCTGTCGGTGGATTTGTATTTTGTTAGTAATGCCGTAGATTCTAGGTTTCGAAACCCCAACCCTGTAACTTGTTCTGTAAATTTGAAATATATTTAAAAGTTGTTTATAGTGCCTTGGGAATTTTCAACAGAGACACTTATATTTGTAAACAATAGAAAAAATCTGTTTGTTAAGTTATGCTTATCTGGAAATTTTTTTTATTGATACCTAGAAATGAATATATGTTTATTGTTCGTAATTGCTTGTGGAATTCTTTCGCTCGCATGAAAGTGCCTGAGCTCTGTATCTTCAATTCGTCATTTACTTTTGTATTCTTCAACGCCTGTATTGTAAGTGCTTCATTTTGTGAATTTGTTCACTCATTCTCAATGCCTGTGCGTTATAGCTCCCTCTCATTCTTGTTATAGTCTTGAAAATAGATGGTTATTATTACATGCAATAAAATATTAGTTAGACAATATAGTAATTTGCAATAGTAATTGGCTGCAATATTCTTTTGAGACTCGGATGGTTTCTGAAACAAAATATCTATTTTTGTTTTGTTATTCCTCTTTCTTTTTTATGGAAACTCGAACCTTACAGAATTTGTCTTCTTCCTCTATGTATCATTGTAGGAGATAGTTTTCATTTGAAATTGTCAATCGTTTAATTACAACTACATTCTTGACTATGTTCTTTTAATGTAAGAACAAATTTCTAATGTAAATCAAAAGAAAACCTTTAAGTAAATATACAGAATATAATTAACATCTTGACCCTAATGAATATTTCCTAAAGTAAAAATTAAAAGTCACAGGTTCAATGACCTGTCAGAAATCAAGTGTAATAGTGAGACAAAAACCTGTCTTCTTTGTCTACCCTGAGTTGGATGCTCCTGCATCAGACTCCCGGGGTAAAAAAAGTTCATGGCTCTGTTCCATGAGATCTTCAACAGAATATTCTGCTTTCTGTATTTGCGTTGTTTCAAGCCATGAACTGTCCTCAATGGGATGGTTCTTCCACTTGACAAGGTATCGTAAGTACTCCTTTCTGCAAGTATGCTTGGCTACCTGTGTGTCAAGAATGCTCTCGATCTCAAGGGGTTGCGCTATAGGCATTTACCTCATCCAAGAACCACTGTCAAATTGGGTGTCTCATTCTGGCCATGTTGCCCTGTCGTCTTCAGGACTGGGAGTATATGGAAATAGATCTGCTGCATTGAAGATGGACAATATGCCTATCCCTAGTGGTAGTTGTAATTCATAGGTGTTGGTAGAAAATTTTCTAAGAATTTTACAGGGGCCAATCTTCTTAAACTTCAGCTTGTTATATTCGCCCTTAGGAAAATGTTCCTTGCGTAAATATGCAAGAACTTCGTCCCCTACATTAAACTGAACTTCCTGCCTCTTCAAATCTGCTTGTTGCTTGTACTTTTGACTACTGTCCTGCAATTTTGATTTCACCTGCTCATGTAAATCGCTCATTGCTTGGGAAAAATCTTCCCCATCAGCACTCCTTCTTTCAAGCTTTCCAAAATCCACAGTTCATGCACTCCATGAGGATGCATGCCATACAGAACCTGAAAAGGACTGTAGCCTGTGTTGTGATTTGGAAAATCATTATAAGAAAATTTTTCTTGAGCAAGTACACGATCCCACATCTGTGAATTTTCACCAATCAAACTTCGTAGCAGGTTTCCTAAGCTCCTGTTCACCACCTTTGTTTGCCCATCAGTCTGTGGGTTACATGTGAAGCTAAAATTCAACTGAGTGTCCAACTTCTTCCATAGGGTATGCCAGAAATGTCCTGTGAACTTCACATCCTTGTTAGAAATAATGGAGCTCAGCAGGCCACGCAATATGATGATCTCTGTGAAAAACAAGTGTGCTATGTGAGTGGCATCACTGGTTTTTTGGCAAGGAATAAAATGTGCCATTTTAGAAAACCTGTCTACTACCACCATCACTGAGTCGAAACCTCACTACGTCCTGGGCAGACCCAAGGCAAAGTCCAAACTGACTAAGTCCCATGGTCTACATGGAATTGGCAGTGGCGTATAAAGTCCTGTATTCTGGCTATGTCCCTTCACCAACTGGCACATTTTACATCTCCTCACATATCTCTGCATGTCTCTTCACATATTTGGCCAGTAATAGAAATGTCTCAGCTATGATAATGTCTTTTCTATGCCAAAATTTCCAGCTAGACCTCGACTGTGCTTTTCCCGAATAATGTTCTCCCTCGTTGAACAGTTGGGAATGCATAACTGTCCTCCTCTGAATAACAATCCTTCCTACAAATTATAGTCTAGCCATGGAATCTTCTTCCTCAGCAAAGGATTTTGATAGGCTTCATAAGCCTCTTTAAAATCCGCGTCTGTCTGATACAAGTCTTTCAAATTCTCAAAACCCAGCACTTGTATCGTACTCTCTTGTAAGAGAAAAGATCTTCTACTCAACACATCTACCACCTTGTTGGCCTGTCCACTAATGTGTTTCAACATAAATGTGAAACTTTGCAAATACTCAACCCATTTTGCATGCTTATGGTTCAACTTATGTTGCTGCATAATATACTGTAATGCAGAATTATCAGAAAATAAAACAAATTCATTACCTAATAAATAATGTCTCCAATGCTTCAACGCTTGGATGACAGCTCAACCCATTATGCATGTTTATGGTTCATCTTATGCTGCTGCATAATATACTGTAATGCAGAATTATCAGAAAATAAAACAAATTCATTACCTAATAAATAATGTCTCCAATGCTTCAGCACTTGGAGGACAACATAAAATTATTTATCATAGGATGAGTACTTTTGTTTGCTTTCATTCAACTTCTCACTGAAATAAGCAACCGGCCTGTCCTCCTAGCTAAGTACTACCCCAATGGTTGTACCACTAGCATCACAACGAACTTGAACAGGTTTGTTAAAATCAGGCAACCTCAAAATCGGTCTTTAAGTGATCTTCTTCTTCAAAGTTTTAAAACTTCTCTCTGCTACTTCTATCCAATAGAAAGGTTCATTTTCATTTTTTATTGTATCCAACATAGGTGCGCAGATTCCACTGAAATCTCTGATAAATTTTCAATAAAAACTTTCCAACCCGTGAAAAATTCTAACATCAAACAGACTCTTTGGGGATGGCCAGCTAACAATAGCTGCAACATTTTCTGGGTCCATCTTCAGCTCATTCTCTGCAATCACAAAACCCAAATAAACCAATTATTTCTGAAAAAAAGTACATTTTTTTTCAGATTTATCAGTAGCTTGTTCTGCTGCAATTTTTCCAATACACTTCGAACATGTCGAAAGTGTTCTTCCTTCGTCTTGCTGAAAATCAAAATATCATCTAGATAAACAATCACAAATTTCCCAATGAACTCTTTCAGCACTTCGTTCATTAGGCACATTAATTTACTAGGGGCATTACTCAAATCAAATGGCATTACCAGCCACTCATATAGCCCTTCATTTGTCTTGAAAGTTGTTTTCCACTCATCCCCTTCTCGAATTCCAATCTGGTGGTAACCACTCTTTAGATCGATCTTTGAGAAGTACGCTGCTCCACTCAAGAAGTCCATCATGTCATCCATTCATGGCAATGGGAACGTGTATCTAATAGTAATTTTATTGATAGCTCTCAAATCTATACACATCTACCATTCTCCACCCTTCTTAGGAGCTAAAACTGTTGGAACTACACAGGGGCTCAAACTTTCCCTTATCAACCCTTTGTCTAATAGTTCCTAGAAAATCATCCACTTTAATGTCACCAAAATATTGCAACATATCTTGGATTTCTTCAGGTAAATCTGTAATTTTTGTATGCAATACCACTGTTTTTGGCCTCTTTACAACATCAAATTTAATTTTATTATCCTTGATCTGTTTTAATAATTCTTTTCCTCCCACCAACAACGCTTTGACTCCACTGGTCTCTATTGTCTCTTCTTCCTTGATGCGTACAAGCGTATGCTTAATCCCATCCTTGACAAACTTGTAACAGTTTGTCTTCCCATCGTGTACCACTTTCCTGTCATACTGCCAAGGTATCTATAACAGTATATGACACAAGTCCATAGGAATAATATCACAAATAATTTTATCCTTATACCTGACAATATGGAACTCCACTTCACACTGCTCATCAACAAGCAATTGATGTCCTTTATGTAACCACGACACCTTGTAAGGAGTGGGGTGTTTCAGCCTCTTCAGCCCCAACTTCTCCACCATTTCTATGGCTACCAAATTGTCTGTACTTCAACTATCAATTATCAGTTTGTGGTGTTTCCCATGTGATTTGCAAACTGTCTGGAATAAGGCTTTTCTTTGAACTTGCTCAGACACCTCTTTTGCTGGTTTCAACAACACTTTATTCAGCACCAAAGCCTCCCCTGTTTCGGGTACATTCTCTACCTCTTAGGGTGGTGCTTCAGCTTCCTCCATCTGGGCAACATAGGTTCCTCTACCTCCTGCTTGTTCACCCTTAGGACAGTCATAAGACTTGTGCCCCCACTTATGGAACCTATAACACTGGATAGAAGCTCCTCTACCTCTACCATTACCTCTTCCACACTAGTATGGTCTTCCCCCTCTAGTTTTATTGTCTCTTTCTGCTGTTCCTGGAGTGTTGGAACTGCTGCCTTGATCATTAGGATTGGCAGCTCTACCTCTGCCAAAAGCTCATCCTTTTCCTCTGTGAGATCCTCTTCCTCTTCTGGCATTCTGCTTCGTGTTTATTTTCTCCTGTGCTTTTAAGGAACACTGATATGCCTCATCTATGGTTCTGGGTGAGATAATACTTATTTCATCTAGTATTTCCCCCCTCAATCCATTCACAAACCTTATTTTTTTCTTAGGGGTATATTCTACATAACCAACTCTCAAATTCACTCTGTAGAATTCTTTCGTATATTATTTAACATTCAACCCCCTTTTTCTCATATTTTGCACCTGCCTGTACATCATAATCTGATAATCCTTGGGTAGGAATTTACCCTTCAGTTTGGCCTCCATCCTGGCCCACTTCTTTATAGGTTTCTTATTCAACCTTTTCCTCTCTGCCTGGACACTATCCCACCATAGGGATGCATGTCCTTTCAACTTGGTGGCAGAAAATTTTGCTCTCTTATCTTCATTGATCTCTTCATAATAAAAATATTTATTCAGCTCACTCAGCCAATCAAGCAGCACCTCTGCTGATAAATTTCCATCATAAGTAGAAAGCTCATGCTTTGGCTTACTACTTGCTAACAAAACTGACCTAAACATTCTAAGTTCAGGTCCTTCTCCATATGAACCATCCATCATCTATGCAGCTTCTTCATCACTGTCATCTCCTCCCTTAGGATCCCTTCTTCTTCCTACTTCTACCGCCGCTAATCGAGCATTAAGGATCCAGATCTCTTCCCTCGCTCCTTCATCTACTGCTCTGCGTAAACCTCTTCCTCGACCTGGTCAGCCAACCTCCATTTCTACTAATCACAGTCTTGCTCTGATACCAAAATTTGATGGGGCCTAGCACTCAAACCCAAATCTGCATTCACAATATGTAAATGAACCTTAACACGGGTCTCGAAATTTATATTATATGAATGGTTAAATTATACGCCACAACATTACAATTCGAATTGACATGAAATTGTCGTTCTTGAGATTTTCATAGTCTGTATCATATAGTAGCAGTTGGTTTGATTTTCAATTTATTGTCGATTGATTGTTCCATCCCGTTGATTGGTTTGAACTAACATCTGTCAGAATTCCTTGGACTTTTCCCTTCCCGCGTAGTAACAAACCCTATCCTTGTCGACTAACACTAATTTTTCACTTCACTAGTTCCTCTATGAGGGTTTCGCTCCGCATGACACTGTGAGGGTTTTTGTTCTGTATTTGCTCTGCCAAACTAGTCTTTCGTTCGGATTTTTCAATCTGTAACTGTGGCAACTTCTAGCCAAATTCTTTCAATGGTGCTTAGAAAAAATTTGCAACTGGTAATCCTCCATTTTCTATGCTTATTTGTCTTCGATGTTTGTTGTTTGGTCTGACATTTGTTGTGAGCTTCGCCTCTGTTCTAAGGATGTTCGTAACTTGTTATTTCTGTTACTATAGGTCGAATCCTCTATGGGTTTCTTTCGATGCTTGTCTCAGTTCAGCTTGGCTTCCGAAAGGTAATTTATCCTTCTATGCTTCCGTTCTCTTCACGTTTTTACTCGTCTCTAACATTCTCGCTCCTTGTGAGTAGGCCCTAGTGGGTTTTGACCAAAATCTTCTCTCCAGCTATGTTTCTTCACCCAAGTAACTAATCTTTACAACTTCCTCATTTTCCCTTGCTTAAATATCAACACTGTGTATATAATTTGTTTGGAACTTATTGTCTTTGCTTTCTCTACAGGTAACTATAGGTTTCGACTGCTCCAAAATATTCTGGTCCGAACGATTATCGATCCCCAATCTTAAATGGGTAGGGTCACCTCCTTCTGTTTGTCTATGAGATTATAGTTTGTCCTATGATAGAACAGGGTTTTTTCCCTTGTCTTCTTGTTGCAGATCTGTAGTATTTTTTCAATTTGTTGAGGTCTTTTTCTGTATAAAACACTATGGTTTATAAAACATTCTCGGTCATTCCGATTTCCGTCGGTGGATTTGTATTTTGTTAGTAATGCTATAGATTTTGGGTTTCGAAACCCCAACCCTGTAACTTGTTCTGTAACTTTGAAATATATTTAAAAGTTGTTTATAGTCCCTTGGGACTTTTCAATAGAGACACTTATATTTGTAAACAATAGAAAAAATTTGTTTGTTAAGTTCTGCTTATCTAGAAATTTTTTTTATTGATACCTGGAAATGAATATATGTTTGGTATTCATAATTGCTTGTGGAATTCTTTCACTCTCATGAAACTACCCAACCTCTGTATCTTCAATTCCTCATTTACTTTTGTATTCTTCAACGCATGTATTGTAAGTGCTTTATTTTTCGAATTTGTTCACTCATTCTCAACGCCTGTGCGTTCTTGCTCCCTCTCGTTCTTATTACAGTCTTGAAAATAGATGGTTATTATTACACGTAATAAAATATTAGTTAGACAGTATAGTAATTTGCAATATTAATTGGCTGCAATATTCTTTTGAGACTCACATGGTTTCTGAAACAAAATCTCTATTTCTGTTTTTTTATTCCTCTTTCTTTTTGATGGAAAATCGAACCTTACAGAATGTGTCTTCTTCCTCTATGTATCATTTTAGGAGATAGTTTTCAGTTGAAACTGTCAACCGTTTAATTACAACTACATTCTTGACTATGTTCTTTTAATGTAAGAACGAATTTCTAATTTAAATCAAAAGAAAACTTTTAAGTAAATCTACAGAACTTAATTAACATCTTGACCCTAATGACTATTTCCTAAAGTAAAAAATAAAATTCACAGGTTCAATGACCTGTCATAAATCAAGTGTAACAGTGAGACAAAAAACTGTCTTCTTTGTCTACCCCGAGTTGGATGCTCCTGCATCAACTTTAAGGCAAACCATGTACATTTTATTTCTCTCCTAAAATGTAGGCAAGGAAAACTTTAAGGTGCATGTCATTTCCAGATGTGATTTATCCCATAATATTTAAGGAAAAAATTAAGGCAAACCATGCACATGTCATTTCTCCCACAAAATAAAGGATTTCTCACATTAATTAAAGGAAAACTTTAAGGCCTAAAAACTGAACCTAAAGTGGCTGAACTTCCATAGGATTTTAGTCTGTCTATTGAGTGTTAACCTCTACAACTTCTAAAGGTAGAGTCTGTAAAGGGCCAGGTAGCCTATGGATCTCATCTTTTCTTAAAGGTGACATATCCAGTAAATGTCCTTACAGTCAATCTCTGGAATAGATCTAAATAGAATTTCTTCATTTTAATATCCGTAAACCATAACCACCTTCAGGAAAATCATGTACATGTGTCATTTGTCCCATAAAATCTTAAGGAAAACTTTAAAGTATGTTTCATTGGCTTTTTCACATTAACTTTAAAGCATGTGTCATTTCTCATGGCTTTCTCCCATTAATTCAAGGAAAATTTTAAGGCCTAAAAACTGAAAGTAGCTGAACTTCCATAGGATAGGATCCCCCAAACTCAAGTGAAATAAAATGTAAAATGTTAAAAGTGGAGTGTTTTATGATGTAATGGATCTTAATAATCTAGATTGACATGGCTATATTTTATTCATGTACCTAAATTTAAACCTTCCATGTTGCTTTATTCTTGTAAAATGTTAAAAGTGAAGTTTATTATGATGTAATGGATATAAATCATCTAGATTGGCATGGCTACAATAATATGATTATAGTGTAGGTTGATGTTGAAGTTGTAAAATTCTTGTACATATCAAGGATGAATGACAGTACAAGCCAAAAATGACATTATTATAAATTACCAAACAATTTGATAAGTGCTAAATCATACTTCTTATTAAGGAAAAAACTAATTTGTAAGCTGATTTTTTTTTCTTAATGTTCTTAGCGTATTTATAGATGTCAAAATAAAGGTTTCTAGATGTGATTCCTCCCATAAACTAAAGTATAAGGAAAACTCTGTACATGTCATATCTCCCACAAACCCATAAAGGTGTGACTTTTGACATATGTCATTTCTATGGTTTCTAGATGTTATTTCTCCCATAAACTAAATTCTAAGGAAAACCCTGTACATGTCATTTCTCCCAGAAACTCATAAAGGAGTGGCTTTTGACATATTTCATTTCTATGTCATTTCTCTTTCATTTCTATCTTATTTCTCCCAAAAACTATAAGACAATGTCATTTCTCCCATATACTATAATGCAAACTTTAAGTCAAACTATGTACATGTATTTCTATCTTAAAATCTAGGCAAGGCAAACTTTAAGGCATGTCATTTCTATATCTGATTTCTCCCATAAACTTAAGGCAAACCATGGGCATGCCATTTTCCCCACAAACTAAAGGCTTTTTCCCATAAATTCAAGGAAAAATTTAAGGCCTGAAAACTTAAAATGGCTGAAATTTTGTAGAATTTTGAAATTCCATAGGATTTTAGTCTGTCTGTTGAGTGTTAACTTTAACAATCTCTAAAGGAAGAGTCTATAAAGCGCCAGGTAGCCTCTGAAACTCATATTTTCTGAAAGGTGACATATCCAGTAAATGACCCTACAGTCAATATCTAGAAAAAATCTGAATAGAAGTTTTTCATTTTAATGTCCATCAACCACAACCACTTTAAGGAAAACTACGTACATGTGTCATTTCTCCCATACATATGTCATTTCTCCCATAAAATCTTAGGAAAATTTTTTAAATCATGTTTCATTGGCTTTCTCCCATTAACTTTAAAGCATTTGTCATTTCTCAAGGCTTTCTCCCATTAATTCAAGGCAAACTTTACGGGATTAAAACTGAACCTAAATTAGTTGAACTTCTATAGGATAGGATCCCCAAACTCAAGGATTTCTCCCATTAATTCAAGGAAAAATTTAAGCCCTAAAAATGGAACCTAAAGTGGCTGAACTTCCACATGATTTTAGTCTATCTTAGGATAGGATCCCCAAACTCAAGGCTTTCTCTCATTAATTTAAGGCAAACTTTAAGGCCTAAAAATTGAACCTAAAGTGGCTGAACTTCCATAGGATTTTAGTTTGTTTGAACTTCCATAGGATTTTAGTCTATATGTTGAGTGTTAACTTCTAAAATTTATAAAGGTAGAGTCTGTAAAGGGCCAGGTAGCCTCTGGATCTCATCTTTTCTGAAAGGTGACATATCCAGTAAATGCTCCTACAATCAATGTTTGGAACAGATCTAAATAGAATTTCTTCATTTTAATATCCATAAACCACTACCACTTTAAGGAAAATTGTGTACATGTGTCATTTCTCCCATAAAATCTTAGGCAAACTTTAAAGAATATGTCATTTCTCAAGGCTTTCTCCCATTAAATTTAAAGCATGTGTCATTTCTCAAGGCTTTCTCCCATCAATTCAAGGCAAACTTTAAGTCCTAAAAAGTGAATCTAAAGTAGTTGAACTTCCATAGGATACGATCCGCCATAATAAAGGCTTCCTCCCTTTAAGTAAAGTAAAACTCTAAGGCCTAAAAACTAAACCTAAATTCGTTGAACTTCCATAGGATAGGATCCCCCAAACTCAAGGCTTTCTTCCATTAATTCAAGGAAAAATTTAAATTTTAAAAACTGAACCTAAAGTGGTTGAAATTCCATAGGATTTTTGTTTGTTTATTGAGTCTTAACTTGTACAAGTTCTAAAGGAGTTTGTAAAGGGCCAGGTAGCCTCTGGATCTCATCCTTTCTTAAGGCATGTCATTTCTAGATGTGATTTCTGCCATAAATTTCAAGGAAAAATTTAAGGCAAACCATGCATGAACCATGTATATGTGTCATAAATCTCCCTTAAACTCTAGGCAATGCAATATTTAACGCATCTCATTTCTAGTTGTGAATTCTACCATAAAATTTAAGTCAAAATTTAAGATAAACCATGCACATGTCATTTATCTCATGCACATGTGTCATTTCTCCCATGCATTTGCAGTAAATGTTAATTTAATATATTTTATTGAATTTTTTTTTTCATGGATAGAAAAACCCCACTAAATATGGTTAAAAAATGGACATTATGCATAGATGTTTCATGCTATCCCATTCCAGGGAAAGCAGTGATTACATATGTGCTTTCCAATATTGCGACTAGCAAGGTCGTCCAAAGGAAAATGAATATATCGGGAAGAACAACAAACAACGAGGCATATTATATTGCACTGATAGAAGGCTTGGGAAAAGATATGGAGTATGGATCAAATGGAATTTTACCTTTCACCAATTTTGAACTTGTGTGCAACCAAATGAAATTCGTGTACCAAATTAAGAAGGAGAGGCTAAAACAACTGCATGGAAAAGAAAACAATATTGTTAGCCAATTTCAATTTTTTAGTATAAGACATTGTACAAATGTTAATAATATGTTTGATGATATATTGCGTGGGGCAATGCCAATTCAGGATTCATCTATCAAATATGAATTAATAGATGAATTAGAATTATACGGGGAAATGCCAATGCAAGATTCATCTCTCAATGATGAATTAGTTTTGAGACGCTTTTCTTCAAAAATTCAAGATTCATCTCTCAAATATGAATTAGTGTTGATACGCTCTCCTTCAAAATTTATTGATGGACATTGTAACATATTTTGGATATGTGTGTGTTTTTTACTTATAAATGTGTCTTTTTTAATGACCATGTATTTTTTTCAATTATGTACTAAGTGTGCTCCCACCACACCATGTAAAGGACAACTTGGTAAACTTCACATTTGCAACAAGTGGTGAAATTCACATTTTTATAACATTAAAATGTGAGGAATTCAACAAAGTTTTGTTTAAATGGAGTTTCACGCTTCTTTTTAAATGACCATGTGTTTTTTTCAATTTTATACCAAGTGTTCTCCCGCCATGTCTTCAATTATATACCATGGGTTCTCCCACCATGAAAGTGAAATTTGGTGAACTTTGTGTATTTTTATTAAAAAAATTCTTAAATTGAGTTTCACACATTAATTAGTGCTTTGAATTTGATAAGTGAATTCAAAGGAAAGCATCAAATAGTTGTCTCTTGGTTTCCCCCAGGGAACAAAGAGATTGTGCATTAGCCGCAAGCAATGTGCAAGTTATGCCTTGATATGTAGAATTATTACTATGTATATGTGCTATCATTTCCATTTTTTAACAAATGATGATGATTAGAGAAAAAAAGGGACAAAGATATTGTGCATTAACCGCAAGCTATGTGCATGTTATGCCTTGTTATATAGCATTCTCACTATGTATATGTGTTAGCATTTCCATTTTGCAACAAATGATGATGATTAGAGAAAAAAAATGGAGGGGAAAGTACTTGATAGAAGATGATAAACCATTATAATGGTTATGTTAATTGGTTTCTCTCTAGTATAAGATGGAAAAAATTATGTTCTTTGTTTTTCTTAGAGTTTATTTTTTTAGTTCTTTTGTTCCATATTATGGGATTAATGGGTTATTGATTCATTTCATGATGAGTAGAAAATATAATAAATAATATCCACTCCACAACAAAGCATTTAATGTTGTATATGCTAGAATATATACCATCTAATTTAAAGCATGTTTAAATTTGATGGTATGTATTGAAACATGTATGACATAAAATCTTCAACATTTGGTTTTTAGAGTTGTTTTTATTAAGTTATTTTGAATCATATTATGGGGATATTGGGTAGAAAATATAATAAAAAATATTCACTCACAACAAAGCATTTAATGTTGTATATGCTAGAATATATATCATTCAATCTAAGGCATGTTTAAAGCATGTTTAAATAAAATGGCATATATTCAAGTTAAGACATTTTTTGGACTTAATTTTGAATGGACTCTCTTTAGGCTTAATATTCAAAGGACATTTTTTGGAGGTATTTTTTAAATTGATATTTTTTCAGAGGCTTTTTGGAGGTATTTTTTAAAGTGGAATTTTTTAAGAAGTTGGGCTTAATTTTCAATGGACATTTTTGGAGGTATTTTTTGAAGTGACATATTTTTAGAGTACGTGTTTTGGGTTGAAGTAAATATTTTATAATGATGTTTTAAAATGAGTTTTTGTCTAAATTTTTAAATGAATTTTTTTTGCAGGACTTGGAAGGAAATATTTTGAGCTTCATTTCATTTTTATAAGAAATTGTTTTCTCGGATTTTTTAAAGTAAGTTTTTTGGATTGAAGTATGTATTTCTTGCAAAATTTTAAAATGTGTTTTTTTTAAATTAAATCCTTTGTGATGTTTTTTTTAATTGAGTTTTTGTCTAAATTTTTGAAGGAAATTTTTTGAACTTCATACTCTATTATCATGGGAAATCGAACGAATTGCATGAGAAAATATCATCGAACAAGAGACCCTGAGGAATGTAGAGAACAGGGGAGAGAATCTCGCAAAAGAAAGAGAGAAGCACTCTCAAATATTGAAAGGGAAATTAAACCTCAACTAGAAGTTGAAGCAGGTATGCAAATGTAAATATTATGAATTTGATATTCAAAATTTTCCTACTGTAAAATGTAAAGGTTAAATTTTATTTGATGAACTAATTTAAAAAATATTTTTCAATGTAAATAGAGAGAGATATTTCTCAAAACATTGATGATGAGATACAAAATTTTGAAACAGAAAGTGAAACAGATATTGAACCAATGATTGAAGATGGTGAAAATGTTGAAAGAAATTCAAGTGAAGAAATTGAATCACAAGGTGTATATATATATATATATATATATATATATATATATATATATATATATATATATATATATATATATGTATGTATGTATGTATGTATGTATGTTGAACACATGCACGTATTATTGAAATTATACATATTTATTAATTTAGTTATTTATTGAATATGTAAACTTATTATGTACTATTAATTCGAATATGTACAGATGAAATCAATGTCGATGATGAGATGTTAGAAAATGCTGACACTCACACATATGGAGATAAAAGATCTGACCATGTTATACGATATCATGTTAAACACATTTTGATACGTACTTCATAAAGGAAAATGTGGTAGCTCAAGCCCAATTGTTGAAAGGTCTCCTATCATTTAGGAAATTAAAAGAAGCTACGACTTTATTGGGCATTCGAAAATCAACAAAAGATAAAAAAAATGAAGGAAAATCTGATACAAAATATAAATAGTGCTATAAATTCAATTAGAAGATCTAGACATAAAAAAATTTTAGCTGCACGTAGAGGAATAAATATGGCAGTGGTTTCATCATGTACTAAAGAGAATCTCTTGGTAAAACCTATGGCACGAGCATTACGAACCTCACGAAAAAAATTTCACAAACATCGGAGATTTTGGTTACAGATAGATGTAAATGATGAACTCGCTTGTTGGAGAGCTATTTTTAGGCAACCATAGAAATATATACTTAGAGAAAATGTTTAAAAAACAATATATGAATATTGGAAGAAAAATTCATGTGTTTCGCCAAATGCAAGGGATGTGATGTGAAGAAGAATATCACGAAATTAGTAAGAAACACATCCAAAACATTTCTTGGGCACCACTCAGATAGAGTTGTTCAACAAGTTCAAAGAAGATAATCATGAAATTGATGTCTCAATCAATTCTTTTATTTAAAAAAAACCATGGTATGTAAAACCTATCACCGTACACGACACTTGTTGTTGTCGTTATCATGTGGAATTTCAGTTATGTTATGACACATTCCTTAATTTTGGTAGAACATTTTGGAAAGATTCACCTCCTCCTTCCATTATCCATGATTTCATATCTCAAATTCTATGTGGAAGAGAAAGCGATGAATTATTTTACGAAAAGAAATGTGTTGGTGGTAAAAAATGCGATGATTGTGGAAATTTGAATAAATTTCAAAACAAATATCATACTGATATAAATGATCAATCATTGTCCAACATGAAAGTGAAATGGAAGAGATATGAATATATCCATACATCGATTCAAGATTCAAATAGTGCTAAAGAAATTGAATTACAAGAAGAATAAATTGTTGTGATAGATTTTTTGAGAAATTTTGAGGCAGAAATTTATAAATACACCAAGCCTTCCCATACAGCTCGATGGCAGCACTTGTAATTCAAAAAATCCCGTGAATTTTTTCCACCAAGGACCATTTTATCAGTAATTGATTTTGCATAAAACTACACATTTGTTCCATAAAAAGAAATTCAGAGTGAATACTATCATTCTGACTAAGTCTCCATGCTCGTACATATTCTATATAGACACATTGAAAAAAAATTTGATCATATAGAAAGCAATAGTGAAAATCGACATGTTATTAAAGAATATCACTTTTATATTAGTGACGATCGTACACATGATACATATTTTGTACAACACTATTTTGGAAAGATTTATGACTCCTTGAAAAGTAGTGGAATGAAATTCAATGAACATTGGATATGGTCATATGGATGCGCAGGTCAACTCAAATCTTCACGATCATTCTTTTGGTTGTGTTGTCTTCATAAGAAAACCTGCACTAAACACTGTTGGAATTTATTTGAGACTGGTCATAGAAAAGGAGAAAATGATGATGCAGGGGCATGCATGAAACGAGCACTTTGAAGATATCAAATAGACCCCTCCGCAAACCGACTTGTGGACGCTAAAGAATTTTTTCAATCATGGATTGCTGCACTAAGCCATGAGACTAACCGATCAAGGGAAGTGTTCAGGTACTTTCAATTTAATTTTTATTGAATATCCAATTTTAAACGGTGTACATTTATCACAATGATTATATTTTATGGTATTTTGATATCATATTTACATTCTTATTTGAATTTTCCATATATATATTTTTTAGCATATTGGGGTCGAAGATGTAGATAGATCGATTGGAAATGGCGTTGAAACAATAAAACAGACTCAAAAATTTCATTCAATTAAAACAAAGTTGTCTGCAAATGCGTTTGCATTGGATAAAAGAAAATATTCTTGCTTTCGTCATGTTTGCAAAGACAACACAAAATCTAATGATGTTTGTGAAAACAAAATGTATGTAAAAGATTGGAAACATAAAGAGCTAAATACAACGAGGAAAATGTTAGTTTCAATGTTTGAAGAAATGCAATCAAATGAGACTACAATATCATTTGATGGTGATCGAGTTTCTGATCTTGTTAGACAAGGTAATATTTGAATTTCTTTCAAATGATAGAGATCTAGAAATAGATACTAAAATTATTTTAAAGTTAATTTTTCATGTTAATTATGATCTTAATTTAAATACATAAGTTTGTTTTATTGTGCAAGAGATGTTTTTGTTGTAATTGCACCTACTGTCAATGATGAAAATGTGAAGTATTATTTGATGTGTTGCACTAAACGAAAGATGAAAATATTAGAAAACTATAATGATCACAGGTTTCCGTATGACAGAGGATATATTATACTGAAAGGTTATTTTTTCAGACAAACTAATCAAAGTGGGGCATTTTTTACTTTGAAGAATATGAACCTGATGTCATAAGTTGTCAATATAGTCACTTGGTGTGTGCAGCACACATAAAGTTGATAGAGGTTCAATCAAAGAAAAAAGCGAAAATTAAGAAATGGAAAATGTCAAAATCCGATCATGAACGGATCATTGAAGATGGCATTCCATTGGAATTTTTTTTTATTGAACTTCCAAACAATTTATTCTCTTTGGATTCATGTTTTAGAACTTCCAGAACTCAACAAAAATTCAACTTCCTTTTTATGTTATTTGTGCAAGTGTTTGCACATGTACATTGTTTTGGTACATGCACACTAGTATCAACTGAAAGTAGATTTTCTATGTGCATTGATGAAAAATGTTGCATGTAATGGATATATATGTTCTAGAATGTAATTAACTGAATGTAGCTTTTCTATGAGCATTGATGAAAAATGTTGCACCTGGATATATATGTTCTATAATAAAATTAACTGAAAGTAGCTTTTCTATGTGCATTGATGAAAAATTTTGCACGTACTGGATATATATGTTCTAGAATTAAATTACTAAAAGTATATTTTCTATGTGCACTGATGAAAAATGTTGCACGTACTGGATATATATGTTCTAGAATGTAATTAACTAAATGTAGTATTTCTATTTGCATTGATGAAAAATGTTGCACCTAGATATGTATGTTCTAGAATGAAATTAACTGAAAGTAGCTTTTCTATGTGCATTTATGAAAAAAATTTCACGTATTTGATATATATGTTCTAGAATTCAATTACTGAAAGTATATTTTCTATGTGCATTGATGAAAAATGTTGCACGTATTGGATATATATATGTTCTAGAATGTAATTAACTGAATGTAGCTTTTCTATGTCCATCGATGAAAATTTTTGCAAGTACTGGATATATATGTTCTAGAATGAAATTAACTAAAAGTAGCTTTTTCTATGTGCATTGATGAAAAATGTTGCACGTAGTGGATATATATGTTCTAGAATGTAATTAACTGAAAGTAGATTTTCTATTTGCATTGATGAAAAATGGTCCACCCGGATATATATGTTCTAGAATGCAATTAACTGAAAATAGCTTTTCTATGTGCATTGATGAAAATTTTTGCACGTACTAGATATATATGATCTATAATTCAATTAACTGAAAGTAGCTTTTCTATGTGTATTGATGAAAAATGTTGCACGTATTGGATATATATATATATATATATATATATATATGTTCTAGAATCCAATTAACTGAAAGTAGCTTTTCTATGTGCATTGATGAAAAATGTAGCACGTACTGGATATATATACATTATAGAATGCAATTTTAAAATTTTATGATTGTTTGACACATCTAACAAGACCTAGAATCTTCTGATTATATATATATATATATATATATATATATATATATATATATATATATGTCGATATGTATTGTACTTCAATCATTTTAACATATATATTCAAACATGTACTTAAATCATTTCTACATGTAGATATATTCATGTGAACGTTTTTGGTTTGAAAAATGACAAATTGAATTTTAAAAACAAAACATTATATCACAACATTACTTCACATGGAAATTTTAGTTCAACTATCTAATAAAAAAAAACATTATATCATGCAATCACATGCCAAATGTAGTTCAACCATCCAAAAATTGAGTTTTAAAAACAAAACATTATATCATAGTTCATTACTTCACATTCCAAATGTAGTTCAACGATCCAAAACTTGAGTTTAAAAAAAAACATTATATCACAACATTACTAAACATGCCAGATGCCAAATGTATTTCAACTATCCAATAAAAACAAAACATTAAATATCACAATCACATGCCAAATGTAGTTCAACTATACAAAAAATAAGTTTTAAAAACAAAATATTATAGATCACAAAATTTCTTCACATGCCAAATGTAGTTCAACCATCCAAAACTTAAGTTTTAAAAACAAAACAAATTATAACACAACCTTACTTCACATGCCAAACGTATTTCAACCATCCAAAACTTGAGTTTTAAAAACAAAACATTATAGATCACGACATTACTTCACATGCCAAATGTAGTTCAACTATCCAATAAAAACAAAACATTATATCACATTTACGTGTACCAAATGTAGTTCACATCAAATATGTCCAAAATTTTTAGATCTCACAAGTATCAAGTATCAAGTTATATATGACTGCATATAGATAAGGCTATATATGAAAAATTAAATTTAATGTACTAAATCTATTGAAAATATAATGTTGCACGTGCATGTGCATCGTCCATCAAATAGTGCATGTGCATCATCCATCAAATACAAATGGATGTAGTGTCTCTCCCAGCAAATTCATGATCCTCGACCTATCCTGCGAAGCATGGGGAACCTATACACAATGTGTAAAAACATTAAAATTTAATGTTTTAAAATTGACTAATAATATATAGAACTTCATGTAAAAAAACAAATGTAAAAAAAATCATGCAATACCTTAGGAGGTTCCCTCTCCATTTGTTGCTCGTCTACTAAATCTTCCCCCACTAGAACATCTTCAACAGTAAATTGTACAATATATATATATATATATATATATATATATATATATATATATATATATATATATATTAAAATTTTCAAATGAAAATGAATATATAAACTTATTTTCAATAATATTAAAAAAAAGGTTAGACAACTTGTTCAAATGATTGAAATAGTGTGGATGTTCCTATCTCCGTCATACACTCCATCACTAGAGTCTATGGAGAAAATAAATCCTTTATAGGAACCTAAAATTCAAAAAGTTTAAAATTATAAAATAACTCAAGATCTAGATCTCAATTTATAATAAAACTTTTGAACTTCAATTTATAACTTATAGCTTAAAAAAATATATTTAAGTGAAAAATTGAATACTTGTGTTGGTGGATTTGGCACATCTGCTAAGAGAGGCTCCAAAAGAAAATCTCCAAAAACCTAAAATTCAAAAAAATTTAAAATAACTCAAGATCTCTAGATCTCAATTTATAATAAAACTTTTAAACTTAAATTTATAACTTATAACTTAAAAACATATATATATTTAAGTGAAAAATTGAATACTTGTGCTGGTGGATTTGGCACATCTCCTAAGAGTGGCTCAGAAAGAAAATCTCCAAAAACCTAAAATTCAAAAAATTTAAATAACTAAAGATCTAGATATATGTCATTTTTTAATGGAACTTTTTGAGGTGGAATATATAACTTAAAAATATATTTAAAAGTGAAAAATTATTCATACTTGTGGTGGTGGATTTGGCACATCTCCAATGGAAGAAGAAGGTACCACCATCCCAAAAACATTGAACGAAATCGGAATCTATTAAAAAATTTATTATATATATATACATGTACATGTGTGCACAATTATTTATTTGTAAAATATATCATCATGTTTCGATATATATAATAATAGGTAAAGAATGATTGTACATCACCATGTGTTCACTTAAAAAAAACTAGCACATATCTTGATGGTGAGAACCATCTTGATCGTATGATTTATGGTGAGACCCATCTTGATTGTTTGAACAGGAGGCTCCGACCGTGATATTAACATTTTCTTCATTCATCAAGCATGACAACTGCAAATGGAGTTAACATATAATGATACATTTTTGTTAGATTAATGTATACAAATAAATGTAAGTATATAAGTATTTATTATAAATTGTACATGTGTTAAAATAATCACCCTAACCATTAACACATATCGCTCCCATGCCCTCTTGCTCATCAACAATTAGGTCCTGCCAACCATTACACAAATTATTTACATATGTTTTGAGATGTTCCACATTCATGTTGTCAATCTCTTCATCAGTATAACACACAAAATTAGCGCATGCATTATCATATGCTACTTTTTGATTGAGACAAACATCAACTCCACCTAATCCATTATGAACATTGTCAATGATGACATCCCTTGCTTCTCGACTAATTTGAGAAGTGACATCCATCTCTGACAAAAAAATTTTGACACAAAGAGGTCGACTAACCAATGGTGAATCAGGGCGAGGCAACTCAACATCACGCATAGTGCCCCTATGGTCACACTATCGACCTTTCCCAGGACCAAAACATTCAGAGGGAAATTCATTATAATTAGGTTTCATTTGCAAAAATAATTCTGCATAAAATATTTTTGCAAAATAAAACAGAACCTCGTTGTTCCATGGGAGTCTTCCATAGGATGCAATGTATCTATCATACAAATAGTGAGCTATATGAGGGTGCTTGAAATATTGCACCTTCAACATATTTATTTTCAGCCGTTCTTTGAAATTAAACATAGACTTGGCCATTTCTATTGTAACTCCTTATTTAACAAGCTCCTATACTCGGGACTCATCACTGTTTCCTTTCTTTTTCTCATCGCTTCTACAAAAGTATTAGTGATTGGCCCAAGCTTTAGGTACACATATACTAGTTCACTTAAAGAGTGTGTAACTATTTCCAAACTTTGTCGACTCTTAGTAGGGAGGGTCAAAGCCATGAGATCTCTGTTCAATTTTGCACGAAGATGTTGACACCTTTGTAAGGTGCATTGCTGCATGTTTGTTTCCCAAGGTATATCAAAAATTTCAAACGGATAAGTCATGGTTGGTGTACAAGCTTCTTCTTGAATGATGCGTTCTACCCTACGCCTTTTTTTAGCAACATTTGGAGCAGCATTTTCAGCCTCTGCATCAATATATAAATTTTGTATATTAAAAAAAACACATTTTAAAAAATTTGTACAAATTGAATGAAAATAATATTCAAATTGATGGCCACCTCGATATGGTTGGCTAGAATCTTGCCCACCCTGAGACTGTTGAGAACTAGAACGACCTTGCTTATAACCAGAAAAACCACCGATTCATTCAGAATCAACACGACCATCCGTTAATTGGCCTCTGGGGGAATACATATCACCACCTTCATACAATTGGCCAGCACTTATTGATGGATCTCCAAGGGAATGTGTACCACCACCCACCTCACAAGGCGAGAGAGAAGCTTCATAAAAAAATATGAATTTATAATAAATTCAAAATTACATTCATACATATAAATTCATATACATATTCATTGATTAAATTGTGTGAACCATACCACGATTGCGTGAACCATGGACATGCTCCATTGATGGAGTAGACACCCTTGTCCTCCTACCTCCAAACAAATAAAAAATGAAATTTATTAAAAACTAATTTAACTCACAAAATTGATTAAAAATATATTCCATATGTACACACATGTATGTATATGTATGGAGATTTAAGATTATATTTAAATAAGATGAACATCCCTTGATCCATGATCCCCCTCTCTCGTAGAGATATGGGATTCCATTGATCTTCGTCGTTCATCCTCCATGATATATATATATATCTATAGTGGACATTCGCAATTATTTTTTTAAATTACTATTTAAAATAAATTCAAAATAAATTTCAAAAAATTAATATAATTTAGTGTACACAAATTATGTAAAACACAACACTAGTTAGTTTTACTATACATAATGACCAATGCTTGAATTTTCACATGGATAAAACATTAAATTCTTTATTTCTACATATATATTAATAACTAGAAAATAGCATTACATTATACATTATTTTTCTAAACTTTTCTAGTTCAAATTAATAACAGAGTATATTGTTCTAAGATTGAACTAATATTGTTATAAGGCTTGAAATACTATTTTTATAAGGCTCAATGGACTTCTAGGTAGATTTTATGGTCTACATTGTTATTATGACATTGTGTCTTCATTATCCTCCCACCGTGTATAATTATCTATCCAAAAGACTCTTCGGTGCTTATTCCATAAAATGGAAGACCTTGTCCCATTTATAAATATTGCTTTTGGAGATTCTAAGAAAATAAAGTGAGTATATAGATTCTAAAGGAATCAAGACTCCATATTGCTTAAAGAGGTATAGAAATAAATGGCCCATTTATACACATTGTTTAGACTCAATATTGCTTAAAGAGTCATAGAAATAAATCACCCATTTATAGATATTGCTTTTGGAACTTCGAAGAAAATAAAGTGAGTATATAGATTTGAAAGGAATCAAGACTCCATATTTCTTAAAGAGGTATAGAAACAAATGAGAGTTGAAGCGGTCAAGTTTTTCCTTCTAATATTTTTGATAATATGAAAAGTAGTTAAATATAATTACAATGGCCTAAAGTTTATCAAGAGTAATGTGATGCATCACATTTATAATATTTAAAAGGATTATATATATATATATCTAAAGGAAGAATTACTCAATATAATTGTAATCGTTTAATTGAGAATTCTCTAAAACTAAACACTTTTAATAGATGTTTAATAGATCTCAGTTAAAAGATTGATCTATGCTAATTTATGTTGTATTTTGGAATCATTTATAATATATATTTCAAAGAACGAAAGTTAATGTTCTTTTTAACAACATTAACATTAATTTATTTATTGGCAAATTTTCTTTTTTATTTAAAACTCCAACATTATTATTCATAAATAGTCACTTAAAATAATACTAGTATAGATTCATCTAAAACACGGATGTAACATGAGTCAAAAGAGATTAATTTTTTTTGTTACAAACTCATTTTAGAGTGAAAAATAATGGGAAATTTTTTTATTACTGTTTAAAATATTACAGATATTACATAAAATATGTATTGAGGCATTTTATATTAATTCATATTAAAATATTCTATTCATAACTCACATTGTATATTTTATTCTCTATCACATTAAAATATTTTCTCATATTTTTTTTTACTTCTAATTATTATATATATATATATATATATATATATATATATATATATATATATAACTCACATTTTTTTTTATGTTGAGAATATTTTGATTTAATTTAAAAGAGACACTCATACAGATCGCCTTCACACTAGGTTGTAGAACTATTAATGCTTGGTAAATATTTGATTAATATATATCTATAATGGTAATTATGCATTGTTTAAATTGTATATTTTGATATTTTATCATTATTAATATTTTATATTAAAAATTGAATAAACTAAGCATTTTCCTTTTATTAAGAAGTAACTACTCTATTTTATTTTTAATTGCTTTTTCAATCCAAACTAAGGTTAACACATAGATACACACATATATATAAACATACACTTTATGTAGAGAGAGAAATTTAATTCTCAAATTATATATTAGTTAATATGGATAACATAGAATATTTTGTTTATTAGTTGAAAAGTGAAAGTGAGATATCAACAAGTGAGTCAATTGTTTTGTTAATAGATTTTTAATTGTTTATTTATATGGTTATTTAATTTTTATTTTTTTATTTGGCCAACATGAGTTGAAATATTTTTTTTTTTTTTTTGAGGACCTAACATACATGTCCCTCATACTGGATTGTAGAATGAGTCTCTAGGCTCAAAAACTGGATTGTAGAATGAGCCTCTAGGCTCAATAATAGTACAAACATCGCACCAAAATATTTCACTTTAGTGCTACTCAATTTCATAGTAATAATACTCCATAGTAATTAGAAAAATCACACTACCCATTAGATTGTACCCTATTTCCTTTACATAATTTTAAGATAATTGGCAATATAAGATACTAAAAGATTTCACTCTAGTGATACTCGATTTCATTGTAGTGATACTCCATAATAATTAGAAAGATCACACTACACATTAGATTGTACCCTATTTCCTTTGCATGATTTTAGGATACTTGGCCACTCTATGTATAATATAGGGGTTTGTCACTTTTTTATAGCTACTAAAAGTGGAAAATTGATATGCTTGTTCTTTTCTTTTTTTTTAAAATATACACAGCTTCTGAGTGCAACAAGTTGAGAAATTATAAGAGATATCTCTTTCACATCGAGTTGTAAGAGAGATTCCTCCCACTTTTGGAAAATCTAAGAGATATCTCCCGTACAAAGTTGTAAAAGAGAGTTAGAGACTTTTTAACACAAATAAAACTTCTTATGTTAGCCATGCATATCAGAAAAGAATAGTATCTTACTTATCAAATTTTACATGATGTTAATAGATCACAAATCCTTAATGTGCACACACAATGACTCATTTCTCTCAACAAAGATCATATAAAGAGAACATAATACAAACTAATGGGTGTGGTGGAACAATTATAAATTGATTAATTAATGGTCACCATGCCTTCATGAATAAGGTGAGGATTATCCACTCCTAGATGGGATATTTGTGAGTGGATGGGAAATTCTTCACCTCACATCCAATTTATATTTTTTATCTTAAATTTCAGTGATTGGAGCTATGGTTGGTCTGTCATATTTCCCTCCTTTAATTAGCAGTAAATAGCATTATGATATCATTCTTCGGCTCCTTTTTTTCTAATCCATTTGCACAGGTTCTTTATGGCATTCATTAATGCATCCATTGTTTAACCACAATGAAGCGAGGTTCCTCATGACATTCATTATTGCATCCATCGATGATGTGCATGGGTGATGTTATAAGAGGCCAATTTTCTACTTCTTTTTAATTTAGACGTGTTTCAAGTTTTTAGGATTTTTAATTTTTTAATTTTTTATATGAACTATAATGAAGTTTTGATCACTAAAAAATAAATACATCATTTTAGTTTCTAATGTAAAAGAATAGATCAAAACCATGTATTTAATAATGTATAACCTATGAGAGACTATTGTCTATCCCATAAACTCTTTCTCCTCTTCCAATATGATCATATTCCTCGAATAGATGAGCATCTAAGTTATTTATGTGGGAGATATATTTTACTGATCAGTTTTTTTCGGGTCTCTCATACGCTAATTTTCCTACGGGGATATCTCTCATCTCTTACAACTTGATGTACGAGAGGGGATATCTCTCTTAACAACGTATGTGGAATACATATCTATTACAAATTAATTGATATAGGAGAGATATCTGATATAGTAATTATCCAATTTGCTTCTTACAGGCGTAAGAGATATTTCTTTGAAGTAGTCAATCAAAAGAATAGGTGTATTGATACTTCTCAAGGCGTGTTAGAGTCGACATGGTGCAAAGGGTAAGGAAAATAATATCAATATTTAATGGTATATAGATATTTATTTTCAATGTTGCTGGAATTGATATCTGAATAAAATTGGCAAAGATTTCCAAAAGTCAACAGGTCACAGATCATAAGAGTTTGGAAAAAATCATCCTTGCAAATCGGAAAAAATTGGCAAAATTAAAAAAATACAAGCTTTCATGGGTGATGTTTGAATTGTAGGCTTTCAGGATCCTGGTTTCCTCTGAAGAACTGCTAGTCCTGCCCTTTCCTGCGAACGACTGCTAGTCCTGCATAGATTGTTGTTGAATTAATACTCACAACACAACTAAATCTCTCAATCTACAAATCCAATAGTAGCCCTACTACCCTCAAATTCTTCGGTGCAGCGTCTGAAACCCTCAGACCAAACTTGGAGAGGAAGGAAAGCCAAGTCAAGTGAATGATATGGGAAGCATTGAGGAAGTGTTTTCTAAATTTTTTTTTGGTGTGGTTTATTGGAGGTATATGGGCCTCATGCAAAACCCAGGCATGATGGCAAGCATTGAGGAAGTGTTTTCTAATTCTTTTTTGGTGTGGTTTATTGGAGGTACATGTGCCTCATACAAAACCCTGGGATGCAGAGGTTCAGTGCAATGCTGTTTTAGCTAGTTATTTATTTCAATTGTTTTTTCTTGGTATATATTGCATTTAATGGTTGGGAATTGTTTTGTTTTGTTTTATATATATATTTTAATTGATTTTAAATAGTCCATATTAATTTAAATTAATATTAATTAATTAATTAAAGTTAATTAGCTAAACAAGGGATAAATAATTAATTTAAATACTCAATTAATATTATAATACTAATACATTTATAATATTAATTAAAGTTATTAAAAGGGAAAGTTGATGTTAGAAAGACATGTGGGTGACTTGCAATGTGTTATACTACTTACTAGGGTAGCAATGGGAGAGGATTTAGGAATTCCATGAGGATCTCTTTAGTATCATTAATTCTTGTTTGTGAGCATAGTCAAAGTAAAACTTATTCTTATCCTAATGTACGTATGTGTGTGTCAAGGAAGAGTCGTAATTATCCTAAGCTAAAATAATGAGTCTTATGTGTCATGCATATATTCAACCGATTCAGAATAGTGAGGACATTAGAGAATCAAGGCCAAGGAAGGTTGTCCCAAGGAGAACTTTCTCTAGAACCCCCATTTCCATTAGTGGAGTTGGCTCTCATCTTGCATTCCCTAAAGGAAATCAATGAGAATTTAAGAGGGCACAACCAACTGAGGTAGAGGTAGAGCGCTCTCCATCAGGGGCAGAAAATCCAAAAGGATCGAGGCACTCTGACAAAGGACCTCCAACTGAGGATATTATAAGGTACCCTCCCTATATTAGCACCCAACTCTATCAAAATTTGAGGATGTTGTCCCTAAAGAGTTACTAGGATTACCCCTAAGAGGGAGATCGGTTTCAAATTTTACCTATAACATGAAGCAGAGCCAATATCCAACATACCGTGCTTGAGGGCGGGTCCAAAATTTTGTGACTTGAAAATGTAGTTAAAAATGCTATTAGATTTGAGATTTATTAGACCTATTATTTCATCCTGGGGTGTGCCGATGATTTTCGTCAAGAAAAGGGATGGTTCCTTAAGATTGTGCATATATTATAGGGACTTGAATCGAGCCATAATAAATAAATAGTAACCAATAGCCATAACAAATGATATATTTGATCAAATGAAGGGAGCAATTATTTTCTCAAAAATTAGTCTATAATCCACATGCCACCAATTGAGCATTAAGGAAGGTCACATTCGAAAAATTACCTTTCGAAATTAGTTTGGACACTATGAGTTTGTAGTAGTTCTCTTGGGTTTGATGAATGCACCATCAATTTTCATAATTCTAATGAATGGCAGGTTCTGGAAGTATTTCGACCAATTTGTACAAGTTTTTTTGGATGATATTCTCGTGTATTCCAAGAATGAAAAGGAGCATGAAGGGCACTTAAGGTTTGCATTGACATGCTTAAGGGAAAATAATTTAAATGGAAAGATACCGAAATTCTCCTTATTTCAAAAGAAAAACCATTAGCTTATGCACGTCATCTTCAGAGAAGGGATTTCAATTGACCCAAAAAAAGGTGAACGCCATTATGGAGTGGCTAGTGCTAAAAAATGTTCATGATGTGCATAGCTTCATGGGGATAGCATGATATTATTTAAGGGTTTTAAAATATTTAGAAACTCATCACCACATTATAATAGAAGGGAGTCACATATGAGTGGTGAGATGAATGTGAAATTACATTCATTGAACCAAAGAGGTTACTAACCAGTTCACCGATCCTTCAAGTGCTTGACATGGAGGAATTCACAATCTTCACAGATTCTTCGAAACAAGAATTAAGAGATTTTGTAATGAAAGAATGTGAGTGATAGATTATGCATCCAAGAATTTGAAGAAAAACACAGAGCTATATGCTACCCATGACTTATAATTAATAGCGGTGCTTATAGCTTTAAAAATGTAGAAAAAAAACTCATTGGAAAATTTTGAAGTTAAAAATCAATCACAAGAGCTTCAAGCATCTCTTCACTCAGAGGGATCTAGATTCTACATGGAGGTGATAGATTGAATTCATGAGTGATTACGTTTTTGGTATTCATATATCGAGGGAAAGGATAACGTAGTGGTTGGTGCACTAAGTAGGATGCTACAAACCTTCTCCCTAGTACCCTTGAGGGTGAATTTGAGGGAGTGTGTGTTGGAAAACATCTTTGAGGATAGTTGTTATATAAAGGCTACATCAAAAATCTAGAGTGGAAGCGAACAGAACCAATGTTTGATTGTTATGCCCTTGAAATAGATCGACTATTGGGATTTCAAGGGAGAATGTACATCCTTGAGAAAGGGAGTATATGAAGAACCATCCTCAAGGAGTAACATAGAACCCTCTACTATGAAAATCTTGGTATAAATATGTATGCATATATGACTAAAATATTCAATTTGATACTCTTGAAGTGTGATGTTGTCTAATTTTCACCAAATGTCTTGAATGTCAGGGAGTGAAGGTTGATCATTGCCACCCAATAGGACTCCTACGATTGCATGAAATCCCTATGTATAAATGGTAGGCCATCTCTATTTATTTCATTGTGTGTTTTCCACTCACTTCATAGAGGTAAAATTACATCTTGGTTGTAGTTTATAAGTTAATCAAAAGTTCCCATTTCATATGTTGAAATTTGCAACAAGAAATATTGACAATTGAAAAAAAGGCTTCTAATTTTATTTTCCCTTAGAAGTAAATTGAAATTCCACATAACATGACAACTTTTATGAGTTAAATGAGTCAAGAAAACTTAGTTATTTCTTCGACTTGAGGGTCAAACTAGAGGCATGTAGAGTGTCCCCTACTTTTTAGGATACCTAGTTGAGTTTATTTTGAGTTGTTATTAATTAACTTAATTTATTTGAGTTAAATTAGTTTAACTAGTTCTAACAGATGGATGAACTAATGAGAGGTCAAGTGAATTAAATTGGATTTAATTAACATGAAACGATGAATTAGATAACTGATAATTCACTCATAAATAACTCATGCATTTCAGTTCCGAGGAAGGCCAAGATGAGATTTTAGTTAAAGAGAAGTGTATTATTAGTTGTATAATCAAAAAATTGTACATGTGGTGCATGGAGTTAGAGGAAGAAAAATTATGTACTGTACAACTATTATTAAGGAATTTAATCATTAAATAGGGGCATAATTATTCATTGAACTATGCAAGGAAGTAGGAGCTTGGAAGGCTAGGAAATTGGATAAGTATTGGCCAGGGTCAACCTAGGGAGAAATGAGACAGACATAGATAGTGCAGAGAGCTCTCAAGTGTGAGAGAAGCATTGTATTGTTCTCATATTTTTTTACTTATGAAATATATAGATAGCGGGGATTTTAGCCGAGGCTTTCCGTAGATAAATATTTTTGTTGTGTGATTGAAATCATTTCTGTTTTTTGTTCATGTGATTGTGCAATTGTAATTTGTTTTTGCAATTTGTAGAGTAAATTAAAGTATTTTGTTTTAGCATATTAAAAATATCAATTTGAATCTAAGTGGATTTTCTACATCATACCATTAATATGCAATTATGATGTTACCGATGTCACACAAGTGTTTATAAGTGAATTTATCTGGTTACATGGGTTACCCACAAATATCATTTTTGATATAGACTCTTTGTTTACATCTAGATTTTGGAAAAGTTTGTAGTCAGCATTGGAGACTCACTTGAACTTGAGTGTTGCAAATTATTCATAAACACATGGGAAGAGTGAAAGAGTAAATAGGGTTATGGAATACATGGTTAGAATGTATGTTATGCATAACCAGACTTGGTGGGAAAGGTACCTACCATTGGCATAGTTTTCTTATATTAATAGTTACCACAATTCAATTGAGATGCCTCCTTATCAAGATATATATGGGAGTCCATGTTGAGTATAATTTAGTTGGAAAAGGTTTGAGGAAAGAGTAATAGTAAGGTCATATTTGGTTCATGAAATGGAGAAATAGGTAAGACAATCGACAAAGTTTAAAGGAAGCACAAGATAGACAAAAGCGTTATATTGATACTCATAGGACTGATCAAATTTATGAAGTGGGAGACTTGTTTTTATTCATATATAACCCAACAAGAGCACCATTAGGTTTGGGAAATAGATGAAGTTGCCACATCAATTTATAGGACCTTTTAGTATCAAAAATAAAATTGGACTACTTTCTTGTTGTCTTGTACTTCCACCCCACTTGCGTAAAAATAATGATGTTTTTCATGTATTTATTTTATGGCGTTATGTTTCTTTAATGAAGAAATTGCAGGTCTCGAACGTGGGAACCATAATGGTGAAATCATTATGCATATTTTACCTTAGGGTTCGATAGCTCAGGCATCACTTCGTTGATTAATTTAACGTCTATTGGGACAAATTTATCTAAAGGTGTGCTACTTGGGAGGATGTGGATTCTATATGAGTTGACTACCCCTCACTTTTTGACCATTTTTTATGCCCATTTTGACTTGGATATCTACCTATGTAAAGACCCTATTTGTATTTCATATTTTTCTTTATGAATTCTATGTAATATTGATGCATTTAAATTGGACAAATAAACTTACTTATATAAATAACTTGATGGCTTATGTTTTGATGATTAAAGTATCTAATGTACAACTTATCTGATGTGTTATTTATTTACAACATGCTAATATTATTTGAATTTTTTGTTTTTGGTATGTTGATACCGAACCCAATGAAATTATCATTATGATAACATATCTATATATATTTTGTTGTTATGTGTATTCTTGCATGAGAACTAACTATAGGTTGGAAGGACTATGTGATAGCCAAGATCCATGCTAGTGACTAGGGGATGTTGAGACATCCAACAAGGAATGGTATGATTTTCATTATTATTTTATATATTTTATCTAATTAATATGAATTATTATGGCATGGGGTCAGGTGTAGATTGTGGGTGACATGCCTCTCTAACAGGATTATTTTAGGAAAAGTATTCAAGCAGTGTCATAGTGTGGTCCATATAAGGGCGTTGAACCTAGCTCATTAAGGAGGGGTGGAGGAATTCCCACCATGTAACCTCCAAGCTTAGAGTCGTGTGAGGATAGTGATGGATATCCTCCCCTATATGTGTGATGACGATTTCCGGCTTCCAGTTGAGAAATTTAGGTTGATATAATCGATGCTTCCTTCATATTATTTCTATCAGTGGTTATATTGTATATTCGATGCCATAGTATATTATGGTAGAGAATGGATAGGAAGGGAGTGGAAGTATGTCAAGGAGGATAGGAGGTTGTAGGTTAGTTTGGGAATCTAGACGAGAATTGGCATCCTTGCTTCACTTAATTATATTAATTGCTACACTTATCTCCCTACTTTTTCTTGCCTTATCACTAAAAAATCCTAAATGATCATATCACATTGATAGCATAATAAGTGTCTCTTGCTAGGATGAAATGGGAATGAACCTTCCTCATCCAATTTTAGAAGACTTTATTGAACCCTGTAGTATTTCCCCATAAATATCTTGAGGAGAAATACATGGACGACTAGGTGGATTTTTGAGGTAGTATGTAGGGCCAACTTGCAAGAAATTGATCTTATATGCTTAAGTGTTTGATAAGGATCATATAATCTAGGGCTAGTTTTTAACGCATCATCTTGTTGGCATCATGATAGTTAGTATTATACCACCATTCAGCTAAGAAAACCATTGTACCCATTTATGTTTCTTATATGAGGTGAAGCACTTGAAATAGGTCTCTAAACGTGTGTTGACAACTTCTATTTGACTATCGATTTGGGTATGATAGGTTGTACTCATTTGGAGATGTGTGCCCTGTATCTTGAAAATTTCCTACCAAAAAATGTTGGTGAAAATGGGGTCTCAATCAGACACAATGGAAGTTGGCATGCTATGGAGTTTGAATATTTGATACATGAAGAAATGAGCCACCAATGTTGGATTAAATGGGTGTAGGAGAGCACAAAAATGAGGATATTTGGAATTTTTTTCAACAACCACCATGATGAAATATTTTTTGTCTGAATTTGGGAGACGTGTAATGAAATCCATGGAAACATATTTCTATATGGAAGTAGGGAGTTGAAATGGTTGTAAGGTGCCTCATATCTTGATCGTTTCCCCTTTTTTGCACTGACATACTTCACATTCAACTACAAAAGTAAGAATCTCATGCTTCATTTCGGTCTAAAAGAAGGAGCGACGTGCACATGCATAAGTCTTCTGAAAACCTAAATATCAAGTAATGGAAGTGGAGTGAATATCTTCTAATATGCAGGGTTTGAGGGTGGAGGTTGGGACCAACACAACCCTATCCTTATAGCGAAGAACCTCATCCTTCCATGAGTAATTCTCTAAGGAATTAGGATCTAATTGTAATTTGTTAATGAGATGGGATCGATAAGAGTGGGAGCACCATTTGTGAAGGGCTTCTTCAATCCAATATTGTATTGGTAGAGATAGGGATAATAGGGTGCCCTCATCCTCAAACTAGCTCGATAAGGAATCAGCCACTACATTGTCATGCCCCACATTTTAAATTATCTCATAATTTTATTTTGTTGTGGTGATGATACATGCTACTCTAGAAAGTAATTTAGGCTATGATGATTAGTATGGATTTGGAAACGATGTCCCAATAAGTATGTCCACCATGTGTCTACTGCATATAAGATGGCCATAATTTCATTCTCATATGTAGATTGACCCAGATGTTTTCCACTGAATTATTTACTAGTGAAAGCCAATGGTCTACCTTCTTGCATTAGTACTGCACCAATGTCCATACCTAAAGCATCACATTAAATCACAAAATATTTGGCAAAGTATGGTAAGGCCAATATTGGAGTGGAGCAGACGGCCGGTTTGAGAGCCAAGAAGGCCCACTGAGATGCATCAGTCCAGAGAAATGAATTTTTCTTCAGAATATTAGTGAGGGGATTGGAAATGTGTCCATATTTGCAAACAAATTTGTGATAGTAGCCCGTGTGACCTAAGAATACACGCAAAATATTCAAGGTTTCTGGTTAGGGAAATCTTGCATTGATTGAATATTTTTCAGCTCAACCCTCACTCTGTCACAAACCACAATGTATCCCACATAATCTATTTATTCCATGCCAAAGGATCAGTTGGATAATTTTACAAATAATTTGTGATCTTGTAGGAATTGCAATTGTTGCACCAATTTTTGGTCATCTAACCTGTTACTATTAGATGGACTAAAGTACACCATGTAAGACCAATTTTACCATAGTAAAATTGCTTTCACTATGAAAAATAATTTAATAACCCATAGTTTATTTAGTTGTTTCTGGTCTAAATAGGAAACCCCATGAGGAATAATTAAATAAATCCTTATTTGTTTGATTGTACTCTAGTGATAATTAATTAAACCACTGTTTAATTAATATTCCTGGTCATATTTAACCCAAAACAAGAAAATCAATTAGATAAATCATTATTTATTTAATTATTACTTAACCAAGTTATTAAAATAATAAATAAATCATTTATTTTTTTATTATTTCTAAATAAAGGGATTTGACTAAATTCAAAATCCTTTTCCCTCCAACAAAAATAATAAAATATTCCATAAAATTTGGATCTAGATTTGGTTAATAATATTTTAACTATGCACCAATATCTAGACTAACTCAATATTTTGTTATAAATAGCATGGTTTTCCCATTCATTCACTACCTTTTTTTGCCTAGAGATCACTCTTGATCTATACTTTTCGGATGACTTTGATCCTCCCATCATTGTCATATTTTTGAACTTTTTTCTTGTGAGATCTCTTTGAGTTCCATTTTGTCTTGGTTTTCTACACCATCAAGAGAGAGAGATCTTAGACCTAAAGCACCAAGGAAATACAAGAACCCATCCCATTTAGGGGGGCTCGTAACATATTTCTATGTTCCCTTCCAAGGTGTCATAATAAAAAAAAATCTTTAAAAAATCTTGTCTTGTTCATTGGATGCATGGAGAAACAATTTCTTATTTTTTGTTTTTTAATGTCTTTAACTGCATAGATCTAGATTTTTGTAGCATTTAATCAAATCAGTAACTGCATGTCTAAGAAAATTGACAACAATTTTTGATGTTAGGACTATTTTCTATGTACAACTAAAGTGATCTTTTTTCGTACGCCTACAATTAAAATTTACGCTAACAACTAGCGACTCCACAAGGGTTTATAATTATGACCGCTATCATTTTCTAGATCCCTGCATGACCAACTGCTTAAACCACTATTTTTTTATTCAGATTCTTATTTTTCATTTCTTGATGTTTTTAAACCTTTTTTACCGTAAAAAAAATATAAATTCTAACTTCCGTGTCTTTTTGGGCCTTTTGTGCAGGTAACAGGTATCAACCATAATAGAGATGACACTTTTTTTCTGAAACCTGCTCTAGAGACAACCATAAGTGCAGGTTGAAATTTTTGGCCCAAAACCTGCAACCTCAGCTAAGAGGTAGCAGATAACAGCCTGAAAACTGCGACATCAGTGGAAAACATGTCAAGACTTACGACCTGTACTTTTTGTGGGATTTTTTCTATGATTTTTCTAGGTTTGTCTAGGGCATTGTTTAGGGTTGTCTAACCTCCCTCTTCATCCTTCTTGGCCTGTGCTTGCTTATTTTTACTCGTCGAATTAGGAACCAAGCCCCTTAGGGCTTCAATATGCTTCCACCTTTTTAGGAGGAGTTTAGCTGAAGCGGCTCTTCTAAGATTTCAGTGTTTTTCAACCATTTTTAAGATCTGAACCTACACTTTCAATCCATTTCAGATTGGTTATTTATCCATCCAAAACACCTCTTTTCAGTTTTTTTGGTCCTCCTTTAGGGTCCCCTCCATTTCCCTAGAGGTTGTAGCCTTTTTCCACGTATTTTCCAGCATTTTTCCTTTGGTTTTTTGTTGTTTTCTGCACCTCTTTCCAGAAAATTTGACCTTTAGATCCTTGTCCCTCTTTAACATAGATCCATTGGCCATTTTGTGTTTTTTTACTAGATTTTTCCCACCCATAGACTAGTTGTTTGGAATTCCTCCTCATTGGGTTTAAATTGATGCATCTTTATCTGTTTATTTTACTGTCGCTTTCAGTTTCCTTTACTGTCACTTTCAGTTTTATTTACAGTTATACAACACCTTTTTTCCTTTTTCTCTAAAACTTATGGGATTAATTAAAATTAACACACTTATCACATACACGCACACTTAAAGCAAAGAGCGCTTGGCTTACACCGACAGGCCAAGACTTAAACATTGTAATCTATTGATCTACACCTCCCTGCCCTTGTTTATCTCTCTTCATTAATGGGTTCTGTGTCTCTTTACCATCATTGTGCCCCCAAGCTGTTTATCCCGTAGACTCCAAGGCCTTCATCCTCAGTTTCCGTTAGGAAGACTTACTCCACCGTGTAGGGTCCGAGTTTGTCCTCTGCCAAGTCCCCATTCCAACTCTGATTCTAGTTCATCGAGTTCTCCTTCGGTTTCAATCCCTGGCTCTCCTCCACCTTTCAACTTTATCATGTCTAGTTCAGGACCTAATGCTGGTGGGTGCCCCGAGCCTAATTCTGGAAACACTACTAGTGGTGCCACAATAGGAACTATCCTAGCTGCTCCATTGCTTCCTTATATGCCAAGACTAATCCTTCCCGATTTCAGCCAGTTGATTAATGACCCCATATACCATGATCCAGGTTGGGCTTATATGCCAACCAATCTTCCTTCATACATCCCCTGAAGGAAATGCCGGAGAGGATCCTACCAACCATGTTGGTTCTTTCCACATGTGGTATTTGTCTAACTCCATAACCGATGACTCTGACCATCTTCGATTATTCTAGCATATGCTTACGGGAGAAGCTTCCAAGTGGTATGTCGACTAGGCCTCCTCCTCTCATACTAATTTTGTGAGCCTTGCCAAGTTATTTTTGTCTTACTTCCAACTTCCCCTTCGCTATGACATCACTATCGAACTCTTGACCTTTTTCCGTCAAACTTCTACCACCCGCCTTTCTGATCATATTCAAGAATGGCGCAAAAGGAAGAGTCTATGTTGAGCCTCTATTTTCGAAGATCGTGTATACATGGACTGGTTCCTCAAATCCCTTTTTCCTGTTATTAGTAAAGATGTCGCATCTCAATTTCCTCAGACCAAGGAATCTGCCCTCTAGATTCCATTGAAATATGACCTCATCTATGAGCAATCTAGTTATGTTTATACTGTCTTACCTGATCTCCCTAGACCTGATGGTTCCAATGCACCAAGGGAATCCCATGTCGCCGACGGTATCGTTGGATCCCTTTCACATTCGTACACTCATCCTCCCATGGGTTATGGTTACCTCAGGGAGGGGAAAAATCCTCCAGCACCTTTCCCCCTCACGACAGCATGTATCCAAGAAATGACATGCCTCACACATTTTCCCAACCACATCCTCCGACGCCAGGGCTTGCTTTTGCCCAACCTATTTACCCCCAATGTTTCCCAACCTCCTTATTATCCGTATTCGCAGCCTGGTGCTCCAGCTCCTCAAGAACAAGCACCTTAGCCTCCCTTGCCTTCTCAAGCTCTGCAGTAGTAGCCACCCACCCCCTCAGGGTTAGGTGTATGCGCAAAAAAGTGCGAATAATCCTCCCACTTCAAAAAGGAAGAGGAAAGGAAACAGAAACCAACCTGCTCCATGTAATATTGGAAAAAATCCCCAAGGGAATACATCTAATATTGCAACCCAGCAATAGGGTGCTCAGCCTAAGCAGGACAGGCCTATTCACACTAGTAAGCCTTGTTCTTGTTTCGGTGTCTATGGTCACTATACCCATGATTATCCCCTTTGACCTCCTATGCATCAAATGTGAGAAGCTCGAGTAGTGTCCTGAGGAAAACAAGCCTCTTCCTCAGTTCCTCCTAATGCTGCGCCCATCCAACCGGTTGTGTTTACCAATCCTTTCCTCCAGCAAGGATATGTGGCTTCCCAACCCCCTGAAAGTCAGGAGGATGCTCAAACTCCTCCATATTGTACTTCTAATTACCAGATCCTCATGATGAACTCTGACCAGGCCAATACTGCAGATCTCAACCTTTAGACTCGTTCTCGTCAGTGAAACAAGCCCTCTGCTACGTCTGCCTCTGAGCCCCCGTCTTCAAGTCCCACATAGACCCTTTTGACACCTAATGGTCCTTCATAGATCCCTCAGCTTAAGGCAGAGGTAAATACCAAGATCCCCAGAGGACTGTTACACTGAAATGCTGCTTCTGGTAATTTCGACCACTCCTAGAGTATAGTAGATGACTTGGCACAATCCCCTGCTACCATGTCAATGCTGGAAGTTCTCTAGTCGAGCCCCTCAAAATGAAAATCTCTACTAACTGCTATGGGAACTGTGGATCCTTCAGATGATCACTTGATTGTCTTTGATGTTGACAAGTCAGAGCATCCCCCCCTTCCTACATCCATCGCCTTCCAAATACCTGTCAAGATCTGCAATGCCAACGTCTCCTGTTGTATCATTGATGAGGGGGCATCCACCTGCGTGATGTTCGCTTATGTTTGGAGGCAGATCAGATCACCCAAGTTAGACCCTTCCACTATCACCCTCCATGCGTGGGGTGGCCACTCTTCTCAGCCTCTTGGCATGTTCTGCAATTGTCCTATTACACTTGCGAGCAAGACTGTTTGTGTTGAAATTGAAGTCATTGATGCCCCCTTCGACTACAACATTCTATTGGGTCATAGATACACTTATGCAATGTCTGTTGTCCAATCTGCGGTTCACCGTAAGATGTGCTTTCATTAAAATAGAAATATCGTCACTATAGACCAGCTGACATATTACGAACTGAAGTCTCAAACCTCTCTAGAGTCTATTATTTCTTCGAAGGCCAATACAAAAGAAGTTGAACCTCCAACCAATGTCTCACCCAGAGTCTATAAAGATTCCTCTTTTCTTGGCTCATTCCCTATCCTATCTTTGACCCTATATCGTCGAATGTTTGCATGATGCAATCGTCTCGATCTGACCTCAAAAGGTCTGGTTCAACTAGCCAATAGCCCCGCCCTTTGCAACCTGATCCTAGTACTTTGACTCATCCTTTATGACCTCCTCCTCAAGGCCCTCCATTTGTAGCTAGTGTCCCTAATCCTATTTAGCCTCCTAGAATGGTTCCCCCTAACCTTAACCATTTGGGGGTTGTTCTGCTTGGCTATTACCCTTCCGGCCAGATATCGTTTCTTGATCCCCCTCCTGGAGTATTTTCGGTACCTGTTATGGCTACCCTGACCCTTCGTAACATGACCCTAGGGATCCCAGTCTAGTACATTAATCCCCCAGCCAATACCCCACCTGGTCAGCTCAAACCTTACACTGCTTTGACCCTAGTCCAACTGGTTTCCATGACTCCTCCCTTTGCTTTTGTGCCTCCATCACCTCAACAAGAACCTACTCCTATTGCAACAACCTCAAGTGAGGGGGGGGAATCCTGCAAAAAGGAACCTAAGGAAAAGGTTTCCTAGACAGAATATGCTCCTCCTAAGCCTCCAAAGCGTACACCCCCATGTGCTTTGTGTGATTTTGACGGTCATGCCACCCATATTTTTCCTAAATTGCCTCGTATCAAACCCATGGTCAATGTCATGTTTCCCAAGTATGATGTCCCAGAATTCCATGTTACTTTAATGACTTCAGCCAAGAAACTCAAGACATAAATCACCCCTGTCCCTTGTGTGATCTCCATGGCCCCTATACTCTCCTTTGTCCCCGCCTCACAGAATACCGCACATACTTGGAAGTGGTTCACCAGTGCGAGGCCAAGCGGAACGAGTCTACCTCTCCCTTACTTGTGCATTATGCTTCGGCACAACCAGAAGACCCATCCCCTCCCATTGACATTCCCCCTCTCGATTTGGAGATGTCGGAGCCTTCGACCACTATCCCCTACCTATCATCATCTATGAGACCCACAGTGGAAAACCCCTCTAGGGCTTTCCCTTTTGTTTCACCTCACCTCCCTTTAGCAATCAACTTGGGCTCAACATTGATGGATCATTCATCTACTTTTTCTTCTGTCACCCCCCGTGATGATGCACATGTGAACCTCTCTTCTCCTGATGATGATTTAGGTAGCTTCGCTGCATCATGTGGTTATCCTTCCACTAGTCACCCCATCTTCTACTATGATGAAAACATCATGAAAGCTTTTTCCACCCCTGACTTCATCTATCCAGCCCATAAGAAAAATGGCACCATTCATGTGTATGGTGACTTTCTCGACCTGAGCACAAACTGCCACCAAGGAAGTTCCCCCACACCATCCACTTTTCAGTGTGCCTGGGGTAGAAATTCTACCCATAGCATTCCCTCTAGAAGTGTTTGTTTGATTTCTGTCTTGTGTTCAGGTTGCTAGCATTGTTCATCATCCACTCATATGTTGTCTTGTGGAACCATTCAAATGGAGCCCCCGTCCACACCGTATACCGGTTATGTCGATGGTGCAAGTCGCTACTCCTGGAATCTAGCCTCGGAAGCTTGGGCCATTTTCACCCCCTTACATTTGCTTGTCTTCTCTAATGGCATATGCATTGGTACTGCCAATAATAACCAGGCTGAATATGATTCAGTGATAGTTTTATTGGCCGATGTTTGTTTAGATTATTTTCTGCTTGTCATGCAATTGAATGGTGTTTATCATGTGCATAATCCTGTCCTTTTTAGAAGATATTTACGGGTGAAGCTCTTAATGAGTCAATTTGAAATCATTACATTCAGTCATGTACCTATATCCAAAAATCACTATGTAGATAGAATTGCACACAATATTCTATATTAGCATTTATCACACTAATTCAACACAAGAGAATAACCATAAACCATTAAACGATGCATATCCATACTATGTTTCGGTCAAAATCTTTTAGAGTCCATTAACTCTGATACATATGACATGCCCATAACATGTTACAAAAAACCAAAACTGGGGGCACCTCATGCCCCTACATCTAATCATTATCTAGAGGGTCTCGGACTGATGGCTAGACTCCTTAAGCCCGTAGATCGAGCATACCCTGTTTGGCCATCACCATGTGATGCATGACTCCTCACTAATCTGAGGGTAGAACAATACATGGCTCTATGTACTAGTTGTCAAGGTCCTGCCAACCGCGCTCTAAAACACCGGTCAGCAACCTCTCACATCTACGATGGATATCCTCTAGGAGGACCACTGCATCCTCATTTTGCGTCCCCCTCGACCCACTAGGTTCTACATCTCCTGATAATACAGGTCGTCCCATATACCCGTTCGTTTTCACCGGTGCTATATATACATACCAAAAGTCAATGAATCAGTACCATATACAATATTCTAAAACTTTAAAATGCACCATAGAAGATAAGAAACTTGTCACTTACCATCTGGCCCCCATGCTTGACCTAGTCGAAGTGGCATGTCTAGGTCCCCATGATATTTCATCCCATTATAGGGATTTTCGTCTATGTACAATGGAATCTGATCCCAATGCGCAAAAAAATCGAGTCGGAACACCCATATGACTGCCGAACCTCCTCCTCTACACAGCAGCTGCCCCCAGCAGTGCATCCTGGGCTCTTGCGGGCCCCTATCCTGGATCTGTATATGAGGCCGAAGTGTCGGGATATTCTCAAAGAAGAGTGAGAAAATCATTGTTCCATATGCACATTCATGTTTCACCTGCCACTTGCATAGTGAAAATTGTCATTTCAATGACAAAAAAACCATTTGTGCCCACACATAGTAGGTCCCACTCAATACTCCTTCACAAACATCATCTGACCCCAGTGATGTGGTGGTGCGCCTATTTTCCTAGGATCCACATCATTGTTGCGGCCACAACACGAGTCTCTAGCCTCTCTATATCTTCGATTGGTATCCGTGTCCCTTGCACATGGACACCCAGTCGAGAGTGGAACTCTACAATCTCCGTAACATTTTGCCCTTGTGATAACACTGGTTGTCTATTTCCCACCATCCCCAATGGTGGGACACCGGTTATGAAATATATATCCTGGATATTCAGCTCGATCTGGTGCCCTTGCACTATAAATATCTCATGATTCGGGTCCCAAAAACTGACGATCTGGGACAACAACGGCTCTCGTGCCCTCACCAATGGGTTCTCCATAAATTTCAGGACCCAAAACCTAACCAATGCAGCGTAGACTCTCGGATCTTAGAACGTAATGTGTCAAGGTCTCTCTCTCTCCAGTTGATCCTCAATTCTGCCATACATGCCCAAAAACATCATGTTTGTCAGCATAAAGAAAATAAAAATTGCATCACAACCATAAAATGCCAACTCTCAGCCAAAAGACAGCTGTAAAACCCCTCTCTTTGATAGGTCACACTTTTCAGGCCATTCCTGGGACAGGCCGCATTTTTCTTCCCAATACCTGCTACCCATGTCGCAGAAAAGGCACCAAAAACTATGAATTGGCTGTGAAGAGGAGCAGGGGTCTGTTCCTGAGCTCTGGGTGCCTAAACTAAAATTTTAATCCACTTAATTGAAAGAGTATGTTTATGCCTCTTATTTGTAACTGATGGATCTCGATTCCAATGGTCGGTATTTCCGCTACAATCACCACAATATTTAGGGCCTTTTCTCCTCTCTTCATTCACAACAACTACACTTGAAAGTGTATCAAATTGGAGGGAAAATGCCTTATTAAAAGAGAAACCCCATATTTTTCTTTCGACTATTGCGACCAAACCATACCTCGGTTTGACAAACTATCTGCACTTTTGGAAATCTCTCACCAAGCACTCAAATGGGTATGCTTTCATTTTTTGGTGATTTGATACTTCAACGGGATGCATTTTTTCCAAGAAGGGTCACTTCACCGCTTCTCAAAATTGAATTTCTTGACTTGAAATAGCTGTACTTGGGGCACCACTTTGTCTTCATACTTGTCGACGCTAGTGTCAATCTTCGTTGTGAGTAACAATCTTGTACTCATGTTTTTATGGTCCCCACCAGGCCTTTTCTGTGTGGCAGCATCATCAAGTCATCCTTGTTTAGAGCATCTGATTTGGGTCATCATCGCATCCATGGAGTCTATCGTAAGTCCCTTTTTTCTCCCACCATAATCTTCCAACCTCTCTCTTGCCGCATATTTTGCCTGTTAGTCATACTGTCCCCTATCCCCTCCAGTGTCGAGTTAGTATCTGCCAGGTCATTCATGTACTTTATGCTCTAATTAGGGAATTCGTCAGCCCACTACTCAGTACCCCCCATTCCACCATCATCCCTGGTGTCAGCATATCAGTCGCTCTACTATTGTCCCTCATGCCTTAGTTTAGGATTCCTTATTGCCTCACTTATGGCGAACCTCCTTATGTTGACATCAGCCTATTCATTCTAGAAGACATGTTTAGAGGGAAGTGTACCTTGGATCGAGCTTCCATTATTTTTCGATGCATTAGATCAGGCAAAGGGACCCTTTATTACCCTTTGACTTGATTTTTTCTCAGTTCCAACTCCTTATGGCATGATCAAGATCTGTATACTTGATGGTCCAGTGATGCAGCAGATTGTATTAGATATTCCCAGGTGTGTGTAAGATGTTTCAAACCTCATGACAGGGTGGCCCTTCAGGTAGGCCCCCACATTCCCAGATGACCTCTTTACTATAGCCTTTGATGAATCTCCATACATTTGATGGTTTGGCCTCAGCCGCCTGTAGTGCATTTTTAGTTCGCATGTATCATTCATATTTTCAAAGCCCTATCATGTTTTACATGACCTCTTTGGTTGTACTTATATCTCATGTACTCAGTTATTATTGTATAAGTCCTGGCTATTGTCTCAGGCACAGTATGTATGTGGGATACGTTATCATGTTTTTTATCTGGCCCATGTTTATGCCAGCATGTACTATATATTTCAATCCCATGTTTGCTTGACGCACCATTATTCGTTGTACTTTTTATCTCGGTGGGCATAGGTATGCCTCCCCTGCCTCATGTAGAACAAGTACTCACTCATAAAAGAGGCTTGTCACACATGTAAGTGTCGCCTCCTTAGGGTATTTTCCTCTCTTGCTTCAGTTCACCTTACATTTCTCTCTCGCTGACTCCCCTTCGGTGTCTAGTGATTTTGTTATTAAAATGTACTTCGGTCGTACGATTATCTCCTAACGCTCGCACGTTGGGAAGAAATATATTACACCAATTTTTGATATACCTATTACCTGTTATTATTAGATGGACTAAAGTACACAATGTAAGACCAATTTTACCATAGTAGAATTTCTCTCACTATGTAAAATAATTTAATAACCCATTGTTTATTAAGTTGTTTCTCGTCTAAACAGGAAACCCCATGAGGAATAGTTAAATAGATCCTTATTTGTTTGATTTTCCTCTATGGATAATTAATTAAGCCACTATTTAATTAATATTCGTGATCATATTTAACCCAAAACGGGAAAATTAATTATATAAATCATTATTTATCTTATTATTTTCTAGGAATAATTATTTAAATCATTATTTAATAATATTCCTTGTTAAATTTGACTAAATAATTTATAAATAATTGAATAAATCAATATTTATTTAATTATTACTTAACCACATTCTTAAAATAATAAATAAATCATTTATTTATTTATTATTTCTAAATAAATGGATTTGACCAAATTCAAATTCCTTTTCCTTCCAACAAAAATAATAAAATATTCCATAAAAGTTGGATCTAGATTTGGTTAATAATATTTTAATTATTCACTACCTTTTGTTTCCTAGAGATCACTCTTGATCTATACTTTTGTTTTGAATTTGATCCTCCCATCATTGTCATATTTTTCTACTTTTTGCTTGGGAGGTCCCTTTGAGTTCCATTTTTGTTTGATTTTTCTGCACCATCAAGAGAGATAGATCTCAGATCTAAAGTGTTGAGGACATACACGAACCCATCCCATTGAGGGGTACTGGTAACATATTTCTATGTTCCCTTCCTAGGTGTCATAATATAAAAAATTCTTTAAAAATTCATGTCTTGTTCATTGGATGCATGGAGAAAATCTTGTTTATTTTTAGCTTTTTAATGTCTTTAACTCCATAGATCTGGATTTTTGTAGCATTTATTCAAATCACTAATTGAAGATCTAAGAAAATTGATAGCCATATTTGATGTTAGGGCTATTTTTTATGCATAGTTAAAGAGAGCATTTTTCGTATGCTTGCGACTAGAATTCACACTAACATCAATATATGATCAACATGTTGAAGGTGTTTGTCTGATGTTACGCTGTTGATGAGAATGTCATCGAGAAGGAGCACGATAAATGTTTTGAGATATTGTTTCAGAAGGTGGTTCATGGGGCTATGAAAAGTGGATGGAGCGTTATAGATACCAAATTAAATGACCAAGATTTGATAATGGGCTTCATGATTTTAGAAGGTTGTCTTAATATTTTCGACTTCCTTCATGCATATTTGGTGATAACCCGAGAAAAGGTGTTCTAGATTGGTAAAAAATTGGGTGTCATGCAGTTCATCAAGCATATCATCAACTACTAGAATAGGGAATTTTCCCCTTATAGTTAGCTTGTTAAGGCCCCTAAAGTTAGGAAACATGTGCCGTTCCCCACATTTCTTTATAACCATGACCACTAGAGATGAATAAGGGTTGGTGTTGAGATAAATAACACTAGCTTGAAGGAGTTCCTTGATGATTTTTAAAATTCATTATTTTGCGTAAAATGATATCGATATGGATGGAAATTTGGTGGCTAGGCACCCAAGAGAAAATGGATGCTATGATAATGTTCACCCCTAGAGGGTGGGAGCTCCTTAGGTTTTTCAAATACCCACTGGTGGTGATATAATACCTATTGCATATGAGGGTGAATATGAGGAGGAATGGATTCAATGGCCTAGATGGAATTAAATTGGGCTACTACCCATGATGGCTCTTTTTAAAAAAAAAATCAATTTGATGTGAGGTCATGATAGTAGTAGCACTTGCCCGGAGACCCCCCAATGTATGAGTGTGGCCGTTCTGCTTAAATTTTATTTATAAATCTTGGAAATTCATTATGATAGGTCCCATTGTGTTGGACCATGCACAACCAAGGAAAAAGTCACAACCACCCATTTCAATGGAAAAAATTTGGGTTTTGAGGTGATAATCCCCCATATTAAGCTTAATATTTTCACAACGTCCTTCACATTTCATGGTGCCCCGTCAGCGATAAGGACTTTGAAATTATATATCTTTCATGCAAAACAATGAATAAATTCTGCTACTCTCTTATTGACAAAGTTATGTGCGCTGCCAGTATCAATCAACACAACTACTGGCCAATATTTAATAAAACCTTAAATTTTGAGATTCCGGGGTGAAGAAATTCCACCCAAGGAATGTAGTGATATAACTAGCTCAGCTGGTGTATATTTGATATCATTATCTGGGTTGGTTTGGGGTTCGACCGCTTCTTCCTTGGGCACTTCAATGGATGGAGCTTCATCGACTGAGATTTTTTCAGTAGCATCAATTTGAAATAATTTTTGTTCCTTGCATTTATGTCTTGGGGAGTACTTGTCATCATAGTAGTAACAGAGTCTTTATTTCCTTATTTCAACCATTTTTTCCAATGAAACCTTTTGGACCTTAAGTGTTTGGGTGGGGCATTTATCCTGGGTAGGACATGCCTTTGCATTGAAATTTGGATTTTTGGACTAGGAATTTAAGGAAACTTATACATCTAAGGCCTTGTGCCATGCGTCCAACCAAGTAATTGGGTGATACATTTATACATGGGCTTGGATGACTTCCTTTAGGCCACTGATAAAACATTCCAAGTAAAAGGAATCTCCTAGGCCTTCATTTATGATGGTCAATTGTTCAAAATATGAAATGTAGTCCTTTATTGTATTAGTGAAATGACCCAAAAAGTGAGAATCTCGATCATAGCGGTCAAAAATGGCCTTTGACAACATGTTCCAAGTTTAACTCCCTGGATAAAATTTTTGATGCCACTTACACTACTGGAATCTCTCTTGGTCCAAGTAAAGGGATCACACATGTATTTTAGTTCCATCCTCCCTGATATTATTAAGGAGGAAATAGTTTTCCATTTTGGCCACCCACACTGTCGGGTTAGAGGCATCAAATTTTTACATGTCCATCTTGCGTTTTCGGTGGCTTGAAAATTGGTAACCTCCATGGAAGTGAATTTGATGGTTGGATTCTCCTTTTACATGTATATAAACACTATTTTATTCCCTTATGGGTTCGCAATGTATCTGCAGGGTATCCAATGCTTCTATAATTTTGCTGGGTAAGTAAGTACGAAATTCATCTAATTTTTTCTCGAGGATTTCGACTCTCTCCAATGCCTTCTCTGCAGCCATAACTTGAGACCTGGTACCATATATACGCTAGCCCGGGTAAATTTTTTTAGATCTTACTTAATAGTAATATGGTTGGAAAGAGAGAAAGATCATGAGTCCAGTGATGTGGGTCACTTGAATCTTTGTCGAGAAAAAACTGGGACTACATGAAAATTAGGGGCTTACATATGAATGGTACCACCGTGATCAGCTCGTCGTCCTAAATATTATGGGCTAGGTCTATGGAGATCATCTCGATATGGCCCTAGACTATTGAATATGATCTGTATGATGGCGAAAAAACCCTAATTGTTGGATTTTTTTAAACAATGATAGTTGAACCCTAACAAGTATATCTGAACTAGACGAAAGGTAGGGGGGAATATTCAGATAGTTTAGGGAACTATGGTGTAAAAGGAGTATAAGCTGCTACAGATCGTAACATACATAAGGATCCAATAATATTTCTTGACCCAATCTTTCAAGGTGCTATCTAAGGAGGATCAACCATATCCCTAGTCGTACTACCCAACTACCCTATTGTACGTGCGAGCAATCTCCCTTAGTGTTGTTCTACATGTACTATAGTGTTAGAATGGTCAACGACTTATCAAAGGTTAGGTTTCAGGCTACCCTAGGGGGTCTTTAGATATATACAAGGGTACGTGGAAGTGCAGTATACGCGTGATTCTATCTAATGTGCTACTAATCGAAGGGGTACTCACATAGGTTACAAGGGAGTCCAACAAGTGTGATAACTTCTTGTAGTTCATGTGTGCATGCCTCCCAAAATACGCAAGTTTACGTGCTCAATAATAGATCCCATATTTTAAAGATGCTATAATACGTCTCTAGCCTAAAAAAACGATCTGAAAAAATTGGAGGTACATTTGGCCGTGGAAAGCACTCTTATTCCACTTGTTATGAACTTAACCAGTGAGAAAACTAGAAATACGAAACAATATGGCTCTAAACAAAAAAATATCACATGAAATGAGACAAGCTACACAGATATTTTATTATTCAAAAGATTAATACATTGTTCACTTTCCTCTTCAAGGGGGCAACCTCCAATAGAGTAGATCACAATGACAATAAGACTTGATACATCTTCCCTTTCTATTTAAGAATGTTTATAGCATTATGACATCCAAAACCCCAACTACTAGTTGTCCCTTGCATAACACAGGCTAACCACTTTATTTATTAAATATGGCTGATTTATAACTAATTATGGTCTCTTTTCTATATGTGGGTCAATCACTTACAACTATTATTAATGAAGATAATCACTTATGGGATTTATTGACTCAACTAACGAACTATGACTCTTACCAAGCGCATTACTTGAAAAAGGGAGTGAGGGTTGGACCATAACACGCTACATAAATAAAATCATCTAGCGGCATACATCGGTAAAACCACCAAGGAATTGAATGCAAATAACATCGGTGCATAATATATACAGCACCGATGCTTATAGAAAAAAAATCCCTCGAGCATTCTTTTAAGGAATGACACTAGGGAATGCAAAAAACAATTTTTTTGTCGATTTTTTTTTTTTTAAACTTGTAGCGTCGTTGCGTATCATTTCTACAAATGCTCCAGTGCATTAGCTATACAAAAGGACCAGTTTTTTTAGTTTTCATAATGCACGAGGATTGAAATAATATTTATTAGGATTAGGTTGTTAGTTATATGAAAGCACGGGTGCGTTCACAATTATAATGCATAGGGGCATTAATCTTAAACAATGTCAATTCTTGAAGAGATAAACACATTGGTGTTTTTTTTTCAGAATGAACTACTCATGCAAAAATATGTTATCAAGATCCTTTTATATAACATAACGCACAAGTGCATTTTTATGTTATAAATGCACTAGTTTTTTTAAAGATATTTTATCTTTTTTGGAAACATCAACTTGTGACAATGAAATTACTATAATTTTTTAAATCTGTTATTCATCAAAAAATTGACATATATGTTATAAAAATATTCATATAAATTAAAATCTAATTGGTGCATTTGTATATGATGTCTGGATTAATTTTTTATATTATCATATTTCACATGTCTTCATTATAAAATTTAATCATACATATATTTAATCAGCGATGTAACATTTCACAACAACATTAGATAACACAATAAAATAAATTAAAATGTATATATCAACAAGAGGCTCTTTTTCATACAAAATGATATTGTTATTGGTAACCCTTGTCTTTCAATTGGGAAAATATGTTCATTACATTAAAAAAAATGTTTGATTTTCAAAGAAAATTATTTCAAAAAATACAATAGGTTGCATTGATATCCAAATATGTCATCATTCTTCATTGGAATTGTTGTCAGTGCTCGAGCTACTTCCATTACTTGGGTTATTTCGATGAATGTTTTGTTGATGGCATCAATTGTTTTCGTCTTCTTGACCTTGCAGTTCCATATGGAAACATAAAAATAAAGTGCAATGAGTGTATCTACATTGGTAAGAATAAGGAAAATTGAAATAAATAATATACATCAATATAACTCTAATATAAATGTACCATATCAATAAGTGACTCATAAATTGTTCACGTGGTTTCAAAACCAAGTCTCATTCCTTGTTGCAACAAGTCTTATGCTAGTGTAGTTCCATACTTTGTTTCCTACAAGTTTTAAACCCCATTATAAATCATAGATTTAATATAAATGATATTTTTTTCTATTAATTAAAAACTCAAATGAGTAAAACAACATAGATACGTACAAATTCCATAATTAATTTTTGATATGCCAACATATACTCACAGTGGTTATTTTTATTAATGTTAATTAATTCTTCTAATGGCTCTTCTTTCTATGTTAGAACCTATTTGAAGACCTTTAAGGATGGTTGTTGTAAAAAAACTAAAAATTTAAAAACATGAAACCTTGAGTTGTTATAAGGAAATATTAACAATTACTCACAAACTTTGAAATCAACCCTTCTCTTGGTTGAATGCCTTCTGTCTTGTTTTATTTTATACAAGAAAATACCTAAAAATTAATATTTAATGTTACATTACAATGTTGAACATGATTACATACATTTGAAGCACGTTTTTTTTTATATCACTCTTCCTGTGATGCAATTATGTTCATTTCTTTGACCATATCCTTATATATTTTTTGGACATTCCTATTGGCTTGCTTCACATATAAATGCGTTGATCATTTGGGTTTTCCATAATATTTATGAAAAAATTAATAAACTATTTTTATAATGATATATGAAAACCAAATATAACAGAATCGATATTAAGAAATAAATGGTTTGTAGTAGTATATACATATAACTCTAGAAAATAATTTTATATAATTATGAATATTAACTTTTGAATGCTTTATTTTTGTTGTTGAATGTTTTTGTTATTGAAAGTCTAACATGTCTCATTGACCATTGCTCTAGAAACAATTCATGTAGTTTAGATATAGTTTGGTTCTTAAAATCATTGGATTGATTTTTTTATTGTAAGTGTAAATTACATCTATACGTTCATTCCACTAGATCCCTCATAGTTTTGTTAAAAAAAATTCCCCTTTCATTAACCCCCAACACCACTATAGATGAGCTAAGGACAAATTCATCATCATTTACATGTTCTATACTTGTCTTTAGAACAAAAATAATCGTTTCGTTCATTGTTTCTGCATGTAGAAAATTAAACATATATGAATTAATATATTGTTGAAACATGTTATCTAATATTCTTAAGTATATTACTACTTTTAAAAAAAACTGATATTGAATAATATTTTTTAATTCAGCTCATTCATTATTTTGCATATTTTCTATCAGGGTTTTACACTCTTATGCACTTAGATTAGAAATAATCTTATCGACCTTGTTCATTTTTTGGCTATGCATGACACACACCAACCAATACATATTCTTTGTTTTTTTTGTGTTATCATTGTGTTGATTAGTATTTTTGTTACTTGATACCTTCTGAGACATTTTTTATCAATATACAACATTTATTATTAAATAGAGAAGCCATTAACTATATTTTAAAAATAAATCGAATAATTTCCAACGAAAAAAAAGCTCTCGTAACTAGTGTATTTATCTAAATAAACGCACCGTCTGTTTAATTTTTCAACACCACCATGGAAAATTAGTTTTTAAAATTAATTTTAAATTATGAGGGTGATATTTTTAAGGATAAACACACTACAGTTATTTAACAATGATATTTGGAAGAGGTGTGCCAGTGATTTATATTACACCAGGAGCAATGATGAATAGACTAGAAAAAATCGAAAGTGTTATAACATACTGGTGCATTGTATTACATAGGGAGCATCAGTGTGTTGTATTACATAAGGCACACCACGAAACATATAACCATTTCAACAAAAATATGGAGAGGGCCGACAGGGTTTAGATCTAATTCAATAAGTGATACCCCTACTTTACATGTCAAACACCCTATATTTAGTAAGTACAAAAACCCATTAAATCTAAAATGCCTAAATTGGGAAACACTGATTGTGAAGTGGTTGGGGAAGTTAAACACTAAGGTGAAATTTTGTAGGAAGAAGTAAGGGTTTAAGGTAAATATTGATTTTTTTTCTTATTTTAATTAAATTTAAATAGGAATTAGAGATCATTAAAAAAAATACTTGTAAAATCTATAGTAATTTTTTTTATTTTACAGGGTTTTTATTTTATTTTCTAAATTGTGAATAAACCTATAAAAATTTGTAAAATATTTTAACGAAAAAATTTAAATTTTTTTCTATCCAAGGTTTTCAGTGAATCACGATACCTTTCAACTTCTGATCTTTCTGCGGATCCAATATATTTTGCAGCTCCAAGGTGCTCCAAGTATGTCTCTCTTGCAAATGATCTCTCTTTTAATTAAACCCTAATAGAAATTGTAAAAAAAATTATTAGTAAAATAAATAATAAATTTTTAAATTTATACTACACAGGTTTTTTACTAAATCACCATACGTTTAAGCTTTTGATCTTCTGAATAGTTTTGTTGCTCCAAAGAATTTTTTTGCTGCATATTGCTCCTGGTATGTCTCTCTTGCAAATCACTCCCTTGGAATTTTACGTAAAATAATGAAATGGTGAATAAATTTTTACTATTTAAAAGACTTTATGAAATTATATTTCGAAAAATCAATTGTCATTCATTTTTTAATTTAAAAAAAGAAATAAAAAGATCGCTTTTTTTTTTCAATTTTTCCACACATTGGTGCATTCGATAGCAAAGAGCATTGAAATTTCCAAGTCGACGAAATTTTTGAACACGCCGACATTTCTGGGGCGCCAAATTTTTTCAACGAACCGACATGATAGACTTTTTATTTTTTTTTCGAAATACTGAAATGGTGGGCTTAATTTTTTTAACACATAGATGCAGTTTATATTTAAAATCATTTATGCTCTGATGGTTATAAGAGCACCGAGTTTGTTGAACTCATTTTAATTTTTTTTTACCCTGGAAATATGTGCGTAGCAGTGTTTTTTTTAATTCATCGAAGCATCTTTTTATAAGAGCACCGATATGATTAGATATTTATTTTTTGGATAAGCACTCTATGGATATCATTTTTAAATGTATCGGTGCAATTGGTTTTGATAAGCACACTGTTTCGGTTTAAAAGCTTTCTGAAATTTTAATTTCACATAAAATTCCATATTAATCTCAAATTATCCTTTATGATGCATACACATGAATTACAGTAGCTCATAGTATACATTTTACACTTAAAGTTGTCGTATTCTTGAAAAATGGTTTCAAAACTATATTAAAATTCAAATTTTAGTTATATGGTTCTCGAGATTAATTTTAGATATGCACATATAATTATATTTCTGATTTTTCTCAAATTTTAATAATATCGAATGGCCAATTTTTCAAATTCAAGGTGGTTCCATATTGTTGATCAATGTCCTTTAAAAATTTCTCCCTTTCCATCACTAGTAAGTTCTGATCTAGTATATTTCAATTATCTAATTTATTTTATTTGTTTAGTCCATGCCAATTTGAATAAAAATGTGTCCAAATTTGCAGGATCCTAATTCAAAATCGAGCTTAGATGTAGAAAATATTCCTCCATTTAAAAAACATTGAAATTTCTTATCAGGAGTAGCATATCGCAAGTATCTGGTAAATGAAAACGGAAAACCTCTTCATCATTCCAATTGGAATATGGTATCTTCCATCTGCAATCTAGGATCAACGATGGTAATAATTGTTTGGTATAATGTAATTTTAACTAGCCAATTGCATTAACGTTTTTACTAATATCATTGATATTGTACTAATGATGTTCGATGTTTTTTTTAAATTAAGATTCTAGTGATGATGAGAAAGCCAGCTACCATCTTTTGATGCACCCCACTACAATGTGAAATTGAAATAAGGTTGCATTAAGAGAAAGACACAAAGAGGAAGCATACAAAGAATAGTTGAATCAACCACATTTTCGATTTCCACTACGTCTTGATTCACCAATTAGGAATGACTACAAAAAAAATAGTTCTTCATCACAAGTTGGAAATGGAGGAAATCATATAGAGGTTGGTATGGATGATTAAATATAGGATATGACTTCCCTAAATACAATGTTGTTAGATTCATTCCAGAATGATGAGCTAGGGGATGATGCTCATATCATTGATACCTTATTCTAAATCATGAAATCTTCTTCCACCACCCCTCCCTTTGGACCTGAAGGCAAGTAAAAGTCTAGTGAACTATGGGCAATCATGTTTTTGTACAACATGAAAGAAAAATTTGGAATGTCGAATGCATGTTTCTTGGAAATATTGAGGTAATTGACCTACATTATCAATCTAGTTCATTTTATTTTGTCCTACAATCAAAATTAAAATGGCCAATTTTATGAATGTTAAATATTGAAATTGTAAAATTAAATTTTCCACAAATTGTATGATATTAAAATATAAGGTTCTTCTGAGTGATAATGTCTTCTGAGGTTATTTTGAAGAGGCAAAAAATTTGTTGAAAATCTTGGGTGTTTAGTACATATTATATCATGCATGTACAAAACATTGTATTCTATATAGAGGTGAATATAGAGACAAAGAGATATGTCTGAAATGTGGGAATGATAGGTACCATAATTAAAAATAAATGGGTAAATCACATGGTACTCCTCATAATATATTGATGCACATACGTATAATCCAAACGATTCAAAGAATCTTTCATTGCAGAGAAATAGCTATGTTTTATGGATGTCATGCCTCACACAGGATTGAGTCAGGAGTTATGTGAATCCTAATAGATTTAATTACCATGAAGCATATAGAGGATAAATGGCCTCAAAAATTCAAGGATGAAGTACGAAATCTATGACTCAGCATAGCCACGAATGTCGTCAACCCATATTCCCTCCAAAAAACCAATTATTTTGTTTGTCTTATAGTAGTGATCAATAAAAATATCCCCCCATGTTTTTCTGTGAAGAATGAATATCTTATGTTGGCTCTTATAGTCCTTGGTACAATAAAAATGAAGAAAATGGATTTCTACTTACATGCATTGGTATATGAATTAAAGGAATTATGGGAAGGGATACATGTGTACAATGTATCAAAACCCATAGAAATGGAGAGGAGTTTTACATTGTATGGAATATGTCCTTACACCATACATGATTATCTAATCTCAAGAGTTTGCTATGGTAAATTTCATTCTTATTGAATTATTTAGTAACAATATTCTTTTTTCATATTAATTTAATTTACTAAAAATATTAAAATATTCATGGTCGCTAACATGTCGACCTGTATACAATAGTTTCATAGGTCTTGTAGAAAGGGGTATCATGGATTTAAATGTCATGGACCTTATCTGAAGGCTAGGTGATTTTACCACCTACAAAATCTAGTGTATTACTACTCTAGGGTACTCCTCCAAAATAACACCCTTAGATAAGAGACACATTTTCTTTCAATGGTAAAATAGAGAGAATTCAAATGTATATGATAATGACACCAACTGAATAGCTTAGAGAATACGTGAGAGAGAAGGAGAAGGAATTTGAAAAAATGTTTGATTCAAACAAGGGGCCTATGTTTTATGATCCATAAATCTTCTACACCTTTGTTGAGAAATTACCCATTGGGATGAAAAGAAAATTTTTCTTTTTTGAGCTCCCATACTAGGAGAATCTTAATATTTCCCACTTACTAGATCCTGTGCATATATTTAAAAATGTTTCATATTATTTATGGAGAAACATATCATAGAAATAAAGTGACACATTATATGTTAGGATAGATCTAATTTCTTCAAAAGCTAAAAAGAAACATTGGCCAAGACAAGAAAATAGAGGATAGGTTGGTCCCTATTGGTATTTCAAAGAATGTGATGTCCCATAGAATTTAAAGAAAGATGTTATTTCTTTGGCAAAGGAAGTTATAATGATTTTGAGGGTTCCTACTTTATACTGGTCTTCATTATGGCATTGCTTCATTTTGAAATCTCATGAACATTTGAACCTTCTAAGAGTACGTATGTCAAAAACATGATTTTTTATTATTTTTATGTAATGGAACATTTTATAATTAGTTTTTGAATAATGTACTATTTACTGTGCATTTTCATTATCCTATGCTCATGTGTGGCTTTCTGAACCATGACTCCCCCCAAGACCTACGACATGCCATATCTAAATTATCTACATTTGTATGTTGGATCACATCAAAGGAGATTAATATGGCTATCATTCCATAGTGGTGTCAAGAGATAGATGAGATTGGTTGAATGTTTGAGAAGGAATTGTCGACAACTTTCATGGAGTTGCAGGTTCATCTTTTAATTCATCTAGTAGATGAGGTTGAATTAGTTGGGGTTGTTTCTTGTTTTTGGATGTTCTTCTTAGAGACATACATGAAGAGATTGAAATTTTTTCTTTGATAAAGGGAAAAATCCAAGGGTTATATAGCACAGGGCTATATATCTTATGAGTCTTTCTATTATGCCAATGATTACATCAAGCATATCAACAACACACCATGTGTGGCGATTTGGGATGAATACAAAATAGAAGGGTAGCTTCTTGAAACAAATGGAAAGAGGCGCATGATAAAGAGTAAGTGTGGCATTATCATTTGTCAAATTACTACACAATAACTATTCACATTGAACTTCATATTAATGCATATTTTTTTCTCATATATATATATATATATATATATATATATATATATTTATTTATTTATTTCATCAGTAAATTTAGAAATTAAATGCATTAGCAAATTAATTCTTTACAATGTGAAAGAGGCACAACCATGGGTCATATTGTACGAAGAGAAGAGGAGAAAATGGGACAGTGAAAATAAAGAATTCAAATTGTTGAATGGTAGAAGTGTTCCTTATCCTGATAATTTAATATAAATATTCCAATGGAATTTCCTAACAGTTGGGTTGCTAATCAACTTAGAGAGAAATAGGATGCATCTGGTCATTACCAACATGCTGAAGAGGATGCGCTAAACATATGGATTTAGTGCAACAACTCGGTAATGGTATTCTGTTTTTTTACACTTTTAACTTCATATTGCACCTTTGAATTGTAACAACTATATATATATTTTAATTATGTTCTGGTTATTAGACACTTGACATTGTTTATTTTTCATTTTTTTATAAATGCATTTATTCCCATCTATGTGGGCGTATGGACATGATTTTTGCACGGAGGATGTCGATGATGGATGCATGACACAAGATTGTGGAGTGAAAGTTGAGTTCGACTAATCTAGTTGTGCTAGCTACACTGATCAAAACCTACTGTAGGGGACATTAGATTACGTTGGAAAGATACAAAATATCATTCAAGTGGACTTCTCTTTGTTCCAATGCATTATTTTTAGGTGCAAGTGGTGGGACACCTTTGATCAGAATAATGTAAAGGAATATCGTGATAGTGGGATGATACGTAGAAAGATGTGGCATGAAGCTAGGGAGCCTTATGTTTTCCCAAAGGACTGAAACTAGGTTTTTTTTTACGCATATGTGTTGGACAGGGATTGGTGGTTTGTATTAAGACACAACCCTAGATCCAAACATATTTTTTGAGAACAACAGTGTTATGATGCCAAGAGAGGAGGATAATTAGGGTGATGACAATGGAGAGTGACATGTAATTGTGTTATTTCATCATTTATATTATCGTTGTATGTTTCTTTTATCATTATTTCCCTAATTATACTGTTGTTTTATTTGACTTACAGTTGGAATTTTACAATATAATTGGCAAAATTCAAAAATATTTTTACAGTACTTAAAAATAATTATTTCCAATTGTGATGGTTACTAAGAGGCATTTGTTTTACTTTCAAATAGACTTGGCGATGCATTTTTGTTTCCTATTTAGATTATGTGAAATAAATATCTATTTTTTATGTATTTATAACTAAATTATTTAAAGAAGACATGTCTTTATCATTGTGAAAATGATGTAATATTAGCTAAGATAAATGTCTTTAATTTTACAGACTATATCGCGATAAGTATGTGGAAAAATTAATATTTTTTTTAGTTTTTCATTAAGAAATATGCAAATATATTATTTTTATAAAGTTTAAATCTAATATATTACTAGTTTTATATTATTTAACTCATATTTTCATTAAAAAGACTTAAATTTAAATGAGTACAATAACAAAAATTTACTTGTCTCTTTAAGGGAGAGCTTCCAATACAACAAATCCCCAGCTACAAGTAATTTCACATGAAGCTTTGCGTTACATTTCTTTATCGTCATCTTTAGATAGATAAAATTTTAGTTTAAATAGGTAAGAGTTGTTATAAATATTAAATTTAAATTGGTGAAAATCTCACGACATTAGCAATAAATTAGATTTTAAAAGAATAGGATTTTTAAAGTTACATTAAATCTAAATTGATTGATCCCAGACACACTCTACAACTCAATATGGTAGAGATGTTTTCATGTAACGTTGCATTTAAAAATAATAAAATAATCATTTAAATTAACATATTAAAAATAGTAATAATAAAAGAAATGAATATGGGCCATAATTACAATACTTCAATTTACATCTTAATCTTATATAACTTTATATAGAGATATAAACTAAGTGAAAGTAAAAAAATAATTTTACTTTTATTATGAGGAAGAAAGGTAATTAGTAAAAAAAATATAATCTACTTTTTACTACAAGGAAGAAATGTAAATGTTTCACATTACAAGGAATAGTATTATTGATATTAAATTATTTGTAATTCATTCTATGTTCCATTTACATGTCATATTTAAAATAAAATTATATTTATAACAAAAAATATTTTACTCACAACCATAAGTGAAATATTTTAATGTTCATATGAAATAACATAATTTTATAGATACTTTATATAGAGAAAAGTAAAGTAATTTAAACAGATTTTTTTTTTATACTTTCACTTTAGTGAGAAATTTATTCCATTAATAGTTTCTTTCTAATTCAATGTATGAGGGATATTTATAAATTTATCAATGTTTAATATGGATTTGATATGTAATATTTTATAAAATATTAATAATAAAAATAATTAAAAATATACATACAAGAAAAAATTGTGAGGGGGGCATATTTTAACATTTTAATGTGGAGAAGGTGAAATATAAATAAAATATTTCAATGTCAACTATATATAAACTTTGTAATTTATAGAAATATATTTTCATTTTTTTAAAGTAAGTCATTTTGCATGCAATTTCAAATATAAAAATTTGATATAAGTTCACCAATACATAATCTATAATATATATTATTTCATAAAAATAAAAATCATGATGATAAACATCTAACAATCATAAAAATCATCTAAGATACACATTCGAATTCACTACCCTCATCTAATTATATACACCTCTAGCACATATAAACGTCACTAGCTAGAACAAAAATATAATAATATAAGAGGGCATCATCATCATGATCACATCTAACAAAACACAAGCATTGTAATATAACATCATCACAACACACATCCTAATATTAATATAAATCTCATGTTAAATAACTACTATCATGCACATACATATCTATTTGCAAGTACATTAAATGAATACATCTAACATGAACTAACAATATACACATCAACACCAACATATAAATTAAGTACATAAACATGAACACAAAAAACACATCACACACACACACACACACACACATATATATATATATATACAAACAAGTTAAATAACTACATCAATTCGAATAAGTGTAATAAAATATCCAATAAAATAGATGTAGTGTCATCCTAGTCTACAGTAGAAGATGATGGATGGTCAACTAATAAGCCCTCAACATGGTTTGGAAAACTATGAGGTGGAGGAGGAGGTGGACGGTGTTTTCTGTCAGGAGAAAGATAAGGTACATCCTCTAGCTCTGGCATCGTATCATCAGGTGATTAATAAAGAGGTGTACTAGTAGAAGGATCACCGACACCCTCATGACCATGATTTGATGGGGTGGTAATACCAAAACAATCATGATAACCACCCTCATCATTATGATCATGATAATCACCTCCCTCATATAATGTATCTATCGTTGCATGATGTTGGTATGCATCCCTCATCGCTGTTAGTGCCCCACTAGCTTTGATAATAGTTCACATAAGACACATCATCTCGTGAAAACACTCCTTGTAGAGATTCATGAACATGGGGTATGTAGTGATATCTCGAGGCCTCACAGGGATAACTCCCTCCCGAACCAAAACTTTGGCCAATCTATCATAGTATTCCATCCAAAATCGCAGACCTTTCATACGACCCCAGACGCCCACACCCCCCTTGGGATGTACCTCACCCTTTTGGACCTTACCCATCTCCTCATCTCCTCCATCTGGTGGTGGGAGAGGAGGCATGTCCCCATCAAATGAGCTGACTTCTACAAAATATATAGTACAAAAAAAAAATTAGAGAAATTCATTAAATAATTTAATAAAACAAGTTAAAGAACGTGCTAGAATAAATTTTAATTTAATTCATTAAAACAAGAAAATGAAACTTGATTAATTTAAGGAAAACAATAATGTTATGTCTATCATATGGAGTCTCAATGATTGTAAATTGGATGTTGGGACACCCTCTCTAATCAATCATCACAGACATAATTCTAACATGAAAAATGAATGGTCATCCTCACTGGCTAGTAGTGTCAGTGCCTCAAGATAAATCCTAGTTGGATACTCTCGCAGGTACCTCATGGGCATAATCTTCCCCCACATGCAAATCTAAGCCTCAGCGAGTGGTCTAGGAGGGTGATGATCAAATGTAGGTCTCATTTCTGGGAACCTATAAAAAAATAAACAAAAAATATCATAAGAGAAAGAGACGGTATCACTCCCATGTCTCAAGGCATGGCATCTATCTAAAGCCATGCAAAGTTTCCTCAAAAAAATGGAAGACCACATGATCCAACGTTGCACCTAAATCAAAGAATCAAAATAATACAAAATAGAGAAACTAATGTGTTTCTCATCACTACTGTAATGTGTAATCACGGTGACTAATAACGAGAGGCACCTAACCTTCTCTATATCGAAAGAATAATTTTTTTGTATCCACCATGGACCTGAAAGTATGATGGACGAACAACATGAGGCCCAGCATATCTATTATTCCACACAATTGGACTCTCATCTGTAGCCCCATCTGGGACATTATGGAACTAGGGAAACTCATCCCCTCTCCTAGATAGGCCAATGATAAAGTATATATCCTCCTTAGTGGGCTTATACCATGCCCTAGGAACGACATGGAAAGCCTGCTCCTGGGCACTCCATCAGTGGATGATATGTGTTAATAAGAAAGAGTACACCTTCAAGGATGTAGCCTACTCATAGTACTTTAGAATTCTTACATTCTTCAAGAGTGCTCAGTTCGCTACACTAATAGAGCAAGGGTATAAATCCCTCTCCCTCTATCTAGCCTTCCATGTTCGGACCATATTATATGGGTCTTCCTACTGCTCCTGCACCTGCTGGTGCTCCATCTATTGACGTATCTGCTCCATGATTAACATATAAAATACATCAACCTCATTCATAAAATATGTTTTATTATTAAATGAAACATGCATTTATAAATATGGAAATATAACTTTAAAATAAAATAAAAAATCATTGGTGCCCTCAAAACAAAGTCACACACTCGTGTCGGTTCAATTTCAATTATAAATGCACCGATATGAGTGCGCATATAAGTATGGCACACCTATTTTGGTTCACATATTTACCTTTTGGTAAGGGTGAAAACAATTGTGCACCAGTATAGAACGTTCAGGTTATCAAATGCACCAAGCTATAGCTATATTTTTTAATATTATTTTTTCGGTGCATTTGGTAAATATATACACATCGGGTGTGATGCAACAATGTAAAAATTTTCGCATATTTCATTTACAAAATGCACCACAACAATGACGATGTGTTATTTTCACACACCAAAATGTGGTGCACCCTGTAAATTTACAGGGCTCACTGCTATTGGTGCGAGTCGAACATATCAAGCGCATAGCACAGTCATTTTTTTTTCAAAACGAGTATCAAATATAACTTAATTTTCAATTCTAATCCACTAAAAAAATTAAATTATAAAAATTTATAGACAATGCTTGGAAAATTGGTCGTAATGGAGGCATTGTGGATATGTAATGGAGAAAAAAAAAATTGCACGGTTTGAAAATTTTGAAAACTCAGAAAGTGAGCATAATATGGAAGGATTTTGAAAGAAAGAAGCACTGATGTTAGGGCGCTTATATGTGGAAAGAGTTCCTACAATGTTTCAGATCCCTCCTGTACTATAGATGGTAAAAATAAAAATTATGGCCAGAAGGGTTTTCTGTTTAACCCTCCTCTGGTGTGTTCCTCTAACTGCACCGGTGCATGATATATACAAAAGCACTGAATTTTTTTTAATTAAAAAATATCAAAATTATTTTCTCGATATGCCCCAAGGCGTGTCTATACAGGTATTGCACCGATGTTGTGTTTTTACTGTAGAAATTCTATTTTTTTAGAAATTAAAAACTACCTAGCGGTGTGCTTTAGAAGATTACTTGAGGAATTTTAATAAGTTTACCAAACTAGAGCATCGTTGCAAAATAACAATGCTTTTTTATAAAATTTAAAACTATGGTGGTGCTCCTTACTAGTATGCACCAAAATGTTTTACTATGTTAAGGACACCGGTGGTATCAAATATTCAAGCATCGGTGCATTGCATTATTTAGCACACTATTTTTTTTTATTTTTTTTTTTATAAAAATAAAATTTCCATGGTGCACCATGTTATAGGTAGTATTAATGCTTGTATGGATAGTAAAGAACTAATGAATTTATATATTTTAAACACATCATCCAAAAAACATCTGTTAAAACATCTGTTAGTCCACCCTCGTTAGTGACCTCCTCTAAAAACATATTTTTGGGCTATTTTTATAGGGGATTTCACAAAAAACTCCAATCTATGTTATTTTCCTTGTGGTGATATGATGATATTATGCTTATGGTTATTTTCCATTTCTATATGATTATTTTATTATGAAAATTAATGAAATGGTAAAATTTATCTCACACTGATTCACCACTCCCCCTCCCCATGTCACCATCTTAGTGTGACCTTTGGGCCAACAACATGTTTTAATTACTTTTCAACGATCATGTCCTCTTATTTCAACAAGAAAGATGTCAATTTGTAGGAAAGGTGCAATCCCTCTATTAGTGTGCCCAAATTTTCATATATTTTTCTTATTCAAGTACATTGTTAAACATCAAGTAAGCCTTATCATCTAGAGTCTGAATATTTAGTCATCTATTTTATTCCCACCCAAGCCAATATTGTGAAATCCAACATTAAGCTATTAATGAACTTAGTAGCATGCCTTAAATCATCAAAATCCAAATTTAAATTCTTAGCCTTGCATATCCTTTGATAGTTTCCCATTGTTCTTATATCACTTGTATATTTTTATTACCCATTATAGGACTATTATATATAACTTCTATATATAATAACATGTGAACACCAAGTCACCATTTTCAAAATTTTATATCATGCTTAATCTATTTAAAAAAATAAATGGTTAAACCTTAGTAATTTATCGATTCCCTAGAAGTTGTGACTGTTCACCCTAAAAAATGTTTGGAACAAAATAGCATGTGATTTCTTTTATATATATGCAATGTTCTTCAATTTTGACTAAGGATTATTCCTTTCACTTTTTCCTTGTTAGGTACTATATTTGGTCTATAATTTTAAGATACACTACTGCCACGATCATCCATAAAAGTGAAAATCAATTATGTACACCCTCTATCAGTAAATTCTCACTTCTTTTGTCAATTGTGCATAATCCTTATAAAGGTATTATTATAATACTTCCCACAACATCCATTATTACACTTCATGCTAGTATTTTTCTCATTATTCTATGCATAATATTCCCTTTGCCACATATGACTTATGTTATTCCACAACCACTTGCCACATGGTTATTGATTTACAAGCTGGCATTGTCAAAGTGCTATGTTATCTCATCATTTCTATTCTCTAATTTCATAATATTCCCTTATATTCTAGGATAAGATTCTGCTTCTTATTGATTTCTTACATTCATTTATAAAACTTCCTATTTTTCACCCCAAATATATATTTCAAACTATTTAGCTTCATCTCATCATTCTAGATTGGTCATAGTTGTGAGGAATAAAGTAGGTTACCATCATTCCAATTTTTTTTGTCATTGTAGGTTTTAACCCTACACATTGGTCATAGTTATGAGGAATAAAATAGGTTATCATCATTCCATTTTTTTAGTTTCCATAGTAGGTTTTAACCCCGCACAGATAATTCATGTAAATAATTTCTCAACATAAAATAAACAATATTCAATAACACACAAATATACACACAATTCACATAGATTTTACCTTGGAAACCCAAAACTGATAAGAAAAGACATATTTTTCTATGTCTCTTAATGATTACATAATTACTATATAATTCCCACTTAAAAGATTTTTTCCTTCTAGGGGAATAAATACCCTACAGAACTTATATCATGAATTTGTGCCCTAGTTATGAATGGTCTAGATAGATGATGGAATTACAATACTTTTCAAGGAATTTTTTCCAAAAAAATCCACTTCAGGTAGGTTGGGGAGGCAGTAACAGTTATACCCCATTAGGAACAGGGTCCAAGCAAAAATTAACATGAAAATAATATAACACATATCCAACATTTTCTATCTTGTCATTTTCTTTGCATAAAATGGTCATATGAGTACATTGTCAACAAGCTAGGGCAATAACTCCCATTATTTATCTAAACCAAGATAAATTATTAGTGCTTCAAAATTTTGTTAATGAATCTTCTAAATTATTCTAACTGTTCACCTTCACCGGTAACACCTTCTTATATTCAATTATATCTCTCTCAAAGTGATATTGTACTTTAATTTTCTTTTTCTTTGAATGATAACAAAGGTTATTTTCTAGGAAAATTGCACTTTGACTATCACAATCTATCCTTATACCTTATTGTACCAACTCAATGCCTGAACACAATGTTTGTAACCAAATTTTTTCCTTGATTGAATGAATAGATATCATGTATTCATATTTTTTAGTTGAGATTACCACTATGTAATGTGTATTTCTCATTCAATTGGTTACTACTCCAAATATTTTAAACACATACGCCCACTTGTATATTTTATGCAATCCATATCTCTTGCCTAACCTACACCAATAAAGCCATGTATGTCCAACACTTTGTCCAATCATGGGCTTCCTTGGTCGCATAATCCATAATTAGTGGTTCCATGCAAGTACTTGAAAAACATCTTTACTATTCAATGTTTATTCCCTAGTTTGACATATACCACTCAATACTCCCATTGTATATGCAATTTCTTGTATGATACAAACCATTGCATACATTAAAACAACTTCTAACAACATTGACATATGGAACACAAGACATGTTCTCTTCGTCTTCTTCTGTCATGGGGCACTGATATGAACATAAATTTTCACCTATGGGAATAAGGACCTTTATCAGTTTAATTTCTTGCATATTAAACATCTACAAAATTTTATTGACACACTTCCTCTATTTAACCATAAATTTTCCTTTTTTTTAATCTCTTCTATTTTTCATGCCCAAAAATAAATTTGTAGCACCAAGATCCTTCATGTCAAATTTAGAGGAAAATTGAGTTTTCACATCCTAAATAATTTCTCTATCATTTCCAATTAGAAATATATCATCCACATAAAAGACCAAATAAATAAGAGGATCAACCACTACTTTAAAATATACACGATGATATGATTTTCTCCTTGTGAACCCAAGTCCCAATATATATGTATCAATTTTTTTATACCACATCTTAGTGATTACTTTTACCTTTACGGAGACTTTTTCAACATACACATGAAATATTTATTTCCCTTTATTGCAAAGCCTTCTAGCTTCTCTATGTATATATCTTCTTCCATATCCCCATGTATGAATTATGTATTCACATACATCTGTTCTACCAAAAAATTGAAATTAAATAAATAAATAAAAGAAATCTAATAAAAATTAACTTGGAAACAAGAGAAAAAAGTATCACTAATGTCAACTCACTGGACATGGGAATAATCCTTTACTAGTAACCAATATTTGTATTTCTCTACCTTTCCATCTACAGTCAAATTCTTCTTAAACACCTAATTTCTTCGAATGACTTTTTTTATAGCTAGAAACTCCACTACTTCCCAAGCATCATTCTTTCCAAGGTTGAAATTTCTTCAACCAAGGAATTTTTCCATACTTTTTTCATCCTATGAATCCAATACCTCCCTAATATTTCTAGTATCATGATCAATAATAATAAAAATAAGAATTTATAGAAAATTTCGATGTGATATACATTATTGGCTTCCTTCTTTCATAAATCGATATCCTCAAAATTGAATTATGCAATTCTTCTTCTTTTGATTCTTGTTATTTTGTAGAGTTTGAGTCGTTATCCTTTAGTTTGAACTCTATATTATCTATTTCTTTCTCCCTTGGTAGGAATTCTTATTTGATAACATATTTCACTTCTCTGAATACCACTACTCGACTATACACAACCTTCTTAGATTATGGGTTCCAAAGGTTATAAAAGTTCAAATCATCTCTATTACCAATTAATATTCATCTTTCATATTTATTATTGAGCTTAGTTTTTTTTTCTTCGGAGCATGTACATATGCATCATATCTAAGTACCTTGAGATGTGTGAGAGAGGATTTATTATCATTCGATAACTAGTGTGGAATATTATCATCCAGTGTTGATGAGGGTGATATATTTACCAGGTAAAATGCAATATCCACTACATCTGCCTAGAATTCTTTTCCTAACCTGGCACCGTTGAGCATGCTCCTTTCTATCTCAATCAATGTCTTTTTCATCCTTTCTACAAATTCATTCTGCTAAGGTTTGTATGGCTTAGTCTCCTCTTATTTTATACCACACTTCTTCAATAATTTTTCAATTCCTTCTCATATAATTCTACACTATTATCTATCATCGACACCTTTGTTTTCTTCTCTTTTTTATTTTCCACCAAAGCCTTAAAATCTTTAATAATATTAAATGATTTTTATTTCTTCTTGAGGAAATATATCCATGTATTCCCCGAGAAGTTATCTATAAATGACACAGTACATAGAATACCTAGTGATGAAATTGACACAAATCTAAAGACATCATTATGCATTCCGTGTAGTATTCCCTCTCGTGTTTTAGCACTAGAGGAGAATCTCACCTAGTTCTATTTCCCATATAAACAATGTTCATATAAATAAAAATTTGAAGAGAAATTTGACATAGCTTCTACCATATCATTACGATGTAATAATCTAAGTCCCTTCTCTTCGATATGTTGCAATCCTTGATGCCACAATACAATATTTTCCCTAGAGGCTATAGGAGTTTTCCCTTCCTCTACTCCAGTTTTAGGAATAATGAAACTCTTGCAACCATCACTAATATTACTTTTGAAAAACTTTTACAAAGTTCCAATCCAAACTTCACTCAGCAATACCATTTCCCCTTGAACCAACTTGTAAGTATCATTTTTAGACACTCTTTTTACGAGGGAAAATTTTAGGGGCCAATATTTGTAGGTGGGCTAATATTCCATGCTTTTTCCATAAAAATATTCACCAATTTCCATTTTTCTAAAAAATTATTTGCCCAAATTTTATAGTATAAAAATATTTTACCTTAAAAATTGCCAATATTATATATGTCTAATATAAAATAATTAGAAATCTAAACATGTTTACAAAACTATCATCAAACATTTTAAAATTTGTATATTTGGGACAAGTAAGGTTCGCCAAGGTTCCTAAAATTTAGGATAAACTTCCAGGCTTAGAATTTTCCTTGCTTTTTACACCTGCATCACACATTTTACTTATATGAATCAAAATTTTGGCTAATATTGGGATGTGGAAAACACTAGGGAGTGTTCTAATCCTTCCACCCATAAGCCTCAACATAAATTTTCTTTGTCTTATCATTTTGGTTGTCAATTCATCTCATAATAAAAATTGACCGTTTATATTTTATACATGAAAAATGAGTCCCTATGAGGATTCATTTGAAAGGATTAACCTAATTCGACCAATAATGCATCATGATCTACATGTGTATTTGAAGAATCCAATTACACATCCCCTCCTTCATTTGAGTATATTTCTGGTTCTACAAAAGAAGCATCTTCGTATCCATCCCCTTTCTCAAGGATTTTATATTTACAATATTTCTTGGAATTCCCTTCATTTTCACATCTCCATCATGCCTTTTCTAGCTTTCATTGTGATTTAGATAATCCTCTTGAGTTACATCTCCCAATCAAGGACTTATTTTTATTTCAATTCTGGTAGCATATTCTTACATCCAAGGCATCTCTATTTCTAATTTCGTTTTTTTTTCCTATTAAATCACCTCTAATAACAAGAATGATATATTTCATCGAAATTTATAGTTTCATTCCTAGCTATAGAAAAAACCATGCAATCCCGCAAGTCTATAGAGAACATAACAAATTGATGCACTTACCTTCATCTAAAATATTAATATCTATAGATAATAACTAACTTACCATAGTATTGAATGAATTTAGATGCTTAGTCACTGATTCTACATACTTCATTCTCAAGTTATATATATTTTTCCACAGGAAAAATTTGTTCACCAATGACCCAGATTGATGAAAATCCCTTAACTTGTCCCACAATTTTTTCGTTATAGCTACCCCTTCAATATTGAATAATAATGAAAGTGAGGGAAAGAATCATATTTTTGTATTTTCACTTTGATCCAAATTGGTACAATATTCTATTGACATCACTAATGGTGTAGTACCCAGATTCACAATTATCAACATATCTCCTTCCACCACAAAATCTTCCATTTTGAGCTTCCATATCTTGAAACTCTACTCATTGAATTTATTGATATTCATTTTCCTACTTATTTCAATTTCCTCTTCACCACAAGAATCACTTCCGTAGATCTCCCACTCCAAGAAGATCTTCCATAAGCCCAATCCAAACCCCTTAGCCATAATGGCGTCCCCTTGAAAACAAGAATGCTCTAATGAAAAATGAAGGTTTTTAACCTTATAAAAATAATTATTGCAAACATATTTTCAATATAAAACAAAAAATATTCAGTAGCACACACACACAATTTGAACAAAGCTTTACCCATGGAAACCCAGAACGAAGAAATCTAGATCAATTTTTCTTTATCCCTTAATGATTGCATAGCTACTATACAATTCCCTCTTAAAAGAGAGTTTCCTTCTAGGGAAGAAAACCCTAACATAACTTCCACCATCATATTTGTGACCTAATGACCAAAGGTCAAAATTGACTATAAAATTACAATATTTTAGAAGGAAAATTTTCCAGAAACATTTCTTTGAGGGAAGTTCCACTGAAATACCCCACCAAGGGGAATCCAAAAAAATTTCATCGACCCTTGTTAAACCCCCATTATGATAACTATACCCCCTTATAATTGGTCTCCAAACATGGATAATCATGTAAATAATATAACACATAACCAATAGTCACTTATATTTTTGGAAATATTTAAAAATAAATATGAAAAAAATCGTTAGTATACCTTTGGATAGTCGTTTAAAATTGACTAAGAAGATGTATACCAAGAGACATAAGGAATTATAATACATGTTTAAGTTTTCATATTCATCACTAATTGGTTGCTTGACATATCTGGTGGTTTGCACATGGTTGGATGTTGCAAATAGTGGGAGTTATGAGTAGGTATATGATCAGTCCAACTAAAGAGCATCGAAATGTAGTAATGTATACTCTCAGGTATTTGAGAGGTATTAATACATAGGAGTTATGATTTGGATTTTCAAACATGGCCTAAGAGGTATTACTACTCAGTAATTATGCTTTGCAGTTACAAACATTTTTTTATAAGGATATGTTGACTCATATTTGGAAGGCAATATAAATAGCAAGAGGAACACCATTGGTCATGTTTTTAGTATGTTTTTAGGTGGAACAATAGTATGTTGGATTTCAAATTGAAAATGGTTGTTTTAATTTCAACAATGGAAGTAGAGTATGATAATGCTCTTGAGGCTAGTAGAGAGATTATTTGCAGAGGTTCATGGAGGAAATGTGAAACAAGTAGGAGAATAATAGGTTTTTTAGTGATAAAAAGAGTACCATTAATCTTGAAAATAACTCATCCTTCCATTATAGGACCAAGCATATACATTTGAGTTAATATTTCATATGATCAATTTTATAAGATAGAAGCATGAAGTTTTAACCGATATATATTATCTAGAATCCTACAAACATGTTAACAAAGGAAATAGAGGCAAGGATAAATTAAATTTCTACTAAGTTCCAGTTGACCTTCGAGAATGATGGTGAAGACAAGAAACTTTCTAGGTCCAAATCAAAAGCATCGCCCAATAGGTGTAGTGTAAATGTAGTTGTTATAATTAGTCTCCAAGTACTAAATTGTTTATTGTGCATCTTGATTATCTTTCTAACTTAGAGATATTTTTTTTAGCTATTTTTTAACCCTAGTCCTTGATGGGGGTGTAGAGGGGCTTTCGATTACTATTAAGTCATGTATATGATGGTAGAGGTATAAATTATGTTAGGGTTCTTTGTGTTATAATATATATATATATATATATATATATATATATATATATATATATATATATATATATATATATATATATATATATATATATATATATATATAGGGATGAAATTTTTGGCTAAAAGGGTTACAGTGCTACTGAAATTGATATTAAAGAGAATAGGAGATAAATAAGACGAGGTCGTAGTGGATTTGTTATAGGTTGGATCAATTTTTTTTTTTGGATGGAATACAAGGAAATATTAGTCATTTATATGTGGATGTAGCCTAAATAAAATTAATCACATATTTTTGTGTCTCATGTGTATTGTTGCATTCTATATTTTATTTCTATATGCATTTTTGTTTTATTGCTTCAATATTTTTTTTCTAACACATTCTTAAAAGCCTTGTTTCTTTATTCTTATTTTTATATCTTCTCATAGTTTTATTTTTCTTTGAGATGTAAGTCTCTTCCAATTTATCTTCATTGACATGTACATTTAATGAATTACACTACTATTCTCTTAGTTGGATCACTTTTAATTTCTCCACATGTTTTCTATGCCACTAGTTTCTTCTTTACTTCCTTACATTGCATTTATTACTTTAATATATGATGTGATTGTAAATTACTTTATATATATGACGGTATTGTCTTTATGGTGCCATTTAGGAATTTATTATCATTATTTCCTCATGAATTTCCTCTGATTCATGATGTGACATCCTAAAAGAAAGAGAAATTAATAATAATTAATTAACACATACTCTAATACAACATTTTAATCATTTATGTCAACACTAAATTTTCCATTATATATTAAGTTGCCAAGAAATATTATTTACTTTTAACTAGTGAAATGAATCTTATCTTTAACCTAGTTGTGCAATTTTAACATATACTACTTCTTCTAGCTTCATGAACTATACATAAGCATGTCTTTTTTAGTTTATTTAATATTAAAAAAAATATTCTAACATTTGACACACCTTTAAATGGTTTTATTTGAAAAATATCTTCCTTTAATACTTCCATTGATATTCTATTTAATACCTTCATTTTCTTGTTATATTATACTCATATTCAAATTTGGCCTCATCATTTTATCTCAATGTAACTCCCACACTACTTGTTGATCAATGGTTGTCATTGATGTCAACCCAAGCAGCAACAGGGGCTAACCCAATATTACATGGGAATTTTGACCTACCAAATTTATATATTCTAGGTCAATAATGCATTTTATGGTTTCTACTTGTCGAGATGTTTCCGTTGATAAATGACATGCCATGTAATTCTTCACAGTTTGAGAGATATTAATGTTTGAATTTTTTACCCCCAGTGAGTGGGCTAAAACCCCATGGGGTTGGGGCATGGCTCATTGAAAATTCATAATTAATATTTTTTAAGCTCCTAAAATCCCTCGCACGTTCACTTGTTGAAGCCCCTCTCAACCTAAGAATTAGGTGGTTTTTGTCCCGGAGTGGGTTTCCACCTTAAAAATTGTGTGCATTTGTGTTCCTCATGTTTGCTGCTATCATTGTACAAACACTGATAATAATTGAAGATTAACTAATGCTCTAATTGAAAGGAATATTGATTCACCCCCCCACCCCCCCTTAGTATTTCCAACAATTGGTTTCAGAGCTTGGTTCCTTCAATATTTGTTTAACAGCTGGAGGGAGGTCATGGAGCATACCAAGAATGGTGTACCTCTATTCAATGAAAATAATTATGCACTCTGGAAAGGAAGAATGGAGGTCTATCTCTTGGCGCAAGGCTACGAAGTATGGGACACTATTCAAAATGGATTTACATCAACTACAAATGAACAAGGTAAGAATAATTTGGTAAATGATGCAAAAGAAAAGAATATTATTATCAATGGACTTATTGAATTTTCTTATCATAAGGTGTTGGGTTGTAAAACTGCCAAAAATGTATGGAACAAGCTTGATAATATATATGCAGGTGACTCAAATGTCAAAGAAGCAAAGCTTCAAATCTATAGAGAAAAATTTGAGCAACTGAGAATGAAAGAAGATTGCAACGTTGCTACATACTTCTAATACGTTGATGAAATAACCAATACTTTGGAAGGATTGGGAGAGCTAGTTGACGAGAAGAGTATTATATGGAAGATTCGTAGAACATTACCAGGGAGATTCAACCCAAAGATATCGGTCTTAGAATATAGTGAAAATCTGGAAATACTCAGCAAAGAGGAATTACATGGAGTGCTCATAGCATATGAAATGAGACTTGATGAAGAAGAGGGTACGTCACATCTAGAAACTGCGTTCATTGCATCTAATAAAACCAATAAGGATAAACAACCTTCAATTGAAAATACATGCACCTGCAAGTGTGAAGAAAAGGGAGATGATGAAGAAGGTCTTTCAGATGAAGAATATGCTTACTTCACGAGAAAACTAAAAATTGGTAAGGGACAATTCAAAGGTAAACTTCCATTGATATGTTTCAACTATAATGAGGTTGGGAATTTTGCAGAAAAATGTCCAAATAGAAGTAATGGCAACTCAAAAGGAAAGAAAGGCTTTAAGGAATTCGACAAGCAAGGATCCAAAAGGAAATTTCTCTCTAAAGTAGATAGCTCATCATCCGATGAAGACAGTGACAATGAAGAAGAAGCGAATGAGAGAGTATTGTTTATGGCCAAGAACAATAAACCCAAGCACAATAAACAAAAGGTATCAAACAACGAAGAATAAGGATGGACCATAGAAGAATTTTATGAGGAAGCAATCAAGCTTATAAAATATCTCAAGGCGGAGAAGATCCATTCCAGTACTCTTGAAGAACAAGTTCAAGGTCTCAAAATTGAAGTTGAAGAACAAAAATTCATTGAAGAGTCACTTCAAAAGAAGTTGGAAGAAAGCAACCAAGAAAGGGAAGAATTAGAAGCTGAAGTAGTCTTGCTGTGTGAGGAAGTGAAGAAAGGAAAAACTGTCCAAAACTATGCCAACAGCTCAAGGGCATTGGAATAACTCATCAACAATCAATGATATTACAATGACGGAACTGGCATCAGTTACAAAGAAGAAGAAGCAGGAACTTCTACAACAAAATAAAATGAACCTATGAGATCCGACATGCATGTAGACTTCACTGGACAAGATTCACAAGAATAGCCTTGGAAGACAGTTCCTCAACGAAAATTTCCATCCAGGTACCAACATATTTTTGATGGATACTGTTATTCATGTGGAAAATTTGGTCATAAAGCTGTAGAATGTCGCATGTACCCTAGGAACAAATAAAATTCTAGGAGATTTGTCAAATATGAACCTCCCAGGGCTCAGCGAAACATCAATATATTTGAACATTTAAGAAATAATATTGAATGTTACAAATTTCGAAACTTTGGACACATAGCCAAAGACTGCAAACTTGAAAATCCTCCAGAATAATCTTCGAAGCCATAGAACAAACGAACATGGAAGAAGAAGAAGAATGATAATTTTGCTCTCACTTTCAAGGCTCAAAAGAACAAAGATATGTGGTATGTTGATAGCGGTTGCTCAACGCATATGACTGGAGATAGAAATAAATTTGTATCTCTGAAAGAGAAGAAGGATGGAACCGTGTCCTTTGGAAATGATGAATCTTCAAATGTTATAGGACCAGGTACTGTCACTCTCAGAAGCAAATATGCTCTAGCCAAGAATGTTCTATTAGTTGAAAACATGAATCACAATCTACTGAGTGTTGGACAAATGTGTGATCAAGGACACACAATACTATTAAATTCCACAAAATGTGAAATTAGGAAAGGCATGTATGGTGAAATTGTGACTACAGCAAGTCAAGCTCCAAATGACATATATGTTCTGGATGAAGCAACTAAAGCATGTCTAATAGCTGAAGAGGATGATACAATAATTGGTAGCAATGATGATCGACTAAGTAAGAAGTTTGCTACAAAGGTGCAAAGTGATTTCGAGATGTTTTTACTTGTTGAGCTGACATACTTCTTAGGGCTTAAATATCTCAGCAAGAGAAAGGAATATTTATATGTCAAGCCAAGTACATCAAGGATATGCTCAAGAAATTTAAAATGGAAGATTGCAAACCCATCCTTACTCTAATAGTAACAGGTTGCAAATTGAGCATAGATGACTCATCTAAGGATGTGGATGAAAGGTTCTACAGATCTATGATTAGTAGTCTTCTATATGTAACAGCCTCCCGACCAGATGTTATGCAAGAATTTCAAAAAGTAGCAAGATTCCAAGCAACACCAAAAGAATCACATATTAAATATTCACCAGCATTGGAATATCTTCGCCAAAAGCTTGGGATTCTCCCAATTTCTCATTATATTTTCCTTTTTCAGAATATAAACGGGGAGTGGAAGTAGATTACAGGTCTACAGGACAGTTGTGTCAGGGGCAGTGGAAGTGTGTATAGGTCCGCAGGATGCTTGTGTTTCAGGGGGAGTTACCCTTTTCATTGATGTCAAAGGGGGAGAGAATGTTGTAGGAAGAGCTTTCATGATCGCAGGGGGAGTACTTGTGTTGCCACTTTTTACGGAATTCCAATCCGATACTCAGAGAGAGAGTTATGAAGATTTTACGAAGGTCACTTTTTTGAGATGAATTTCATGAGCCTGCAAAAACCCTGACTTTCACAGATCACATCTCCAAAAATATTGCGCACCTTGATTTGAAATTTTTATAGCAACTTCCTAAGGATTTCAGCTTTGCCTCTTAAAAATTTCAACTTCTGAACCTTTTTAGAAAAAAAGTTAGAGCGAAAATTCCACGATGACCTGTTTCAGATGGAAAAATCCCTTGCATAAGGAGGAAATGAACTATATACATCCAACAATAGCGCCATCATTATCATGGTCTAGATTTACATGAAGTCACAACTACTATTAAGAAAAATGTTGGTCACTATCATGATCAACAGCTTCCAACAATGAACTAATCCAGAATGAAAATTGGAAGCCATTTGGGTGATAGACCTTGATGATTACATAATTGACGAACCCTTCAAATCTAATGTTGCAACAATGATGGATGCAACTTCATTGTCGTGTTGGTAATAAAAAATGGGACTTGGAAATTCTAGATTCCAAATATGTTTTGTGATCTTACAACATGACACTGATTGAAAAACATAATATACTAACAATGCACTAGGGAGGTGACATGATTCAATATAAATTCATTAAAAATGGACTAGGGAGGTGACATGATTCACCATAAATTAATTAATCAACTAATGGAATGTAATTTATTTATTATTACACCATTAGTTCATAAAACCACCAACCAAGGTAATATAAGAATATAATCAATTTCCCCTATGATAGTTATTAGTTCTTCAACAATTCAAGAAACAATGGGAATTAATCTTGATGCACTTCCACATTACTCAAGTCTTGATGTTGGATAGACTTTATATAATTGAATTTAGTTATTGGTTCTTCAACAATTCAAGAAACAATAAGAATTAATCTTGATCCACTTCGACATTACTCAGTTCTTGATATTTGATAGATTTTAGATAATTGAATTCAGTTAGTAGTTCTTCAACAATTCAAGAAACAATGGGAATTAGTCTTGATCCACTTCGGCATTACTCAGGTCTTGATATTGGATAGAATTTAGATAATTCAATTTGAGAGACATAACATGAAATAGGAATGAAACTAAATTATATTTTCAAAGCTATTGATTCATTAGGCATTCAAAAAAGTAAGAATGACCCTTGAATTGACAAAAGAGTTCTAGGTATGCTCGTGTGTCTACAATTAGAATAGAAGTTTCAATCCATTAATAGTGTTCTACAAAAAAAAATGATGACCATGAGAGTACATGATGCAACATGTATTTTTGAAACTATATTAAACGATTTCATAGATGAGTAAGCTAAAGAGAACAAAGAACCTTAACATGTTCATTGAATCTGAGCGAATAGTTATATATGGTTGGATGCAACATTTGCAATTACCTTACGATAACTATGACCAACTGATACAAACCTAGTAGGGTGGTTTGAGTGAAATTGATTTGGTAATGTTACTTAATTTTCGAGCTCCACATTGTGATTCTTTACTAGGTATTCATCTCTCATGTAGCCTATTTAAAAATGAAAAGAATCACATTATAATGTCACTAGAATATTATGTTGGATTGTTTTGTTTCTTAAAGATTAAGTGAAATTCCTACCATTAATATAAAATAAAAGTACACAATAATATATTAATGTTCACTTATATTTAAACTTGCAATAATTCATACATTAATATGATATGTTCTCACTGGTATATAATGGTTGAGCTTCATTAATATTAATTGAGTATTTTTAATATGAATTAATTATGATTGATTATTGCTTATTTTTGTTAATAATTCATTTTAATTATTATTATATTTATAAATGAATGGTTATTATTATTATATATATATATATATATGTGTGTGTGAAATTTGTAGAGTTAAAAATAATAAACTCTTTCTTTAATGTGGTGTGTAAAGTTCAAAATACTAAGGGATAGGTATAAATTTTCACTAACCTTGAAATGATCTCTTTAACATGAACTTATGAAGATTAAAATTTAAAAAAGCTACCACCAAATTACCTACTTTGTATGTTTCTATGGGCCAAAAGTGCATGGCTAGGATCAATAAATATGCAGAAGAAGATTCCACTGGGGAAGAATGGTTGAAGTTACATGTTAAATTTATGTAGAATAATTATATTTTGAAATAAGATATTTAAAGTTTAATTTAATTATTAATAATTATTTGGAGGATATGAATAATAAGGATTTAATTTTTATAAAATATTTTTAGTAATAATTTAAAATATTTTTAGATATTTTTAGAGATTAAAAATTGAGATTTATTTTGAAAATAGTTGTGTTATTTTTTAATCAATATATGTTTAATTTATATATTGTTTTTTTTTATAATTAATAATGATAATAATTGTCTCTAGGTTTTCTCGAGCCTGGTATGGAAGAGATGCTGTCGTGTCATGTTATCTTGTTATGTTATGTAAACATTTTACTTGGTCAAATAACATAAAAATAAAAATGAAATAAAACAAAATAAAAGAATAGTTATACTTGTTTGAAACTGACTTTGATATTAATAATTTTATGTAATTCATGTAATTCTATGTGATTAATCGGAAAGTGAGTTTCAAATAATCATTATGGATCATAAAAGTGTGAGATCAAACAAAGTTATATTTATTAATAAAAATAAAAATAACACTATTTTAAACAATTTAGTCAAAAATACATTAAAGAAAAAATAAAAAATAACTTTATTTTAAAATATAATAACATTAAATAAAATAATAAAATAAATTTAACTTGATCAAATTACCAGCTATCTATAAACTCTAAATTTATAAAAAATCATGGTATTAAGCCATAATATTCATATCAACATATGTAAAATATTTTATACATAAATTATCACAAACATTAATCAAAACAAATATTTTTCAAAAGCTTCACTACATTTGAGATGGAAAAGATCCACCATGGAAAAGAAATTTCAAACCCTCGCTTTCAAAGTAAATCGAGAAAACTGCGAAATTGACACATGGTAGGCTTCGTGGCTGCATTATTCCGAAAGTTCACTAAACAGAGACCTCTTTATTCCATTGTTATTGCGACCCCTTGCAAGTGTAAAAGTAGCGAAAGCACATAGCACTACGCGCTCCCAATTTACGTGCATTCTCGCGTTTGTCCCTCCGCATTGCCCTTGTGCGCACACAAAAATTAGAAGAGGATTCCAGTAAACCTCTGGATAACATAGGCAGAAATCTTGGGCCCTGATAAATTATGGCCTCCTGAAAAAAAAAAGTTGCTGCGTTTGTTTTCTTTAACGGTTCTCTTACTCCCATTTTCGAATTTGCAGATGAAGGTACGTTATTCATTCCCTTTTCCTGCCCGTTTCCATTTTTACGTTTGTTTGTGGTATTCCGACCTTTGTTTGTGGTATTCGCTTCCCTATTATAAAGAATATTTTTGAAATTTACAATTTTTTGAAATATACAATTTAGATAAACTAGATGATTTTAAAATATTTGCCACACTATATAGTATGGTTTGTTATCCTTAAAATTTATATGGTTTGTTATCCTTAAAATTTACTAAATTTGACAGAATCGGGCTGAATAATTGAAAATTCGTGAGATTTGGTTTGTTTGTTATCCTTATAATTTACCAAGTTCGACAGAATTGGGCTAAATAATTGGAAATTCGTTAGATTTGGTTCCATTATTAATACGTCTAATTCAATTTGATAAGAAATTCATAGCACTCCATTTTCTTGGACGGTTGGACTGCCCCCTTCAAAACCTGAGGACTTTTTCGGTCCATCCATTACAGATAAGCGGAAACAGCTGCAGTGAAATCTAACACAGTGGAATCCCTTGATTTATTGGATATTGAAACTTAACAGAGTGGAATCCCTTGAGTTATTGGAAATTGAAACAGAATTGATGTAATTGTAGCAGAGGACATGGAAACATAATTGTTCCAATGGTAGGAGAGGGAATAGTTACCAAGTTCGAATTTGGATTGGGATAAAAATTCCACTACCTAAGTTTAAAATAAAAAAAATAAGAGTATATTTATAAATATACAAATATATATTTAAAAAATAAGAGTATATTTATAAATATACAAATATATTAAATATTTCAAAATATTAGAATTTTTTCTCTATTTTTTTAAACTCATTTACCTTTGATAGATTGTTTTCTTTCTAAACTTTTTATTATTTTGTAGGTAGAAATATTTGCTAATCTTAATTAAATTATTGTTTTTTTATTTAAAATTATATAGATTTACTTGAAAAAATAGCCTTAAATAAAATATATATTTTCCAGTAAATCAAAATAAAACTATATTTAATAACCTCAAATCCAGTCTACCATACCATACCATGTTGAAAATGAAACTATATTTAATAACTTTAAATCCAAAATGAAACTATATTTAATAACCTCAAATCCAATCTACTTATTGTTCCAGAACCCATACCATACCATGTTTAATTGAAAAAAAATATCATTATTCATAAAATGTTTTAGTGATTTAAATGAAAACTCAATCAAATTAAAAAATAAATGATCTAAAAACCTAAAAAAGTTAAATATATTTAAAGACTTGGAGTCCATTAATAGAAAAAATTGGTTTATTTTTTCCCATCACAGTGTAACTATCCATTGTGCAAAAATAAACCAATGCATATTTTTTAAATTTTATTGGGTTTTCATGTAGATGCTCTATTGTATTAGCTATTATGACAATATCTTGAGAGTGCACTTAAAATAGTTCATTATTTATTAGAAAACCAAAATAATGTATAAAAAATAAAAATTTTCTTTATAGATTCTAGAATAACAGGTAGATTTGATTTGAGGTTATTCATTTATTTGAAAAATATAGTTTTGTATGTAAATTTATATAACATTAAATATAAAAACAACAATCTCATTAACACTAGTAAGTCTCAATCTACAAGACAAAGAGATAAAACAATATATAGAGTAAAAATACAGCTTTGTATGTATCTATTCTTTGAAGTAAATTTCTATAACATTAAATATAAAAACAACAATCTAATTAACACTATCAAGTCTCAACCTGCAAAAAAAAGAGATAAAACAATATATATGGTAAAAAAATATAGCTTTGTATGTATCTATTTTTTTAAGTAAATTTGTATAACATTAAATATAGAAACAACAATCTAATTAACATTACCAAGTCTCAACCTGCAAAAAAAACAGATAGAACTATATATATATGGGTAAATGAGTTGAAAATAGAGAAAAAAAATTCTAATATTCTTAAATAATTAACATATTTTAGTATTTACAAAGAGCATATTTCTGAAATTTTTTGTTATTGAAATTTAAATAGTCTATTTTTTTATATCCAATTAGAATTCAAATTCAAATTCAAACTTGGTAACTTCAAATTCAAACTTGATAATTATATTTTAAAACTGAGTTAAAATTGCACTTCACACTTCGATATGTTGCAATCCTTGATGCCACAGTACAATCTTTTCCCTAGAGGCTATAGGAGTTTTCCCTTCCTCTACTCCAGTTTTAGGAATAATGGAACTCTTGCAACCATCACCAATATTACTTTTGAGCAACTTATACAAACTTCCAATAGAAACTTCACTCAGCAATACCATTTCCCCTTGAACCAAATTGTAAGTATCATTTTCAAACACTCTTTTTATGAGGGAAAATTTTAGGAGCCAATATTCGTAGGTGGACTAATATTCCATGCTTTTTCCATAAAAATATTCACCAATTTCCATTTTTCTAAAAAATTATTTGCCCAAATTTTATAGTATAAAAATATTTTACCTTCAAAATTACCAATATTATATATGTCTAATATAAAATAATTAGAAATCTAAACATGTTTACAAAAATATCGTCAAACATTTTTAAAATTTGTATATTTGGGACTAATAAGGTTCGCCAAGGTTCCTAAAATTTAGGATAAACTTCCATCCTTAGAATTTTCTTTGCTTTTTACACCTGCATCACACATTTTACTTATATGAATCAAAATTTTGGCTAATATTGGGATGTGGAAAACACTGGGGAGTGTTCTAATCCTTCCACCCATAAGCCTCAACATAAATTTTTTTTGTCTTATCATTTTGGTTGTCAATTCATCTCATAATAAAAATTGACCGTTTATCTTTTATACATGAACTAGCAATTGCACCTAATGTCGCAAAGGAAACGCCGTAAGGAAGATGGTAGAATGAGAGTAGTTGTAATTGTTTTGATATATCATATGTCATTGGAGATATGTATACAGAATGTATAATGTTTGAAATAGACATATGGACCTACTGAACAAGCACAATCAAGCAAAGCAGTGAACCGAATGAACCAGCACAATCAAGTGAAAGGCTTACAGTAGCAGAATTGCTCCCTACAACTAAAAGAAGAAACCCACTCATTAGAGTTTACAAATGTTTATGTAAATGCTGTTTAATTTTGCAAGTATTTTTGGAGCTTTTATGCGTATAGGCATATAATGGGAATCCGAGAAAATACTTTAGTTTCGTGATGCCTATGCAAATTTGAATTAATAGAACAATATTTAGGCTGGTTTAAAAAAGTACCGAACTAAGAAAGATGACTTTGACCTCCATAGAAAAAGTAGGCAGTTCACTTATTTACTTTAATATGGTCCCAAAATATTTTTCCCAGAAGTATTTACTATTATACATCTGCATTTTCAACCGCCTCTAATGTGCAAAATTTTCTGATGTAAAGAAAATATCATCTCAAAACACCAGATGAGCACTGCAAAGCTTTCTGCCCCCTAATGTTCAAGTTCTCGTGTAAGAGGGTTCAATAACATCTCAACACCAGATGAGCACTGCAAAGCTTTCTGCCCTCTAATGTACAAGTTCTCGTGTATGAGGGTTCAATATCATTTCAAAAACACCAGATGAGCACTGCAAAGCTTTCTGCCCTCTAATGTACAACTTCTCATGTATGAGGGTTCAATATCATCTCAAAACACCAGATGAGCACTGCAAAGCTTTCTGCCCTCTAATGTACAAGTTCTCGTGTCCCAAACACACCTTAGACACTGCACGCTATACCAAACCTTTGGCCAAAAAATTGATAATATATAATACAGGACCAGCTAGAAAGGTGCCTGAAGCCGAGGAGTTTCCACGATGTGCAGTATGTACAATCATTCACAGTCAGTCCGGAGCCCAAATACAATCTAAGATCAACAGATAGTCACTTCCATTCTCATGAATTGTATACACTATAATCAGATTTTCTCGAATGTTCTCTGAAAAATGGATGTCTCAAAGCTTCTGAAGCTTTTAGGCGTTCTGAGGGTTCAAACTTGAAAAGGCCCTGCAACAAATATATAAATAGACCTGCAAAGTGGTCTGCATGCTGCATTATCAAATCCTGCAAACAGGAAAAGTAACATGTTATGACTGAAACCAGTGAAACAAATAACAAATCATGAGAAGATTTCAGGATGATGTTCCAAGTGTATCCTGTAACTACTACTCAATATAATAAGCATACCCTAAGTTTCTGTAATTTTCTCACTGCTCTGATGCTCTCTCTATAGGATGCTCCTTCAGGCCAACTCAATCGTGTTACATGTCTCAAATATTTCACATATCTTCTACTGTTGACAGGATAACATTAAACGTTATAGTTTTCCATAGGTGTATTGAATTTTATAGCGTGTCCAATAGGCTGATCCAGGTAATAGTTCGTTGAAGAACATAAAAATACTCACTCGGATTTCTTGATCATATGATGTGGCAAAGGAGCTAAAACCCTTTCCATCATAGCAAGATGTTCCATGTTTTCATGAGTTTGAAACAAAGTCTCGCCCTGAAAATTTGAAGGCATGTAATGTAAATATCATTTCTGCGGGTATCTACATAACAACCATTCAACGCAAGAGAAACTAATCTAAAAAGTTTACCGAGAATAGTTCCACAAATATGCACCCTACACTCGAAATATCACAAGGGTAGTTCTATCCAAGACCTGCTGAGAAACATCAATTGTAAATAAAACGCAAAAGAACATATATTCGACAGGATGGAATTGACATTGATCCTTTCAATATGATGGCTAAACCATAGAAAATTCCTTCCAAGCTCACCCAAAATAACTTCAGGAGCTCGATAATGCCTTGTAGAGACCACTGAGGTGTGATCTTGATCTTCAAATGTGGTGCTTCCAAAATCAATTAACTTTATTGCACTTGACTTTGGCAACCTCTTCAAAAGGAAATTGGCGCTGATATGCATTTATATATATATATTCACTAAGCTGTAATGACATGTTCAAATGGCCCATATTGTAATGGAGGTATTAAGTGGAGAGTTTTGATATGGTCTTGGTCCTCCTAAGCTGAAACAGAATTGTGGCTCAAGTCATTTCCAATTACACACTCTGCAAACAATCCAAACTGGAGATATCACAAAAGCAGTAAGTCCCCCAAGATGTGGCAAAGGAGCTAAAACCCTTTCCATCATAGCAAGATGTTCCATGTTTTCGTGAGTTTGAAACAAAGTCTCGCCCTGAAAATTTGAAGGCATGTAATGTAAATATCATTTCTGCGGGTATCTACATAACAACCATTCAACGCAAGAGAAACTAATCTAAAAAGTTTACCGAGAATAGTTCCACAAATATGCACCCTACACTCCAAATATCACAAGGGTAGTTCCATCCAAGACCTGCTGAGAAACATCAATTGTAAATAAAATGCAAAAGAACATATATTCGACAGGATGGAATTGACATTGATCCTTTCAATATGATGGCTAAACCATAGAAAATTCCTTCCAAGCTCACCCAAAATAACTTCAGGAGCTCGATAATGCCTTGTAGAGACCACTGAGGTGTGATCTTGATCTTCAAATGTGGTGCTTCCAAAATCAATTAACTTTATTGCACTTGACTTTGGCAACCTCTTCAAAAGGAAATTGGCGTTGATATGCATTTATATATATATATTCACTAAGCTGTAATGACATGTTCAAATGGCCCATATTGTAATGGAGGTATTAAGTGGAGAGTTTTGATATGGTCTTGGTCCTCCTAAGCTGAAACAGAATTGTGGCTCAAGTCATTCCCAATTACACACTCTGCAAACAATCCAAACTGGAGATATCACAAAAGCAGTAAGTCCCCCAACCCCAATTTGAAAGGTCCTTATTTTATTTGAGAATGGGAGTATTGTATAATGGATAATAATATAGTTAGAGCAATAGTAAAATATTAGAATGAGTTAAATCATTTAAATCATTTTCCTTGAGCCAAATCCTGTGAACATATATTCAAACAGAAATCTCCTGACAACTGAAACTTATGACAGGAGTTCATCTAGTTTAGTAAACAAATCCAAAAAGATGCAGTTGTGCAGTTCACTTCACAGTATTTGAGACATATGGAATGAACGTACAGGTTCATTAAAAAAGAAGGAAAGAAGAAGACGAAAAGTTCGTTAAATGAAATTAACAACCCATAATTGTAATAAAACAAAAGAACAATTCAGATTTTCCAAAACGATCAGAATGATCTTAGTATAAACTCTGACTGAGCTCCTCAATTGTAAATTTCTGTACTCTAATAGCCCAGTAAAGACTAACAATAACCATAGAAAAAGTAGGCAGTTCACTTATTTACTTTAATATGGTCCCAAAATATTTTTCCCAGGAGTATTTACTATTATACATCTGCATTTTCAACCGCCTCTAATGTGCAAAATTTTCTGATGTAAAGAAAATATCATCTCAAAACACCAGATGAGCACTGCAAAGCTTTCTGCCCCCAAATGTTCAAGTTCTCGTGTAAGAGGGCTCAATGACATCTCAACACCAAATGAGCACTGCAAAGCTTTCTGCCCTCTAATGTACAAGTTCTCGTGTATGAAGGTTCAATATCATTTCAAAAACACCAGATGAGCACTGCAAAGCTTTCTGCCCTCTAATGTACAACTTCTCATGTATGAGGGTTCAATATCATCTCAAAACACCAGATGAGCACTGCAAAGCTTTCTTCCCTCTAATGTACAAGTTCTCGTGTCCCAAACACACCGTAGACACTGCACGGTATACCAAACCTTTGGCCAAAAAATTGATAATATATAATACAGGACCAGCTAGAAAGGTGCCTGAAGCCGAGGAGTTTCCACGATGTACAGTATGTACAATCATTCACAGTGAGTCCGGAGCCCAAATACAATCTAAGATCAACAGATAGTCACTTCCATTCTCATGAATTGTATACACTATAATCGGATTTTCTCGAATGTTCTCTGAAAAATGGATGTCTCAAAGCTTCTGAAGCTTTTAGGCGTTCTGAGGGTTCAAACTTGAAAAGGCCCTGCAACAAATCTATAAATAGACCTGCAAAGTGGTCTGCATGCTGCATTATCAAATCCTGCAAACAGGAAAAGTAACATGTTATGACTGAAACCAGTGAAACAAATAACAAATCATGAGAAGATTTCAGGATGATGTTCCAAGTGTATCCTGTAACTACTACTCAATATAATAAGCATACCCTAAGTTTCTGTAATTTTCTCACTGCTCTGATGCTCTCTCTAGAGGATGCTCCTTCAGGCCAACTCAATCGTGTTCCATGTCTCAAATATTTCACATATCTTCTACTGTTGACAAGATAACATTAAACGTTATAGTTTGCCATAGGTGTATTGAATTTTATAGCGTGTCCAATAGGCTGATCCAGGTAATAGTTCGTTGAAGAACATAAAAATACTCACTCGGATTTCTTGATCATATGATGTGGCAAAGGAGCTAAAACCCTTTCCATTATAGCAAGATGTTCCATGTTTTCATGAGTTTGAAACAAAGTCTCGCCCTGAAAATTTGAAGGCATGTAATGTAAATATCATTTCTGCGGGTATCTACATAACAACCATTCAACGCAAGAGAAACTAATCTAAAAAGTTTACCGAGAATAGTTCCACAAATATGCACCCTACACTCCAAATATCAGAAGGGTAGTTCCATCCAAGACCTGCTGAGAAACATCAATTGTAAATAAAACGCAAAAGAACATATATTCGACAGGATGGAATTGACATTGAAATTGGCGTTGAAATTGGCTGTAAGCCCTACACATGTAACATCAGTTTCAGCAACCTCCAAATGCCTATCAGGCAGATATTTTAATGGGTTTGGGTTTTAATCTAATTGATAAATAGTTATGCATATCAGACACAAAGATCGATTTGGGCTTAATCTAATGGATTTGGGCTTAAATCTAATTGATACAACTCGTCTTATAGAGATAGAGAATCAAAATGTTACCTGCACATTCGCACCAGTCACAATGTTTGGCTTGTCATACGGCTTTCCCTCTGCCTTGTGCTTTTTCTGCCATTTGCGCTTGAAAGCAAGGCCTTGCGCTTTTTCTGGCATTACCTGGAATTCTGTGGTAATCGGATACTCGTCCATGTCGACATAGTTCTTGTTGATTGCCTGCATCATGAGCTTATCGCATTCTGGTTCCATCCACGTTGAGACAAAAGAAGCAAGATTAAGTCTGGGGTTCCCATCTAGCATGAGCTCGTCGCTGATAATCTGATAGGCAGCATCTTTGGGAATCGACCTATCCGGCATTCGAAACCTGCAAACACAAACATTAAGAATAACAAAATCCAATGGAATCTGTAATCTCTGTCCACAAATTTCCCTAAAATGGCAGATATACATACCGAGGCAAGCATTCCTGTACATAAAATTCCATAATCGAGTATGTAACCTCTGCAAGCGCAATGAATTCGTGAATGGCCTAGCGATTCTGAATAAAAAGAAGCCCTAAAAATTCCATTTGCGCTTGAAAGCAAGGCTTGCCAACATGATCGCTTCTGAAGATCCAACCGTAGCCACTCCCACAGCTTCTTCTCCATCGCCAAGTGGGGCATTAAAAACATTGGCTATAATGTTCACACATCGATTCTTTTCCAAATCCAAACAACACATGAAAGAACTCAACACTTTCAGGATAAAATAGAGAAAAGGGGGCAAAATAAATAAACTAATGCCCAAATAACCAAAATAGGTCTGAGAGGGGGTTTCAGATTAGAAGCCGAAGATCGTCACAGGGGGTGGCATTACCTGGAATTCTGTGGTAATCGGATACTCGTCCATGTCGACATAGTTCTCGTTGATTGCCTGCATCATGAGCTTATCGCATTCTGATTCCATCCACGTTGAGACAAAAGAAGCAAGATTAAGTCTGGGTTCCCATCTAGCATGAGCTTGTCGCTGATAATCTGATAGGCAGCATCTTTGGGAATCGACCTATCCGGCATTCGAAACCTGCAAACACAAACATTCAGAATAACAAAATCCAATGGAATCTGTAATCTCTGTCCACAAATTTCCCTAAAATGGCCGATATACATACCGAGGCAAGCATTCCTGTACATAAAATGCCATAGTCGAGTATGTAACCTCTGCAATCGCAATGGCGTAGCGATTCTGAATAAAAAGAAGCCCTAAAAATTTTCCACTAACTAAATATTTGCAACTACCATTGCTTTTTCATCGAACGGCTGAATACGTTTCAATCATCTAACATATAATTTAACGGTTCACATTATGACACGATACACATCAACAAAGTTGTTTTCAAATAAGAACGCCTTACGGCGTAAAAATGAGTCCCTATGAGGATTCATTTGAAAGGATTAACCTAATTCGACCAATAATGCATCATGATATACATGTGTATTTGAAGAATCCAATTACACATCCCCTCCTTCATTTGAGTATATTTTTGCTTCTAAAAAAGAAGCATCTTCGTATCCATCCCATTTCTCAGGGATTTTATATTTACAATATTTCTTGGAATTCCCTTCATTTTCACATCTCCATCATGCCTTTTCTAGCTTTCATTGCGATTTAGATAATTCTCTTGAGTTACATCTCCCAATCAAGGACTTATTTTTATTTCAATTCTGGTAGCATATTCTTACATCCAAGGGATCTCTATTTCTAATTTCATTTTTTTTTCTTATTAAATCCCCTCTAATAACAAGAATGAGATATTTCATCGAAATTTATAGTTTCATTCCTAGCTATAGAAAAAACCATGCAATCCCGCAAGTCTATAGAGAACATAACAAATTGATGCACTTACCTTCATCTAAAATATTAATATCAATAGATAATAACTAAATTACCATAGTATTGAATGAATTTAGATGCTTAGTCACTGATTCTACATACTTCATCCTCAAGTTATATATATTTTTCCACAGGAAAAATTTGTTCACCAATGACCAAGATTGATGAAAATCCCTTAACTTGTCCCACAATTTCTTCGTTATAGCTACCCCTTCAACATTGAATAATAATGAAAGTGAGAGAAATAATCATATTTTTTTATTTTCACTTTGATCCAAATTGGTACAATATTCTATTGACATCACTAATGGTGTAGTACCCAGATCCACAATTATCAACATATCTCCTTCCACCACCAAATCTTCCATTTTGAGGTTCCATATCTTGAAACTCTACTCATTGAATTTATTGATATTCATTTTCCTACTTATTTCAATTTCCTCTTCACCACAAGAATCACTTCCATAGATCTCGCACTCCAAGAAGATCTTCCATAAGCCCAATCCAAACCCCTTAGCCATAATGGCATCCCCTTGAAAATAAGAATGCTCTAATGAAAAATGAAGGTTTTTAACCTTATAAAAATAATTATTGCAAACATATTCTCAATATAAAACAAAAAATATTCAGTAGCACACGCACACACACACACACAATTTGAACAAATCTTTACCCATGGAAACCCAGAACGAAGAAATCTAGAGCAATTTTTCTTTATCCCTTAATGATTGCATAGCTACTATACAATTCCCTCTTAAAAGAGAGTTTCCTTCTAGGGAAGAAAACCCTAACATAACTTCCACCATCATATTTGTGACCTAATGACCAAAGGTCAAAATTGACTATAAAATTACAATATTTTACAAGGAAAATTTTCCAGAAACATTTCTTTGAGGGAAGTTCCACTGAAATACCCCACCAAGGGGAATCCATAAAATTTTCATCGACGCCCCTTAAACCCCCATTATGATAATTATACCCCCTTAATAATTGGTCTCCAAACATGTATAATCATGTAAATAATATAACACATAACCAATAGTCACTTATATTGTTGGAAATATTTAAAATGAAATATGAAAAAAATCGTTAGTATAACTTTGGATAGTCATTTCAAATTGACTAAGAAGATGTCTACCAAGACACATAAGGAATTATAATACATTTTTAAGTTTTCATATTCATCACTAATTGGTTGCTTGACATATGTGGTGGTTTGCACATGGTTGGATGTTGCAAATAGTGGGAGTTATGAGTAGGTATATGATCAGTCCAACTAAAGAGCATCGAAATGTAGTAATTTAAATTCTCAGGTATTTGAGAGGTATTAATAAATATGAGTTATGATTTGGATTTTCAAACATGGCCTAAGAGGTATTACTACTCATTAATTATGCTTTGGAGTTTCAAACATTGTTTTATAAGGATATGTTGACTCATATTTGGAAGGTAATATAAATAGCAAGAGGAGCACCATTGGTCATGTTTTTAGTATGTTTTTAGGTGGAACAATAGTATGTTGGATTTCAAATTGAAAATGGTTTTTTTAATTTCAACAATGGAAGTAAAGTATGCTAATGCTCTTGAGGCTAGTAGAGAGATTATTTGCAGAGGTTCATGGAGGAAATGTGAAACAAGTAGGAGAATAGTAGGTTTTTTAGTGATAAAAAGAGTACCATTAATATTGAAAATAACTCATCCTTCCATTATAGGACCAAGCATATACAGTTGAGTTAATACTTCATATGATCAATTTTATAAGATAGATGCATGAAGTTTTAACCGATAGATGTTGTTGACACCTAATCCTATGGATGGGTGTGCATTTGTATTTTTGTATATTATTTATTATTAGGAAATAAGGAAGGCCAAGAGTCATTGGGAGATGAATCCCAATAGCCTCACCTCCCATCTATAGAAGCATGTACATTCTTCAGCTAATACACATTCTAGTTTTGAGGAGTTACCTCCTGGTTTGACATGGTATCGGAGCCAGCCCCACAATTGGCATTTCTGCCCTGTGGTGTAACTCCCTATCCTTTGCTCAGTCAATATTTTTTAATAGTTTTCTGCTGCTCTTAATTGCTAGACTTTTATTTTGCATTTTTTTTTCATAATATCACTGACATTTGCAGCTCCACCTCCTGCAGCTCCTGAAAAATGCAGGCTCTGTCATTCTGCAAATTGCAGGCTCTGCCATTCTGCAATTCCAGCAGTCCTGCAACTCTGTCTTCTGTAGATTCAATTTCAAATTTTTTTTTATGTAACGCCCTTTTGGGCCTCCTTCATTCTCCATCGACCAAGCGCTCCATTCACCCTACGCCCTCTCCCTCACTCTGCATACAATGCGCCCTCTCCCTCACAGTTCTAAGCCCCTCGACTCCCCAACAATACCACCGCTCATCATACAAACACTGACTGTCAATACACAATACCGCTCTGTCATTTAAACGCAGCGCCCTCGACTCTATACACATTACCGCTTCATTGTCCACGCTCTCACATATTCAATACGCTGTCCATATATACACTCCATATTTAATACGTTGTCCATATATACACTCCATATTCATACGATGTCCATATATACACTGTCACGCTCTGTCATACAACGCCAATATAAAACTGCTCCTACTGTCTTCATTCATCAAATTTCTCCCTTGACATATGATACAGCGACTGGAGCTCCCTCTCCACGCTGCTTTGAAACGCTGTTCTAATACGCTGCCTATACGTTGTTTCAAATACCATTGCGCTGTATATGTAATACCGCCTCATACTAGAGTTACCACCCTCTGTCATTCCAACGCTGTGCAACTGCGCATTACAGCTACCACCATATATGAACGCTGCCCGTCCATTGGTTGTTAATACATTACGGTTTTATATCCAACGCATATATATAAAACGTTGTTTTCAATTCCATTCACATTCTATATACAACGCCTCCAACGCCATTTAATACGCTCCCATACCAGCGTTGCATTACATACATTGCGCTGTCATATTTAATAGGTGGTTTGTTAATATGTTGCGCCCTTCTCATTTACATACACAGTCACTTATATAACAACACCCCTCCCATTGTGTTATATTTGTTTATATATATGTGGTCAGTCAGCGCTTTCCCTATCGACTTCTCCTCTCCCCTTTCATAATTCCGCCCCCTCCCACATTGCTCCCTTCCATTTCACCCTCTCATTTCATAATACAGCCCTCCCATACCACTTTTCATTTCACAATATCACCCTCCCTTCCATATCGACTTTTCACAAAAATTTTCCCCAAACAAAAAAAAATACATTTTTTTTGTGCAGAATTTAGATTTTTAGCAAAGAGCTTGAGTTTTTTGAATCAGCTTTTTTAGCAAAGTGTTTCTGTCCTTTTAAAATTCAGCATATTTGCAGCAAAGAGTTTTTTCAGTACATTTTCCAGCAAAGATTTTTTTGTTTTCTCTCCTTCAAGAGAAATTTTCCAGCAAAGTTTTTTCTCTCATCCTTCAAAAGAAGATGACAGTCCCTTCATCTTCTAAAGAGGCTGCACCTACTTGGCAAAGAGAGAAAGAGACAACCGAGTCCATCCGAGAGGAAGAGAAGCGACGAAAGAAACTTCGAGAGAAAAAGGCGGACAGATATAGGTCTAGCAAACCGACAAACATATCAAGACGGAGAGTAAAGCCCATTGACAAAGACAAGAGTAAACAGAACTTGAATCGGCTCATTGTTCTAGCACATTTGTAACAATGAGGTAGCGAAAACCTCTTTGATATTGTTTGTGTGGAGAGATGATTGGTTGCTAGATTCGGGAGCAACATCACATGACATTTAGAAAAGATTTTTTGAGGAATTCATGACAAAGTTGATGGAGTAGTATATTTGAGATAAATCCAAACTCGAAGCCATCAAGGCTTGGCACAGTCGACTTAAAGTTGCACATTATTTACGATCATATTCTACATGAGGTTCTATACCTCCCTGAGTTGAGGAGAAACTTGTTGTCCCTGGTCCAAATCCGCCAGCAAGGACACTTTGTTCACTTGTTTGATGGCAAGGCAGAGGTCAGAAAAGCATTAGATCACTCACTTTTCATGGAGGGAATAGAAGAAGGGAGACTCTTGAAGTTGAAAGGTTCATTTGCTCATGCTCAAAACTTTGCATTCATTTCACATCATGATGAAGATACATTCCCATCAAGTCTTTTATGGCATGTTAGATTTGGACACTTAAACTATGGCAACCTTCGTTCGTTTGTTGAAGAAAAATGGTGTTGATGGATGCTACCAATTCTGAAAACTTTAACAAATGTGATGCTTGTTACCGGAAAGCATAGCAAAACGACCATTCAGTTCCTCAAGAACACATAGGAAACTTGAACTTATTCATTAGTTTATGTGGCCCTATTTTTTTTATTAGCCTGTAAAGAAGAGCAATACATGATGACATTATTTATTGATGACTGCACCCGAATGTGTTGGGTTTATGAAGATAAGTCGTGCTTTTTCAAACTTTCAAGAATTTTCATGTGTAGTTTAGAAAATGATGCTGAAACACATATTGGTGCTCTCTACGTGCGATAATGGAAAAGAATACCTCAAAATAGATTTGAAAATTATCTTCGTCAACGTAGAATCAAACATCAAACAACGGTGCCATATAATCCACAACAGAACGGTGTAGCTGAAAGAATGAACAGAACTATTTTAAATATGGTCCGCTCCATGTTATTTTTCAAGAATGTAAAATTGATGTTTTGGGCTGATGCAGTTCTATGTGTTGTTTACATAAAGAATAGGTGTCCTTCAAGTTCAATTAGAAACAAAACTCCTTTCGAAATGTGGCATGGCCACATTCCTTCGGTAAAGCATTTCAGGGTCTTTGGGTCCACCTGTTATGCCTTGATACCCAAGGGTCAAAGGAACAAACTTGGTGCTAGAAGCAGAAAATGTATCTTCTTGGGGTACTCCAATACCTCCAAAGGATATCGTCTCTATGATGAAGCAAATAATAAGTTTGTGATAGCAAGAGATGTCATATTTCTTGAATCTTCCAAGAGTGACAAGGTTGTTGAGCGGCAACTTGATCGCCTGGACAGATTCACACATGCAAAGTCTTTCCAAGAGTTTGATAATGTGATTCCACACCTTGAAGGGGGGATTCCGATATTGAATCAAACTGTTGAATCATTTCCTGAACCACACTCTCCCCCACATGAAGAAACAACCACGGATGACACATTGGATGATGTGATTGACAGAATTGGGAGATTGAATCTTGAATCAATCCCAACTCAGTCAAGTGACCAGCCAGGGCCATCTCAGAAAGGTCCCCCCAAATGGATGACAAAGACACTGGAGGATGTTCATCCTGATGAGGTTGGAAAAACAGGAACAAGAAGTTCCACTCAAGAAATCGAAGGTGATGTAGATAATTCTGATTCCCCTGTTGATATGGATATTGCTTATAACTGTGAGTTGAGTTTGTCTACAGATCATGAACCAACTTCCTTCAAATAAGCCGCTTCTCATGATGAATGGAAAGAAGCGATGCAGAAGGAGTATGATGCCTTGATAAAGAATGGCACTTGGAAGCTGGTTGATCCGCCTTTGGGAGCGAAACCAATTGGCTGCAAGTGGGTCTACAAGAACAAGTACAAAGCGGACGGCTCACTTGACAAGCACAAGGCCAGGCTTGTGGCAAAAGGATTCGCACGAGAAAGAAGGAGTCGATTATGAAAGAACTTTTTGCTCACGGCCAAAATGGACCACCATCAGTTCTGTAGCAGCTCAGAATGGATGGAAAGTCCATCAGATGGATGTAAAAACAGCCTTCTTGAATGGAGATCTAAAGGAGAAAGTTTATATGTCCCAGCCAGAAGGATTTGTGATAAAGGGTCAAGAACACATAGTTTGCAAACTTGTAAAATCCTTGTATGGCCTCAATCAAGCACCACGAGCCTGGTATGAGAAATTGACCGAGCATCTTCTGAAACTTGATTTCAAACATTTTGATCTTGATGATGCAACTTTGTTTGTTAAGAAAGTTGGAAAAACAGTTGTATATCTTGTGGTATATGTAGATGATCTTTTGATAACATGAAACAATGAGAGCTATATTGCATCCATGAAGAAAGAGTTGAAGAAAGGCTTTGAAATGACTGATTTGGGTCATGTTCATTACTATTTGGGTATTGAAGTAATTCAACATCCTAAATTCATATTTCTTTCTCAAAAGAAATACATTGGAGATCTCTTGAACAAATTTGGCATGGATGACTGTAAACCCTTAAGCACTCCAATGGAACAAAACTTGAAGCTCACATCTATTGAAGGAAAGGAATTTGAGGATGCAACTAAGTATAGACAGCTTGTAGGAAGTCTTATCTATCTGACCACCACCAGACCTGACATTTCATTTGCTATTGGAATCCTCTCAAGGTTCATGCAAAAACCTTGTGAAGGACATTGGTCTGCTGCAAAAAGAGTGCTAAGGTACTTGAAGGGGACTCAAGACTTTGGACTCAAATATACAAAGGTAGGCGACTTCAGCTTGATCGGATACTCTGATTCAGACTTTGATGGTGACAAAGAAACAGGGGTGTCTACTACGGGTTACACCATGAGTCTTGGATCAGGAGTTGTCTCATGGAGATCACGCAAACAGTCAGTTCCAACAGATTCCACGACCGAGGCAGAATATGTGGCAGCAGCTGAAGCAACAAAGGAAATTGTGTGGCTCCGGAAAATCCTGGAAGATTTGCAGATGAAACAGATGTATTCCACTCCACTCATGATCGACAACACTTCTGCAATAAAGTTGGCCAAGAACCCAAAATTCCATGATCGAACAAAGCACATCAATACAAAGTACCATCTCATTCGACATCATGTTCAGGCCAAAACCATCCATCTACATCATTGTTCCACAAATGAGCAAACTGCTGACATCTTCACCAAAGCACTTGGAAGAGAAAAGTTTGAAAAGTTCGGATCGATGCTTGGACTCACCAACATCCCTTCGGATTAAAGGGGGGAATGTTGACACCTAATCCTATGGATGGGTGTGCATTTGTATTTTTGTATATTATTTATTATTAGGAAATAAGGAAGGCCAAGAGTCATTGGGAGATGAATCCCAATAGCCTCACCTCCCATCTATATAAGCATGTACATTCTTCAGCTAATACACATTCTAGTTTTGAGGAGTTACCTCTTGGTTTGACATATATTATCTAGAATCCTACAAACATGTTAACAAAGTAAATAGAGGCAAGGATAAATTCAATTTCTACTAAGTTCCAGTTGACCTTCGAGCATGATGGTGAAGAAAAAAAACTTTCTAGGTCCAAATGAAAAGCATAGCCCAATAGGTGTAGTGTAAATGTAGTTGTTATAATTAGTCTCCAAGTTGTAAATTGTTGATTGTGCATCTGGATTATCTTGCTAACTTAGAGATATTTTTTTTAGCTATTTTTTAACCCTAGTCCTTGATGGGGGTGTAGAGGGGCTTTCGATTACTATTAAGTCATGTAAATGATGGTAGAGGTAGAAATTATGTTAGGGTTCTTTGTGTATATGTATATATATATATATATATATATATAGGGATGGAATTTTTTGGCTATGTATGGCTAAGAAAGCATTGAAATTGATATTAAAGAGACTATGAGAGAAATAAGACGAGGTTGTAGTGGATTTGTTATAGGTTGGATCATTTTATTTTTTTGGATGGAATAAAAGGAAATATTAGTCATTTCTATGTGGATGTAGCCTAAATAAAATTAATCACATATTTTTGTGTCTCATGTGTATTGTTGCATTCTATATTTTATTTCTATATGCATTTTTGTTTTATTGCTTCAATATTTGTTTTCTAACACATCCTTAAAAGCCTTGTTTCTTTATTCTTATTTTTATATCTTCTCATAGTTTTATTTTCCTTTGATATGTAAGTCTCCTCCAATTTATCTTCATTGACATGTACATTTAATGAATTACACTACTATTCTCTTAGTTGGATCACTTTTAATTTCTCCACATGTTTTCTATGCCACTAGTTTCTTCTTTACTTCCTTAGATTGCATTGCTTACTTTAATATATGATGTGATTGTAAATTACTTTATATATATGATGGTATTGTCTTTATGGTGCTATTTAGGAATTTATTATCATTATTTCCTCATGAATTTCCTCTGATTCATGATGCGACATCCTAAAAGCAAGAGAAATTAATAATAATTAATTAACACATACTCTAATACAAAATTTTAATCATTTATGTCAACACTAAATTTTCCATTATATATTAAGTTGCCAAGAAATATTATTTACTTTTAACTAGTGAAATGAATCTTATCTTTAACCTAGTTGTGCAATTTTAACATATACTACTTCTTCTAGCTTCATGAACTATACATAAGCATGTCTTTTTTAATTTATTTAATATTAAAAAAAGTATTCTAACATTTGACACACCTTTAAATGGTTTTATTTGAAAAATATCTTCCTTTAATACTTCCATTGATATTATATTTAATACCTTCATTTTCTTGTTATATTATACTCATATTCAAATTGGGCCTCATCATTTTATCTCAATGTAACTCCCATACTACTTTTTGATCAACGGTTGTCATTGATGTCAACCCAAGCAGCAGCAGGGGCTAACCCAATATTGCATGGGAATTTTGACCTAACAAATTTATATATTCTATGTAAATAATGCATTTTATGGTTTCTACTTGTCGAGATGTTTCCGTTGATAAATGGCATGCCATTTAATTCTTCACGGTTTGAGAGATATTCATGTTTGAAGTTTTTACCCCCAATGAGTGGGCTAAAACCCCATGGGCTTGGGGCATGGGTCATTGAAAAGTCATAATTAATATTTTTTAAGCTCCTAAAATCCCTCCCACGTTCACTTGTAGAAGCCCCTCTCAACCTAAGAATTAGGTGGTTTTTGTCCCGCAGTGGGTTTCCACCTTAAAAATTGTGCGCATTTTTGTTCCTCTTTTTTGTTGCTATCATTGTACAAACACTGATAATAATTGAAGATTAACTAATGCTCTAATTGAGAGGAATATTGATTCACCCCCCCCCCCGGTCAGTATTTCCAACAATTGGTGTCAGAGCTTGGTTCCTTCAATAGAAGTTTAACAGCTGGAAGGAGGGCATGGAGCATACCAAGAATGGTGTACCTCTATTCAATGAAAATAATTATGCACTCTGGAAAGGAAGAACGGAGGTCTATCTCTTGGCGCAAGGTTACGAAGTATGGGACACTGTTCAAAATGGATTTACATCAACTACAACTGAACAAGGTAAGAAGAATTTGGTAAATGATGCAAAAGCAAAGAATATTATTATCAGTGGACTTATTGAATTTTCTTATCATAAGGTGTTGGGTTGTAAAACTGCCAAAAATGTATGGAACAAGCTTGATAATATATATGCAGGTGACTCAAATGTCAAAGAAGCGAAGCTTCAAATCTATAGAGAAAAATTTGAGCAACTTAGAATGAAAGAACATTGCAACATTGTTGCATACTTCCAATACGTTGATGAAATAACCAATACTATGGAAGGATTGAGAGAGCTAGTTGACGAGAAGACTATTATACAGAAGATTCTTAGAACGTTACCAGGGAGATTCAACCCAAAGGTATCGGTCTTAGAATATAGTGAAAATTTGGAAAAACTCAGCAAAGAGGAATTACATGGAGTTCTCATAGCATATGAAATGAGACTTGATGAAGAAGAGGGTACTTTGTATCTAAAAAAACCAATAAGGATAAAAAACTTTCAATTGAAAAGACATGCACCTGCAAGTGTGAAGAAAAGGGAGATGATGAAGAAGTTCTTTCAGATGAATAATATGCTTACTTCACGAGAAAACTAAAAATTGGTAAGGGACAATTCAAAGGTAAACTTCCATTGATATGTTTCAGCTGTAATGAGGTTGGGCATTTTGCAGCAAAATGTCCAAATAGAAGTAATGGCAACTCAAAAGGAAAGAAAGGCTTTAAGAAATTCAACAAGAAAGGATCCAAAAGAAACTTTCTCTCTAAAGTAGATAGCTCATCATCCGATGAAGACAATGGTAGTGAAGAAGAAGCCAATGAGGGAGTATTTTTTATGGCCAAGCACAATAAACCCAAGCACAATAAACAAGAGGTATCAAACAACGAAGAAGAAGGATGGACCATAGAAGAATTTTATGAGGAAGCAATCAAGCTTATAAAAGATCTCAAGGCGGAGAAGATCCGTTCCAATACTCTTGAAGAACAAGTTCAAGGTCTCAAAATTGAAGTTGAAGAACAAAAATGCATTGAAGAGTCACTTCAAAAGAAGTTGGAAGAAAGCAACCAAGAAGGGGAAGAATTAGAAGCCGAAGTAGTCTCGCTGCGTGAGGAAGTGAAGAAAGGAAAAACTATCCAAAACTATGCCAACAGCTCAAGGGCATTGGAATAACTCATCAACAATCAACAATATTACAATGACAGAACTGGTATCAGTTACAAAGAAGAAGAAGCAGGAACTTCTACAACAAAATAAAATGAACCTATGAGATCTGACATGCATGTAGACTTCACTGGACAAGATTCACAAGAACAGCCTTGGAAGACAATTCGTCGACGAAAATTTCCATCCAGGTACCAACATATTTTTGATGGCTACTATTATTCATGTGGAAAATTTGGTCATAAAGCTGTAGAATGTCGCATGTACCCTAGGAACGAATAAAATTCTAGGAGATATGTCAAATATGAACCTCCTAGGGCTCAGCGAAACATCAATAGATTTGAACATTTAAGAAATAATCTTGAATGTTACAAATGTCGAAACTTTGGACACATACCCAAAGACTACAAAATTGAAAATCCTCCAGAATAATCTTCGAAGCCATAGAACAAACGAACATGGAAGAAGAAGAAGAATGATAATTGTGCTCTCACTTTCAAGGCTCAAAAGAACAAAGATATGCGGTATGTTGATAGTGGTTTCTCAACGCATATGACTGGAGATAGAAATAAATTTTTATCTTTGAAAGAGAAGAAGGATGGAACCGTGTCCTTTGGAAATGATGAATCTTCAAATGTTATAGGATCAGGTACTGTCACTCTCAGAAGCAAATATGCTCTAGCCAAGAATGTTCTATTGGTTGAAAACATGAATCACAATCTGCTGAGTGTTGGACAAATGCGTGATCAAGGACACACAATACTATTAAACTCCACAAAATGTGAAATCAGGAAAGGCATGTATGGTGAAATTGTGGCTACAGCAAGTCAAGCTCCAAACGACATATATGTTCTAGATGAAGCAACTAAAGCATGTCTAATAGCTGAAGAGGATGATACAATAATTGGTAGCAATGATGACCAACTAAGTAAGAAGTTTGCTACAAAGGTGCAAAGTGATTTCGAGATGTCTTTACTTGCTCAGCTGACATACTTCTTAGGGATTAAATATCTCAGCAAGAGAAAGGAATATTTATATGTCAAGCCAAGTACTTCAAGGATATGCTCAAGAAATTTAAAATGGAAGATTGCAAACCCATCCTTACTCCAATAGTAACTGGTTGCAAATTGAGCATAGACGACTAATCTAAGGATGTGGATCAAAGGTTCTACAGATCTATGATTAGTATTCTTCTATATGTAACAGCCTCCCGACCAGATGTTATGCAAGAAGTTCAAAAAGTAGCAAGATTCCAAGCAACACCAAAAGAATCACATATTAAATATTCACCAGCATTGGGATATCTTCACCAGAAGCTTGGGATTCTCCCAAGTTCTCATTAGATTTTCCTTTTTCAGAATATAAAGGGGGAGTGGAAGTAGATTACAGGTCTGCAGGACGGTTGTGTGTCAAGGGCAGTGGAAGTGTGTATAGGTCCGCAGGATGGTTGTGTTTCAGGGGGAGTTACCCTTTTCATTGATGTCAAAGGGGGAGATAATGTTGTAGGAAGAGGTGTCATGATCGCAGGGGGAGTACTTGTGTTGCCACTTTTTACAGAATTCCAATCCAATACTCAGAGAGAGAGTTATGACGATTTTAACAAGGTCACTTCTTTGAGATGAATTTCACGAGCCTGCAAAAACCCTGAATTTCACAGATCACATCTCCAAAAATATTGCGCACCCTGATTTGAAAATTTTATAGACACTTCCTCAGGATTTCAGCTTTGCCTCATAAAAATTTCAGCTTCTGAACCTTCGTAGAAAAAAAGTTAGAGAAAAAATGCCACGATGAACTATTTCATATGGAAAAATCCCTTGCATAAGGAGGAAATGAACTATATACATCCAACAATAGCACCATCATTATCATGGTCTACATTTATATGAAGCCACAACTACTATTAAAAAAAATGTTGGTCACTATCATCATCAATAGCTTCCAACAATGAACTAATCCAAAAAGAAAATTGGAAACGATTAGGGTGATAGACCTTGATGATTACACAATTGACGAACCCTTCAAATCTAATGTTGCAACAATGATGGATGCAACTTCATTGTCGTGTTGGTAATAAAAAATGGGACTTGGAAATTCTAGATTCCAAATATGTTTTGTGATCTTACAACATGAAACTGATTGAAAAACATAATATACAAACTATGCACTGGGGAGGTGACATGATTCACTATAAATTCATTAAAAATGCACTAGGGAGGTGACATGATTCACCATAAATTAATTAATCAACTAATGGAATGTAATTTATTTATTATTACACCATTAGTTCATAAAACCACCAACCAAGGTAATATCAGAATATAATCAATTTCCCCTATGGTAGTTATTAGTTCTTCAACAATTCAAGAAACAATGGGAATTAATCTTGATCCACTTCCACATTATTCAAGTCTTGATGTTGGATAGACTTTATATAATTGAATTTAGTTATTAGTTCTTCAACAATTCAAGAAACAATAAGAATTAATCTTGATCCACTTCGACATTACTCAGTTCTTGATATTTGATAGATTTTAGATAATTGAATTCAGTTATTAGTTCTTCAACAATTCAAGAAACAATGGGAATTAGTCTTGATCCACTTAGGCATTACTCAGGTCTTGATATTGGATAGAATTTAGATAATTCAATTTGAGAGACATAACATGAAATAGGAATGAAACTAAATTATATTTTCAAAGCTATTGATTCATTAGGCATTCACAAAAGTAAGAATGACCCTTGAATTGACAAAAGAGTTCTAGGTATGCTCGTGTGTCTACAATTAGAATAGAAGTTTCAATCCATTAATAGTGTTCTACAAAAAAAAATGATGACCATAAGAGTACATGATGCAACATGTATTTTTGAAACTATATTAAACGATTTCATAGATGAGTAAGCCAAAGAGAACAAAGAACCTTAACATGTTCATTGAATCTGAACGAATAGTTATATATGGTTGGATGCAACATTTGCAATTACCTTACGATAACTATGACCAACTGATACAAACCTAGTAGGTTGGTTTGTGTGAAATTGATTTGGTAATGTTACTTAATTTTCGAGCTCCACATTGTGATTCTTTACGAGGTATTCATCTCTCATGTAGCCTATTTAAAAATGAAAAGAATCACATTATAATGTCACTAGAATATTATGTTGGATTGTTTTATTTCTTAAAGATTAAGTGAAATTCCTACCATTAATATAAAATAAAAGTACACAATAATATATTAATGTTCACTTATATTTAAAGTTGCAATAATTCATACATTAATATGATATGTTCTCACTGGTATATAATGGTTGAGCTTCATTAATATTAATTGAGTATTTTTAATATGAATTAATTATGATTGATTATTGCTTATTTTTGTTAATAATTCATTTTAATTATTATTATATTTATAAATGAATGGTTATTATTATTATATATATATATATATATGTGTGTGTGAAATTTGTAGAGTTAAAAATAATAAACTCTTTCTTTAATGTGGTGTGTAAAGTTCAAAATACTAAGGGATAGGTATAAATTTTCACTAACCTTGAAATGATCTCTTTAACATGAACTTATGAAGATTAAAATTTAAAAAAGCTACCACCAAATTACCTACTTTGTATGTTTCTATGGGCCAAAAGTGCATGGCTAGGATCAATAAATATGCAGAAGAAGATTCCACTGGGGAAGAATGGTTGAAGTTACATGTTAAATTTATGTAGAATAATTATATTTTGAAATAAGATATTTAAAGTTTAATTTAATTATTAATAATTATTTGGAGGATATGAATAATAAGGATTTAATTTTTATAAAATATTTTTAGTAATAATTTAAAATATTTTTAGATATTTTTAGAGATTAAAAATTGAGATTTATTTTGAAAATAGTTGTGTTATTTTTTAATCAATATATGTTTAATTTATATATTGTTTTTTTTTATAATTAATAAAGATAATAATTGTCTCTAGGTTTTCTCCTGCCTGGTATGGAAGAGATGTTGTCCGGTCATGTTATCTTGTTATGTTATGTAAACATTTTACTTGCTCAAATAACATTAAAATAAAATAAAATAAAAGTAATAGTTATAATTGTTTGAAACTGACTTTGATATTAATAATTTTATGTAATTCATGTAATTCTATGGGATTAATCCGAAAGTGAGTTTCAAATAATCATTATGGATCATAAAAGTGTGAGATCAAACAAAGTTATATTTATTAATAAAAATAAAAATAACACTACCTTAAACAATTTAGTCAAAAATAAATTAAAAGAAAAATTAAAAATAACTTTATTTTAAAATAAAAATAACATTAAATAAAATAATAAAATAAATTTAACTTGATCAAATTACCAGCTATCTATAAACTCTAAATTTATAAAAAATCATGGTATTAAGCCATAATATTCATATGAACATATGTAAAATATTTTATACATAAATTATCACAAACATTAATCAAAACAAATATTTTTCAAAAGCTTCACTACATTAAGATGGAAAAGATCCACCATGGAAAAGAAATTTCAAACCCTCGCTTTCAAAGTAAATCGAGAAAACTGCGAAATTGACACATGGTAGGCTTCGTGGGTGCATTCTTCCAAAAGTTCACTAAACAGAGACCTCTTTATTCCATTGTTATTGCGACCCCTTGCAAGTGTAGAAGTAACGAAAGCACATAGCACAGCTCTCTATTTCTTTCCTCGCCGGATGGATGGAGCATGCATGAACAAGAGTCCGTGACTACGCGCTCCCAATTTACGTGCATTCTCGCGTTTGTCCCTCCGCATTGCCCTTGTGCGCACACAAAAATTAGAAGAGGATTCCAGTAAACCTCTGGATAACATAGGCAGAAATCTTGGCCCCTGATAAATTATGGCCTCCTGAAAAAAAAAAAGTTACTGCGTTTGTTTTCTTTAACGGTTCTCTTACTCCCATTTTCGAATTTGCAGATGAAGGTACGTTATTCATTCCCTTTTCCTGCCCGTTTCCATTTTTACGTATGTTTGTGGTATTCCGACCTTTACACTAAAGAATAAACAGTGTAGTGTAAGTTATTTATCAGACTTCGCTTCGCTATTATAAAGAATATTTTTGAAATCTACAATTTTTTGAAATATACAATTTAGATAAACTAGACGATGGTAAAATATTTGCCACACTATATAGTATGGTTTGTTATCCTTAAAATTTACTAAATTTGACAGAATTGGGCTAAATAATTGAAAATTCGTGAGATTTGGTTTGTTTGTTATCCTTATAATTTACTAGATTCGACAGAATTCGGCTAAAATAACTGGAAATTCGTTAGATTTGGTTCCATTATTAATACGTCTAATTCAATTTGATAAGAAATTCATAGCGCTCCATTTTCTTGGACGGTTGGACTGCCCCTTCAAAACCTGAGGACATTTTCGGTCCATCCATTACAGATAAGCGGAAACAGCTGCAGTGAAATCTAACAGAGTGCAATCCCTTGATTTATTGGATATTGAAACTTAACAGAGTGGAATCCCTTCAGTTATTGGAAATTGAAACAGAATTGATGTAATTGTAGCAGAGGGCATGGAAACATGATTGTTCCAATGGTAGGAGAGGGAATAGTTATCAAGTTCGAATTTGGATTGGGATAAAAATTCCACTACCTAAGTTTAAAATAAAAAAAATAAGAGTATATTTAAAAATATACAAATATATTAAATATTTCAAAATATTAGAATTTTTTTCTCTATTTTTTTTAACTCATTTACTTTTGATAGATTGTTTTCTTTCTGTCTAAACTTTTTATTATTTTGTAGGTAGAAATATTTGCTAATCTTAAATACATTATTGTTTTTAATTTAAAATTATATAGATTTACTTAAAAAAATAACCTTAAACAAAATATATATTTTCCAGTAAATCAAAATAAAACCATATTTAATAACCTCAAATCCAATCTACTTATTACTCCACGGCCCATACCATACTATACTATGTTGAAAATGAAACTATATTTAATAACTTTAAATCCAAAATGAAACTATATTTAATAACCTCAAATCCAATCCAATCTACTTACTGTTCCTCCACAACCCATACCATACCATGTTGAATTGAAAAAAAAAATCATTATTCACAATCAAATTAAAAAATAAATGATCTAAAAACCTAACAAGTCAAATATATTTAAAAAAGAATTGGTTTATTTTTTCCCAATCACAGTGTAACTATCCGTTGTGCAAAAATAAACCAATGCATAATTTTTAAATTTTATTGGGTTTTCATGTAGATGCTCTATTGTATTAGCTATTATGACAATATCTTGAGTGCACTTAAAATATAGTTCATTATTTATTAGAAAACAAAAATAATGTATAGAAAATAATTTTTTTTTTTATAGATTTTAGAATAACAAGTAGATTTGATTTGAGGTTATTCATTTATTTGAAAAATATAGTTTTGTATGTAAATTTGTATAACATTAAATATAAAACAACAATCTGATTAATACTAGTAAGTCTTAATCTACAAAACAAAGAGATAAAACAATATATGGTAAAAAATACAGCTTTGTATGTATATATTCTTTGAAGTAAATTTGTATAACATTAAATATAAAAACAACAATCTAATTAACACTATCAAGTCTCAACCTGCAAAACAAAAAGATAAAACAATATATATGGTAAAAAAATATAACTTTGTATGTATCTATTCTTTTAAGTAAATTTGTATAACATTAAATATAGAAACAACAATCTAATTAACATTACCAAGTCTCAACCTGCAAAACAAACAGATAGAACTATATATATATATATATATGTATATGGGGTAAATGAGTTGAAAATAGAGAAAAAAATTCTAATATTTTTAAATAATTAACATATTTTAGTATTTACAAAGAGTATATTCCTGAAATTTTTTGTTATTGAAATTTAAATAGTCTATTTTTTTTTATATCCAATTAGAATTGAAATTCAAATTCAAATTTAATAACTTCAAATTCAAACTTGATAATTATATTTAAAAACTGAGTTAAAATTGCACTTCACACTCTATTAGAACTTTTTTTTCTTGAAAGGGATGTGTCGAATGAATGCCTCTTGTGCAAGCTTATAAGGTTAAATATTTAGCAACTACATCAACTGAAACCGAAATTTAAGAAATTATTTTCATGTCTGGAAGCCTAGTTTAATAAGTGAAACAAAAATGAAAGGAACGAAGACATTTAATAAATGAAACAAAAGCGAGCATTCGCTATTCATTTCTACTATGGCCCAAGAACGACAAATTGAAAATTTCTATTCATCATAGCACTGGTCCAAGAAAGGATAGTTGTGAATTCATGTACTTTAGATTATGTTGTTGGCTCAGCTGCTCTGGAGCGGGCATTCCTTCGGCCCTTGTATTTAGAGCAGGGGCCAAGTATACCATAGAACAGACTATGCTCTCTACCAATAGAGTGAGTTATTAAGACTTATTAATATGATAATTATTATGAATTGCTTCATATCTAATCAAATATGAGAGAAAATATTAAGTATTATGAAGTAAGTCAATAATTGTCTTTTTATTGTATTTATTCTTCAATGAAACAGAATAATATGAATATTAAATGGAATGGATTATACAAGAATATGAATGTTTAATGGGATAGACAAGATGGAAAGAGTAATCATTATGAATAATAAAGGAAAATATTAAGCACTATGCAGTGAGTTGGCTTTTCATTTTTTCATCTAGGTCATTCATAGAAATAATAAGGGAATAATATGATATTTCATGGACTGACTGGAAAGACAATAAGTCAATCATTGAACTATTACATGGTTCTTAATATTTGCAAAGGTGTTTGCCTTTAATTTTTGTAATGCTTGCACACTTTTCATCTTTCTCATTGTTCACTTATAAAAATAATAAGAGAAGAATATAATATTTTATGGATAAAATGGAAAGACAATTATTTAATCATTAACTTATTACATGGTACTTAATATTTTCTCACCTTGCAATGGTCACTTTATCTTAACCCATTCATTGAGTTGAGCTCTTAATTGTTCCACTCCATAAAAGTGGTAAAGTTGTTCCACTCCATAAGAGTGGTAATGTACTCTAGCATTAATTTAGGGTTGATTCTTTAGTTATTTTAGTTATCTTAATGCATGTTGTGACAATCTCACACTTCTAATTTTTTAAATTATGATAAATTAATCTTAAACTTTCTTTATTATTATTATTATTTCATATTAAATAATAAAAATATTTAATTTTAATAAATTTAATTCCTTTATTAATTTTGGATAAATCCAAATTTAAATTTAAATTGTAGCACAATGTCAATAGTCAAGAATTTTTTATTCCTTCAATGTTTTTCTTTTTTTTTTTGTAAGTATAGTAGGGCCTCACTATTTTCTATTTATATTTTCAAAGCAGGCTACAAAAATATAAATTCAGTCTGTGGCCTCAACCTACCCAAAGGAAACCTGCATGAAAAGCATACCAAAATTGAAATAGTTTCATCCGTCTATAACCCACATGAGCTATCTGTTCTAGGGCATACATATCTACATTCTGGTAATAGAAAATAAGTTCATTCAAAATTGCAAATTTCATAAAACAACGGTATTAAAGGAACCACTAGCCATCGGAAGATGAAACAGGAGCTGGGTCTTTGACATTAGACCCTGGCATGTCCACTTGTTGGAGCTGCTGGAGCTGCTTTTCCATACGGGCTACCCTATCATCAAGTCTGCCCATACAGTTAGCTGCCTGGTACTAGGTAATCTTGATATGATATAGTTGGTTCTGCATATCCTGTAGCATGTCTATAATGCGGGGTTCTAACTTTGTTGAGTCAATCTGAGCCTGACCTGCGGGGAAACTCTGCATAGCCTTTGCAAGAAGGCATTTAACTATCCAGTAGGTGTGGATAGTCTGTTGGAATAACGGGAGACGGCCTCAGGTGTTTCCAGGATCGGTTATGAAGTCCAGAATTTATGCTTAGGTGTGGATAGTCTGTTGGAATAACGGGAGATGGCCTCAGGTGTTTCCAGGATCGGTTATGAAGTCCAGAATTTATGCTTAGGTGTGGATAGTCTGTTGGAATAACGGGAGATGGCCTCAGGTGTTTCCAGGATCGGTTATGAAGTCCAGAATTTATGCTTCTGCTTCGTTGTCTTCGGGGTCAGTCTAAATGTCTCTTTCCCATCCCCGAATTTCTTGGCGAACCGTAGAAGAATTTCCCATGACATAGTTTGCAGCTAAATTTTCTAGAATCTCTTGGTTGGATTTTCTACCTCTTTTCTTTGGCATAGGCTCAACCTGGACCGACTGTTTCCCTTTTGTAGGCTGGGAATTGGATCGACGCTTCCCCATTGTAAGCAAAAGCCTAAACAATAACAGAAACAGGCAGCGAGAAATAGTGAGGGCATGAATCACATCATAAGACCACCTTGTTTTTACCCCATGAGCAGCAAAGGTGTTTCTGCGCTTCTAGCAGAGAAAAATTAACCACAAGACACGGATCTGTTATTCCTTCAATGTTCAATAGAGCAGAGTCATAATTATGATACTCACCTACACATAAATTCCAAAGCACTATCCTATATATATTCTTGAGATTTAGAGTTCTTTATGAAACCAAAACGTAATAATAAGTGAATTCAACAGAAAATAGGCATACAATTGTGTCTTAGTTTTTCTTCTAGATGAATAGATGGTGCATTTACAACAGGCCATGTGAAGGTTTTCTTTTTTATTTGCTTTTATTTTTTATTTTTTCAAGATTTTGCTTCTCACTTTTGATTGTATATATTGGAATATCTCACCACCTTTAATTGTAGATTTTGGATTATTTTAAGTAGTTGATGGATAGATAAGTGAAAAATATTGCAGTGACTTTTTTTTTGTCATCAAATTTCCAAAATATTCCAAATCTACAATGGCCACCTTGAGCTCAGATTCTCTATGCTTGTGTGCATTCCCATCATGCAACAAAGAATGTTAAACAGTGAAAATTTCGATGAAGAGAAAAATGTGGGACAGAGGATAGAGCAATACAGTGGCTATGTACAAATCAGATGCCATCCAGTTAAAGATGGAAGAAATCCTGTCCTCCTGGGTTCTCTTTATTTAGCCACTCTCCCAGGTTATGAGTTTAGCGGGTTTCTCGGTCATTTGATGATGAGTTGAGAATACTGTCACCTCATGATGATAAGGAGCAAATTTACTTGAGCTATTAAAAGTTAATAGTTCTTAATATTAGAAATTCAACAGCAGTCTCATTTCTTGGTGGAAAAGTTACTTTGAAAGTCTATTTTTCTCATGAGTTCGCCAAGGGTTCAAAGTAACTTTTCTACCAAAAAGGGAGTAGGCTATTGAATTTCTAACTTTATGAACTATCTGCTTTTAATGGTTCCAACAAGTTTTCTCCCTGAAAATATCTAGGATGAATTTCCACACCTACAAAGAATATGGCATATATTTTCAATTAGCCAAGAAATAAAACCTTGAGATAAAACCTGATGGAATCTTTTTATGATTGGGTAAAACATAGCTCAATTCACCAAAGCTTGAAAGTAACTTTTCGACTAAGAAGAGTGCTAGTTGTTGAATTACTATATTATTAACTATCCACTTTTATTTTCATGTGTGTGGAAGAAAGTTTGTATTTCTTTCTCCACACAAGCGTTCTCTTAGCATAATCATTAGTGTTTTAGAGGGTAAGTTGATAATATCTTTGTGGGTCATCTTCTTTTTCAACTTCCATGCCCTTGTTAGATGTGAAGCCAAAGAATACTCCAGAAGGTAGGTCATGGTGACTACCACTATGTTCAGCTGTTTTTGGCCAACCAACTCCACCCCATATCCTAGAAAAATGTGTTTGATAGATTTAATCTAACTCGGTTCTATTTTATTTGGGAATATGTACAAATGTTTCGCATCCAAAGATTTTCAAATGAGAATACTTCAACTTCTTACGAGTCCAAACTTCTCAAGGAATGCCACCATCCAAAGTTGTAGTAGGAGATTGATTTATAAAATAGCAAGTTGTCCTTACTGCTTCTACCTAGAAATGCTTCTCCAAACCATTATTTGACAACATGCTCCTCACTTTCTCCATAATAGTGTGATTCATCCTTTCTGCAACACCATTATGTTGATGAGTACCACACACAATCTTCTCATTTTTTATGCCAAACCTATTACCTTTTACGATATTCCTTGAATGCATTTAATCAAGATTCTCAACTATTATATGTTCTTAAGAGCTTGAGAAATTTGTTAGTTTCTCTTTCAACAACATGGAATTTTTGAAATATTTCAAATACTTCACTTTTACTTTTCATAGGGTAGGCACAATCTTCTCATTCTTTATACCAAACCTATTAAGATATTCCTTGAATGCATTTAATCAATATTCTCCACCATTATCTGTTCTTAGGCACATGTGAAATTTGTTAGTTTCTCTTTCAATAACAACATGGAATTTTTGAAATATTTCAAATACTTCACTTTTACTTTTCATAGGGTAGGTCGAAACCTTCGAGGATGCATCATCTATAAATGTTAAAAAATATTATGCTCCACCTAACGACTTAATGTTGACAGGCTCAAACACATCACATCTTAGTGTATCAATTCTAATAAATTTTCATTCTGTTATGACCACCTGTTAAAATTGGAAACTAGGGCCAAATTTCACCTTGGGACAAATTATTTGATGGAGATAATGATTGCATTAAATTCCTTTTTTTCGAGAGGACCAAAATTGATATAAAGATCATCTCATTTGGACAAGCAGAAGTGTGATTTTGAATTTATGCCCACATGTGTAAATTGTTCACGTCGACCTCACCATCATGTAGGCTTAAGGAGCCCAATGGACGTATCTCTTCACCCATAGTGAATTGCATAAATACAAGTGACCTCACATCACATTTGGCATCATCATCACTCACACATTCTTCTCTCTCCTTCTCTCATTGGTTCGTACAACTATTATGCAACTTCTCTCTCTCAGATGTGTGGCAATAAGGATGAGTTTTATGGGTTGAGTTGCAGGACCAAAAATTACAAGCAACAGACCAAGTTTGACTAGCATTGACCAAGGGTTTGTTGACAATATTTGACCACTATTTTTGGAGGATTTTTTTGTCTCTTTAGGTCACATTTCTGGGCACAAAAATTCAGGGAAAAATGGGTAGTTTGACTAGTGCTGACTTCAGGGTTGACTGTAGTTTGATCATAGAAAATTATAGCAGTTTTTATCTCTCCTTTGACCGAGTTGTATTGGGCTGAGTTTGACCTCTTGGTCAGGATGAGTTTGACCGGGGAAGACCGAACTGTTTTTAGGATGATTTATTGCTAATTTGATGAGCATTGAATTTCTTTTTAGGGCTTTTACTGTAGTTGAATGTAGAAATTAACAGGGTTTTTTTACTTTGAACTGGGAAATTCAATTTGACTTTTGTACTCTCTCTCTACGAAAATTTTGGTATAATAATAAGAAGAGTTGATCAAAGGGTTTTCCTCACATTGCAGTTTTTTCCTGGCATCCACCAAATATGATGTCCTCTTGTCTTGTATTGTATTACGTATTTCATTTTATTTTATATCTACTTTTACTGCCAATGTGGTTAATGGTTAATGTTATTTCTACTCGAAATATAAATTGGAAATTTCTATTAGGTTTCTTAAGGAACATTAAAGTAATTGTGCTAAGCATAGAACATACTATTCTTAACTAAAATTAACATGGTATTAGAGCCCACGTGAAGACAAAGCTCAAGCAAGAGAGAAAAAATAAATCACTAAGAAAGAGTTGTTCAACAAGAATATTGGTCTAGGTTCATTGACAACGACTACATCATACTTCAAATATAAGGATAATCTCAAGGACAAATCTGGCGATCATGCATGTAATATGAGTTTGGATTTGACTTTGGAAGAGAATGATGTTATGGACTATGTGCACGGAAAAGTGGTGGAGCCTCCTTCAAATGCACTTGATGCTGCAAAGACAAATTACAAGAAAGGTGAGGTCAAAGCTAAAATAATTATTATTGATTCCATTCAAAAGAATTTGGTTGCCTATATTTCTGATTTGGGAACATCTAAGGATATTTTTGATAAATTGATTGGAATGTTCACAGTAAACAATGCAAATCAAATCCTATTTCTCAATAACAAGTTGAAGGACATCAATATGCATAGAGGGGAGGTTATCCAATCCTACTTCATGAGGATTATAGAAATCAATAATTATCTTTTTATCTATTGGAGATGTTTTCACTCACAGGGAGCTCACTCTCATTTCTCTTCGAAGTCTTATAAGAGCATGGGATGTTTTTAACACCACCATTCTTAGAAATGACAGGATTCCTAGTTTTGACTAATTATTGGCTAGATGCACTCAAGAAGAGTCGAGGATGATGGAGAGAGACAAGCCTTCAAATGGAAATGAAACTACTCCTTTCTTTGCTCATGGAAAGAGGAAGAACCATGTTGGTCCAAAGAGACAAGCTCAAGGATTCAAAGAAGGAAGAAAAGGAAGGGGCCTCAACTGCAAATGGGTTGGATAGTATGTTAGAGAGTGTTCCCACAAGAAAGATACTTCATGGGATGACAACAACAACAACAACAACAACAATCACAACAATTTCAAAATTAATGGAAATAATAGGAAAAAAAGTTCAACAAAGGAAAGAGGAATTAGCCCACTTCTCGATAAGGTAATGACTGGCCTCCCAAAAGGAAGAGAAACTCCAGGTATGAGGAAACTAATGTTGTAGAAAAAAAAAATTAATTTTATCTTATTTTCTCCCTCACTACTGCCTATCCTCCGGACACTTTGGATAAAGTTTTGATTGATAACGATGCCTCAAGGCACTTCACTGGGTATAAGGAGGCCCTCTCAAATTTGATTTAAAATAATACTAATTTGGAGTTCATACTTGCATACAATGCCACCTACCCCGTGAAAGGAATAGGGACCACCACTCTTCACTTGAATGAAGGTCAAACCGTTCATCTACAAGAAGTAATGGATTTACTTTATTTGAAGAAGAACGTAGTGTCTATTTTGGCAATGGAAGATAAAGGATTAAAGGTAGCATTCATTAATGGTAAAGTACGCATTTGGAAAAGAAACACTAAATATGCATTTACACTTGGATTTAGGGTTGAAGGTCTCTATCAGGTTGGAGGAAGTAATTTTGGAGATATGACCTATGATACTTCTCTTCAATATGAATTATGACACAAAATATTTTCTTGACTTCATTAGAAAGCCTTACATGGGGTAGGTAAGATGGTCACAGGTATGCCTGAATTCAACATATATCATGAATGTGTTTTTCAGGGTTGCGCAGATGTAAACCATACATACAAGGGGACCATTCCCTTTAAGTGAAATCCAAACTACCGACATTCTTCAATTGGCCCATTCCGATCTATCTGGTATGTTACTCGTAACATCATTGGGAGGATACTTATGCTATGGAAATTTTGTGGATGACCTCTCTCATAAAACTTGGATATATTTCTTGAAGAAGAAGGACGAAGTTTTCAAATGGTTTCATTCTTTCAAAGCCTTAGTTAAAAATCAAATAGGGAAGAATATCAAAATATTTAGGATTGAGAGTGGAACCAAATATGAATGAAATGAATTCAATGACTATTGTAGAGAGGTTGACATTAAGAGGAATTTCACCACTCCATACACTCCTAGGAAAAATGGAGTTGTCGAGACAAATAATCGAACAATCATTGAAGCCACTTGTGCCATGCTTCATGATCAAGGCCTACTGAAGTTCTTATGGGAAGAAGCTTTCAACACTTCCATATATGTTCAAAATATTGGCTCGCATCAAGCATTGGATGTCACGACACCCATAAAAATTTTCACCTATAAGAGCCCTGATGTTTCTCATTTTATAATATTTTGTTGTCTCATGTATTTTCACATGCCTGAAGAGAAAATAAACAAATTAGAAACATCAGGGAAGAAAGTAACATTTTTGGGCTACAATGAAAATTTTAAGGCATATAGAATATATGTGTCTGGTCAAAGAGAAGTGGAAATTAGCCATGATGTCACTTTCGATGAAGATTTTTCCCTTGGGAAAGTCGGAGATCTCCCTATCCCAAGGAAGGACGATGATGATGTTGCACGAAAGTAGGATGAACCTCTAACAGATGAAATGATGCCCTATGTTGAAGTCCGAATGGATCCCATTAATCTAGCTCCTGGTCATCCCTCTACCTCAAGGAAGATACCTTTGTGGCTCAAAGACACTCTCGAAGACGTTGAAAGACATATTTCCCCAAGAGGGACATTTTGTGAAAGTAAGAAGTCGAAAAGGTATCAAAGGTACTTAGCTGCTATGGGTACTATTGTTAAATCTAAGCCATGCAGGTTCGAAGAAGTCATGAAACACCAAGTATGGAAGGATGCGATGAAGGAGGAGTATGAATAAATCATGAATAATTATGTTTGGGATGTGGTTACTAGACCCAATAACAAGTCTATGGTCACTTCTAAATGGCTTTCAAAAATTAAACATGGAGCTGATGGGAGTGTTGAAAAATACAAGGGCAGGTTCGTTTCTCTCAAAATAAAGGAGTGGACAATGACGATATATTTTCACCGGTTGCCTGATACACAACTATCCGATATATTATTTCTCTTGCACCCTCTAAAGGATGGAGCCTACACCAAATGGATATTAAAACTGCTTCTTGCATGGCTCGCTTAAGGAGGACATGTACATAGAACAACCAGAGGGGTTCGAAGTTCAATATCAAAAGACACATGCGTGGAGGTTGAAGAAAGCCCTCTATAGGTTGAAGCAAGCCCCCAAGGCTTGGTATGATAGGATTGATACCTATCTTTTGAGATTGGGATTTACAATAAGCAAAGCTGATCCTAAACTATATTTCAAAGTTGAAAGGGACATGCATCTCATTTTGGTCCTTTATGCATATTATCTCTTTCTGAATAGTGCAAACCCACTCATTTATCAATGCAAGAGGGACTTGGATTCGGATTTTGAGATGAAGGACCTAGGTTTGAGGCACTACTTCCTAGGCCTGAACGTCTGGAAAAATGCAATTGAGATTTTCATTTCTAATTACATTGTGAAGCTGCTTGAGATATGTAGGATGGTGGATTGCAAGTCTGTGTCTACTTAATTGGAACTCAACTTCAAGAATTTATGTAGAAGTGTTGTTGGACCCACATTTCTAAAGCCTTCTGAGTATCAACAACTTGTGGGGGCCCCGATGTTATTGGTGAAGTATCGTCCGAACATATGTTTCGTTGTGAATACATTTTTTCAATCTATGGTCAAGCCTCATCACATACATTAGATTGTTGCTAAGAATCTCTTGAGATATCTCCATGGCACAATCAACTATCGTCTGATATACACTGCAGGTAATTTGAGGCTTAATGGATATACTAATGCTAACTCGGCTCTCAATGTGGTGGATCACAAAAACACGTCTAGATGTTGATTCTCATTAGGGTGTTTATCTTTATCTTAGATGGCCAGGAAGTAGAAATTTGTTGCTTTAATCATCGTTGAGGCGGAATAAATTGCTGCTAGTATGGCCTGTTTTGAATCTATTTCGTTGAGGAAGATATTTAGTGATATATTTGGGCATGTGTTGGATACCACCGTGATCTACTACAAAAACCAAAGTGGGATTCACCTTTCAAAGAATCTTGTGTTCCATGTCCACTGAGAACACATTGATATCAGGTACCACTTTATCCGGGATATGGGACATCAGTGAACAATAAGACTACAACACATCGAGGCTATTGAGAAGGTTGCAAATATTCTCACGAATCCCTTAGGGAAGGTAAAACTCTTAGCCTTCCAAGGGAGACTTGGAGTCATGGAAAGACCCTCCAATGAGGGTCCCGCTTGAATTGGACACTAAGCTCTAGGAGCTCCTAGGCGATTGGGGTACTTCTTGGAGCTATGAGTGAGCATAGGGTGATTGGTTCACCTTCCCCTGTTGGTGCATTGTTTACAGGGTGAGTGGTTCACCCACGGTTCACCTTCCCCTGTGATACCCCACTATGGTTGACATGTGTGTAGGGTGAGTGGTTCAGCTTCCCCTACCATTGTGGACACATGTATGTGGGGTGAGTTTTTCACCTTTCCCTATGATTTTGGACCCATGTATGTAGGGTGAGTGGTTCATCTTCCGCTATGATTGAAATATGCATAGTATTAGTGGTTCACCTTTTCTTATAGAATATGAGCAGGATCAGTGGTTCATGTTCTCCTATTAATGCCCCATCATACATCCTACCCATGTAGTCTGGGACTCATGGGAAGTACCTCTCATATGACCAATGAGCTGGGAAAAGTGGACAGGGACCATAGCACTATCGATTGACGCATAGTGTACTTCCGTACTCCCTAATTCTAAGATGCATGGTGTTCAAGAACTTGATAGAGGATCAATTGAGGTTCTACCTCTGCACTGACTTTTTTCAGTGGAGAGTGGAAAGGTTTTGTTGAAAAGTAAATAGGTTCTGTCTTTATAATGACATGCAGAATTCTTATTTTATGTAATCGATGAAAAAATAAAAATAAAAGTATTATTGTAATTCTTGTCTCATGGGTTTCATGAGAAAGAAAATTTATATTAGTGATGGATCCCATTGTGAGCCTTTATGATTTTTCATCTAGTCATCAAAGTCAATTTGAGTCAATTTGATTCTGTCATGTATGAAGGACACTTCTTTCGCATATTACATTTTGTGTGAGTCATTAGATAAGTATAATTAACCCTCCAAGACCAAGAAAAGTCTCCTTCTCATGTCGACTTCAAAAGTAATAACAAAATATCTACGAAATACACGTCGATGCATCCTCCTATCATGTTGGCTTATTATGATGACATTAAAATATAAATAGGGTTGTTCCTACTCCATTATAGCACAAAATTACAAAGATAAATTCAGTGAAGGTATAAAATAGCAGGACTGCAGTAAGTAGTGTGGATTCACACAAAGTAATCCTCTCTCCAAGCCAAGAAGGAAGGAATAGAAGACGAGTTGGTTTGGGTTGTTTAAGGGTCGATATCTATAACATTAAGCAAGAAGAAGGATCATTTGCTACAAGGGAAGTTGAGACTATTACAATCATCATAGAATGACGGGTCAAGAAAAAGGTCAAGTCTAAAGTGCAAGCCAAGCATAATAGAAGTAGTATCTTTTCTATATAAATCTATCAAGGGTACTTATCACGTACTAGGGAATTTAAAGAAACCAATAATTGCATATCTGCAACAAGAGGTTGAAGATCTAAACTATAGTCGAAGTGTAGAAAAAGGAATGTGTGTGGACCAAGTGTTGAGTTGAGCACAAAGGAGAAGCAGTAAGAGAACTTGTGTCTTGGTATTTGAGTGGAAAATAGGTCAAGGGTCTTGGTCTTGGTATTCATCAATTGGAATCTCTATAAGAAGAATAATTTGTTCGGGTTTTCCTCTCAAAGAGTGAGAGGTTTTCGCCCTGGCTGATAGCCTATATTTTGTGTCTCTCGTCTCTTTATGGCTTTTACATTGGTATTTGTTTGATGAAGAAAAACACTGATAACCTGATTAAAATAATATTGTAATCTAAAGAAATAAAAATCCCTCACAAGTAGTTACTAATAGAAGAGAAATCACATATTTTCTATGCCCTAGATTTATCAACAGGTCTTGTGAGTCACTCTCGATAAATTCTTCTCCATTATTATATCATGGTTCAATGGAGAAGAGATGAGATGAAAAATATTATACACGATGACATGATGGCATGATGATCGATGATGACAGATGGATTTGTAGGTGGAATTATCCCTAGATGAGAGGGAGAGTTAAAATTGGTAACTAGGGCCAAATTCCACCTTGGGACAGCTCATTTTATGGAGATGATGATTGCATTAGAATCCTATTTTTGAGGGGACCAAAATTGATATAAATATCATCTCATTTGGACAAGAAAAAGTGTGATTTTGAATTTATGCTGACACATGAGCAAATTGTCTAAGTCAGCCCCACCATTATGTAGGCTCAAGAAGCCTAATGGATGTGTCTCTTCACCCACAATGAATTGTATAAATACAAGTGACCTCACACCTCATTTGGCATCATCATCACTCACACATTCTTCTATCTCCTTCTCTCATTGGTTCTTACATCTATTGGGCAGCTCCTCTATCTCACACTTGTGACAAGAAGGATGAGTTTTTTGGGCTGAGTTGCAGGACTGAAAATTACAGACAAAAGACCAATTTTGAATAGAATTGACAAAGGGTTTCTTGACCAAATTTAACTGTGATTTTTGGAGGATCCTTTCGGTCTCTTTAGGCTGCATTTCTGGGAACAGAAATTGAGGGAATATGGACATCTGACTAGCACTCACTTCAAGGTTGACTGCAGTTTGACTGTAGAAAATTACAACATATTTTATCTCTCCTTTGACTTAGATTGACCAAGTTGTTTTGAGTTTACTTTGACCTCCTCATCAGACCAATTTTGACTGGGGGAGACCGAACTATTTTGAGGATGATTTATTGCTGATTTGACCAACGTTGACTTTCTCATTGGGGATGAATTTTGACTGTGGTTGACTACATAAATTAACAAGGTTTTTTCGACATTGAATTGGGCAAGTCAGTTTTACTTTTTTACTCTCTCTCTCTTTGCTGAACTTTTGATCTAATAATAATAAGAATTGGTCAAATGGTTTTCCGCACGTTGGGTTTTTTCCCTGACATCCACCAAATCTAGTGTCCTATTGTCTTGGCTTTTCTTCTGCATTTTTTTTTTAATATTGTGTGTATTTTTACTGTCAATGTGATTAATGGTTAATGTGATTCCGACTAGAAATCTAAATTGGAAATTACTATTGGGTTGCTTAAGGAAAATTGAAGTAATTGTGCTAAGCATATAACATACCATTGTTAACTAAAAAAACACCACCCCCAAGGAATCAAACCCTTCTACATCTACCATATACACAATGCTCACAAATATCAAGATTATAGGATTTCAAATTTGGTAGTAAATTTTTACCAACGATTTTTAAGCCCTTCTCACTCATGTGAACCAAGAGCTTATGCCATAGATTTGTTGAATTCCCTTATTTTATGACAACAACCAAATATAATTTCCCTATCACTTCCTTTAATGTATATAATGTTCTTGTCTTGGGTCCTTTGGCCACGATCAATGCTCCTTTGCTAAATTTTCAGCCTCCTTTTCCAAAGTTTGTGAAATAGCCTTCATCATCGAGTCATCCCACAAAGATCAAGTTCATGTCCATTTTTGGTACATGCCTAACCTGTTTCAACAATATATCTTGTCCATCATTCATATTGATATGGACATCTCCCACTCCAACAATACTGCAAAAATGATTGTTCCCTAAATGCACTCTACCATAATCACCAAGATTATATGCAACAAAACTATCTTTGCATGAGGTTACATGGTGATATTCCCCAGATTAAAGGATGCAATCAAAGATATTTCTAGATTTATATAAACATGCATCTTCTACTGAAACATTAAATAACACATCACCATCTGTGACTATATCAGTATTCTCACCTTCATTTGTGTTGGATGACTTGTGATTTGTACTGCTTGGCCTTTTATCCATTTCTCGTTTCTTCCATACTCAACACTCTTCCTTAATTTGCAATGGTTTAACACAATCAAACAAAATGAGTGTGCCCTTCCTTGATTTTGATTGGCCTCTCGATCTTGAGTGCCCTTCTTGGCCTCGATCAGTTCTCCTACCACAATGAGCTAGACCTAGAGATTTCTCCTCCCCGGTTTTTCGCAACTTGCGTCACAACTCTTAATTCATTAATTTTTTTTGGCATCATCAAACATTAGGGTCCTTACAGGTTCTAAAGTGCTCATAGCTACAATTAAATTATCCCAGTTGTATGGCATAGAACACATTAACAACATAGCTCTAATTTCATAATCTAGAGTTATTTTATCATATGCAAGTTGACTAGTAATAATATTTAATTCATTCACATGATCATTAGTTGAATCACCGTCCTTCATCTTGAGATTATAAAGCTTCTTCGTCGATAACACTTTGTTTGATGTCGTGTTCTTTTCATATAAATCATGGTGTTTCTTCCATAATCCTTCTGTTGTCTTTTCTCCGGCCACATTGAAATACATATTCTTTGTTTTATATTGGTGAATTTTTGCAATCGCCTTTCTATCCAACTTAATCCATTCTTCATTCCTCATTGATGAGGGTTTCTTTGTTATACCCTCAATTGACAGATACTGATATATAAAAATTAGTATATCCCCCGAAATCATGGAGTTTCTTCCATAATCCTTATGTTGTCTTTTCTCGAGCCACCTTGAAATACATATTATTTTTTTGATATTGGTGAATTGTTGCAATCGCCTTTCTATCTAACTTAATCCATTGTTCATTCGTCATTGATGAGTGTTTCTTTGTTATACCCTCAATTGACAAATAATGATATATAAAAATTAGTATATCCTCCATCTATGATTTCCATAGGGAAAAATTAGCCTCGCTCAACTTATCCATATGAATTAGTGTTGTTGTCTCCATTCTCAATAAAATTCACACACCAAAAAATCAAGACTCCACTTACAAGATAAGACTTTAATTATTATAGCTAACCAGATTTTAAAATGGATGAGAGCAAAAGGTTTATCTCCTTTAGTTGACTTCAGGGATTGGAAGACGGTCACTGCAAAAATTAGCTTATATAAAATGACAAAAGTCGCATCTTAATTATATTTCATGTGTTGCAAAAAATAACTTGTATAAAATAACAAAAGTCACATCTTAACAAAAGTAGCAATCAATGAATTAAGATGTTTGTTGGAAAAAATCACTATTCATTGCATGAAAAAGGGGTTAGAAAGAGCGCTAATGCAAAATTCCAATAAAGGGACCTCAATAATATAATTTTGATGCAACTTTTATAGCAAGAGTCTTGAAGCGTGGTGCCCTCGAAGGATAGTCATGAAGTGTTACAACAAATCCAACCAAGTTTCGAAAAATGCTGCTAGAACCGCTGGTTGAAACTTCGCTCACCTCACAACCTTGCTCTGATACGAGTTGATTGGAATTAGAGGAGAAAAATACAACTCAGACACAAATTAAAATTCAGAGACAACACAATGAAGATCTTAGAAATAGATGACATTAGCCATGGAGAACATAAATAACACGCTTTACATTGCATCACAAGCCTTGCACTGCTTGGATTGCTCAGGCTAAAGGAAAAATACATATTTATAGATGATGAACAAAGCTCTACAATTCTCTACATGTTTTTTTCATGACCGCATACTGAAATTTCTGCAAGTCAATGGGCGATGGATTGTCGGCGGTACTCGGTGTGGTAGGTTGGCAAGGAGTCGAGTTGGTTGGCTAAAGACGACTGAAGAATGCGACAAATGCAACAATTAGAGTTGACTTCCTTCTAGAGTATTGTTTGGTTTCATGTGGGAGAATGTTAGATGCGAAGCAAAAGAATACTCCACAAGGCAGCCGACATTGACTTCCACAATATTTAGCCATCTGCAGCCAACCAACTTCACCGCATGTCGATTATCGCCGACAATCCATCGCCCACTGACTTGTAGAAATTTCACTATGTAGTCATGAAAAAAACATGCAAATAACTCTAGAGCTTTTCCCATCATCTATAAATATGTATTTTGTCTTAGCGCGAGCAATCCAAGAAAGACAAGGCTTGTGATGCAGTGTAAAGTCTGAATTTTTTTCTCCATGGTTAATGTCTTCGTGTTTCTAAGATCTGCCTTGTGTTATCTCCGAATTTTAATTTCTCTCTGAGTTGTATTTTGCCTCTGATTCCCATCAGCCCTTTGGATTATCTCAGTGAAACGTTATGAGATTTTTAAAATATAAAAAATGCAAAGGATGATTCTGGGCATATAATACCAAGTCAAATATACAAGATTGAACATTTCATAGAGAGCAATGATATTCGTCTATGGTAGTATGGTAGTGTGGTCGTGGCTTGTAAATGATGAGCCTATTCATTGTTTTGGTATCGTTTTCCATCATTATCGTGAGAGCTACAATGTCATTTCCTGAATTCATAAACGTTGCACACCATAATCACAATGTAATTAGTTTTAGCTTTTAGGTAATATTGATTCAGGACATATTAATAGTTCCTTTTTGCAATTTAAATACAATTTTATGTTGTAGGAAAAGAGGGTAGATGCACAACCTTTTATGAGACCATCCCCATAGATGACAATTTCCACTAACCCTGTTTGATTGCATGCACAAGACTTTTGTGATCATCTAAAGATCGCTGCTCAGACCACTGCAAGAGCAAATCCCAAATCCATTAGCCTTATGCTGTGGCTCATAATAAATATTAGTTTATTCCAAATATGTCAAGAAAATGAGGAATATAATAACGTTGAATATTTACTTACTTGAGGAATATGAATGTCAATGTCTTTGAATCGCTGAAGTAATTTTTCCTTGAACGAATCAAGAGCAACTGTTGTAGTAGGACGGACTAGAACGTAGATTTGGTAGCCCTATGAAACACTAGTTTTTTCCAAGTATTTGGTAATGTATCTCGTGCTTCCTACTCTCACAACTCCATTCGTCTTGCATATTTGAAATGATAGAGAATTAGCTTAAAGAAAACCCAAAATCAACCTTACAAGATGGTGCAAAACACTCTTAACCCTTACAATAAATCTTCATAGATACAAATATTATACACAGAAGGGTGTTTGACATGCATTCCATAATTAAATCTTCAAAAATAAATTTATTGGATTGATGCTTGATTAACAAAAATATATGGCTCGGGAGAGCAATGTACTTTCAGGAAAATTAAGGCTTACAACTTCGTTGGCTTAGTTTTACATATATATTTATATATGAATTCACGTCATATTTTTCATCAATAGGAATTACATTTGGAGGCAGGTTTATCATTTGCATTTAAAAAAAAAAAAAAAACTTATTTCACGCCTTTTATCACTATAGTTGAAAAAAACATTCTAAAAAAACCCTTCTAAATCATCACTCTATATGGGATGTCAAAAAATAATGCTCGAAAGAAGGATATTTGAAGCAGAATGAAGTGAATGCATGTGTAGAGTAAGGAATACATGTGTAGAGTGTAGAGTAAAGATCATAAACTTTTTTTCTCCAAATATGAAATTATTTTAACTTTAAAATAAAATATTAAAGTTATAATATTAAAATTATAAAATAAAATATTAAAGTTATAATATCAAAATTATTTTATGACATAATATATTAAAATTATAAATGTGTGGAAGTTATTGTGTAAAACAATAAGGTAATTATTAGTACATGTGTGACAAATAAAGAATGTGTGAAAAAAATAGATATGTGTAGGATAATGGGAGTGTGAAAGGAATGTGTGTGCAACACAAAGAACACAAACTTTATGTGTAGGATAATGGGAGTGTGAAAGGAATGTGTGTGCAACACAAAGAACACAAACTTAATGTGTAGGATAATGGGTGTGTGAAAGGAATATGTGTGCAACACAAAGAATACAAATTTTATGTGTAGGATAATGAGTGTGTGAAAGGAATGTGCGCAACACAAAGAACACAAACTTTCTTTTCCATGTATGAAATTATTTAAAACTTTATTAAACTAGCAGTTTCCCCTAAAGGTGCAAAGATACACTGAAGGTAGTTCATCTCGTCAAGATTTGAGAATTTTTGTCTTTCATTTATCACTGTAAATATTTAAAAAACACTTTTAAATTTTCTTATACTCTAATTCGGTACTATTTACATCTATTAAAAAATGTGTTGCAAAAAACCACGTGGGTGACTCGATTGAAAATATCCAAACTCGCACATGAATAACGACTATATATAGATATAAATAATTTAATGTTGCTGTCAACATTTCAATTCCAGGAAGTTATGATCTGCGAGTTATCTGTAAATAAATAATTTAATGTTGCTGCTTGTCATTCCCATTTGAATGAGGTATGATCCCCATTCCTATTCTAGTTGAAGGGTGGGGATTAGAATTTCTTTTCAATATTACCAATGCCGATTACAATTGTACTTCAGGCTCTGGATTGGCACTAAGCACCAACTTGCGGAGCGAGTACATGTCATGTTGGCACTAAGCCACGACATCATGCCCTAATTTATCCGTTTAGAATATTGGTTGCCCAAGCGATTCTTGTCATCCTCCCAAATTTGATTGACTTGCAGAATGGGAATAACCAGAGCCACCTACAGAATTCTGACAATTGCGACCACGCCGACGATCTGATTGCGCTGTTGATTGAGACCACCTGAGACGACCACCATCAAATATCGACACCTTCCTTTCAAGATGTCTGGCGAGGCCTACTTATACTCCCTACTAAACTCGACACATGGCTTGTACCCAAAATTATCCTTCTAAGCCCAGAAACCCTTCTCGTTATCTATTATATTCGACAGTAAATCGTGCAAAGGTAGCAAAGATGGCGTTGTTTCTTTTTTTCAGGAGAAAAGGACTTCTACCAGCCCATTTTCAATATATTCAGTGATGGCTTCGTTTCTGCAAGAAGAGCCGTCGAAGTAGACTGGGCAATATCGTGGTCGGCACTGGCCGGAAAGCTGCGAGGAGAATCCATGATGGTGGCGCCGGTTTTCCAAGTAGCAACGAGTTGAAGTATCGAAATGCAAGCGCAGAACGCCATGAAAGCCACCAACCAAATGCTTGAGCTGCAAAGTAGTTGAGGGTGTGTGTGTCTGAGACCTTTCTTGGTCCAGATGACATGCCCATTTACAGAACTTCATCATTTCTGCAGGTATCGATATTAAAGACACTTTGTTGTGCTTCGCCATCGATATTTACAATCCAAAGTTTCTGGTGAACCAGTGACAGCTAATCGGGGGGATTTTTCAAGAATTGATTGTTGCATGGAGTTGAAAATAATTAATATTATTTTATATTAATGGAGAAATGGTTACACAATTTGTAATGTATCTCCTTAGTTTATGATTAGTTCCTATAATTTAGGAGTTTGTTTGCAACTTCCTAATTCCTAGTGTTGTACTTAATGATGTAATTGCTCATTCATGAATGTCGAGTAAAATTAGAGTGTTCTCTCTGTTTGAGTGCAGTGTCCAGGTGCAGTACTCACCTGTGAGCTGCAACTCCTTTTTTCAATTCAGTGTGTTTTTTATCTTGGTATCAGAGCACAGAGTAGGGAGAGCCTTATTTACTTTATTTTTTTTAGCATCATTGATTACAGAACTGTAGTGGCTATGAGTATATAGAAGCTTTCGCAGAATCAGGTGGACTGCAGTAACACCTGAAACACAGGCCTGAGATGACTGATCATCTCTGAGTGGGAGAGAGGATTGGCACGGTTTTTTCGCGAACAGTCGCACCATTGGCGCGGGTTTGAGGGAGACAAGCGCGCCAGCGTGCCAAAATACGCTATTGGCGCGGGAGTACATGCAAAATTCGCTCCATTTTTGGGAGACAGCGCATTTTGATTTGGGCGCGGATTTTTCGCATCGAAGAAGCGCCAGCTTCTTTCTCTTTGGGAAGGTCTGCAAATTTTTTGCCGATCGGCCCTGCCCGGTGGTGGCACATCGAAGTTTTGAATTCGCCCAGTGGTGGCAGATCGGACTTGCTCGGTGGTGGCACATTGAAGTTCTGAATTCGCCCGGTGGTGGCAGATCAGACTTGCCCGGTGGTGGCACATTGAAGTTCCGAATTCGCCCGGTGGTGGCAGATCGGACTTGCCCGGTGGTGGCACATTGAAGTTCCTGATTTGCTCGGTGGCAGCAGATCAGACTTGCCCGGTGGTGGCACAGTGAATTTTCTGATTCGCTCGGAGGAGGCAGATCAGATTGCCTGTTGGTGGCATATTGAAGGTACAAAATTTTCTTTCTTCAGCAAGACAGTGGTCAAGATCTGGTATGTGGTGATTTTTTTTTTAGTATCTTGCAACTGTTCAATTGGGTAGAATTATTCATCAGAGGATCAGAAATTTTATCAATCCAATATGAATAGCAATATAGAATCGTATCTCCACGAGTCTGGCAAACTCGATGGATCTAATTTCACCAACTGGAAATTCAAGATACAGACATTACTTGAAAGTGAAAATGCATGGTCGATCATTATAGGAAATGAGTTGAGACCAGGAGCAGCTGCACAAGAACAAGACTGGGATAAAAGGGAGACCAAAGCAAAGGTCATACTGAAGATGTCCGTCAAGGACAATATTATCCCGCATATTAGAGACTGTAAATCGTCCACTGAAATTTGGACGACGATTAAGAACCTATACCAGACGCAGAATACAAACCGTGTCTTGTCACTCAAAGGCAAGCTATTTGCAATGAAGATGGAGGATATTGAGCCCGCTGCTGGATTCATTGCTAGAGTCAAAGACCTGAAGGACAGATTGGGAGATATCGGAGAGAAAGTTTCTGACTCAGATCTGGTCACGATCACATTGAATGGAATGACAAATGAATATCGGATTTTCATCACTGGACTGGCAACGAGGGAGAAAGCCCCTACTTTTGAAGAGCTGACAGGGATTCTGCTACAAGAAGAAGAGCGACGACAAAATTTGAAAACACAGAGCAATGATCTTGCTCTGATGGCCAAAAGGTGACAGTATAGAGGGAAGCAGCCACAGCAGAAACAGCAACCACAACAGCAGAAAGGAGCCAACATGTTTCAAAAGAGTTCGTTTAAAGGTATGTCTGCTAATAATTTTCCCAGCAAGAAATGTTTTTACTGTGGAAAACCTGCTCATCAGATTAAAGAATTTTATAAGAGGTAGGCAAACAAAGCAAGGAATAAACTGAGAAAGCACAAAGGATACTTTGTTGAGAAAGATGAGGACCATAGCCATGAAATTCGACTATTTACAGCTGATTGTGCCCTTTCAGCTTCAAAGGGAGATGAGGACGACATATGGTATGTCGATTCTGGTGCATCCTCACATATGACAGGTAAGAAGGAATGGTTTGAATGTCTTGAAGAAACTTCATGTGGGTCGAAAATCTATTTAGGAGATGATAGCGGATATGAGATCAAAGGATATGGTCATATTCCGGTAAATTTACCCAGCGGTGACATTAGACACCTTAAAAATGTATTGTATAATTTGGTCTCTGTATCTATGATCACTGATCAGGACATGCAAGTTCAATTCTTTAAGACTAACTATGTCATAAAGGATAGCCAGATGGAAACAGTTGCAACAAGAGTGCGCATGGGGAGCCTGTACAGACTAGATGTGAAAAGTATGCCAAAGCAAGCCATGGTCACAACTGGATCGACAGCAGAAAATCTCTGGCACCAGAGATTCAGCCATCTTAATCTGCAAGACCTCATCCTACTTCAGAGAAAAGGTATGGTCGATGGACTCCCTGTTTTCCATAATTTTCAGTTGGATTGTGATGGATGTGCATTAGGGAAAATGCATAGAGAATAATTCCCTTTGCATGTTAATAGAAAGGAAAGAGATATTTTAGAACTAGTGCATATAGACATATGCAGACCTATGCAGACTAGGTCACTAGGAGGTGCATATTACTTTCTCTTATTTATAGATGATTGCACTAGGTTCTCATGGATATACTTTCTAAGTAAAAAAAGTCAGACCTTTTAGTATTTTAAAGAGTTTAAATCTATGGTAGAAAACCAGATAGGAAAAAGAATAAAAATTCTCCGCTCAGATCAAGGGGGAGAATATAGGCTGGGAGAGTTCATGAATTTATGCAAGCAGCATGGGATTGTTCAACATTTTACAGTGCCTCACACACCGCAACAGAATGGAGTGGCAGAGTGAAAGAACAGAACTCTTGTGGAGTGCGCAAGGAGCATGCTTCAAGGTAAGGGTCTATCAAATGGTTTTTGGGTAGAAGCTATTAACACTGTTGTCTACTTAAAAAATAGGATTCCTACTAAATTTTTAGGCTTCAAAACCCCTTTTGAAGCATTATTTGGATTCAAACCAGCAGTGAGTCACTTAAGAATATTTGGGTCAAAAGCTTACGCTCATATACCTAAGGCAAATAGGAAGAAGTTAGATCCTAAAGCCCTGAAATGTACCTTTGTTGGATATGGCACTGAGTTCAAAGCATATAAGTTATTTAATCCTATGACTGATAAGGTGTTTGCAAGCAGAGATGTCATATTTCATGAACAGGTCGAAGAAGGAAAGGATGACTGTAATAATGATTGGCACATTCCATTACTAATGGAAGAAAACAGTGAGGATGATGAAGAAAAAGAGCAGAAACAAGAAGAAGAAGTAACAGGTAATGTAATCAATGATGTAAGCCTGGAGAAGGCTAAAATAGACAGATTTGAGGTAAGTCCCCTACCAAGGAGATCAAGTAGGAATAATCAATTACCATCTAAATTGAAAGACTATGCATTAATGACAAACATTTTAAACATTGTAGAACCTACAAATTATGAAGAAGCATGTCAATCTGATACATGGAGGGCTGCAATGCATGAGGAAATTGAATCAATTAATAAAAACCATACTTGGGATCTGGTTGAATTTCCTGATGGTAAAACCCCCATAGGATGCAAATGGCTGTACAAACCTAAAATAAATGCAGATGGGAGTATAGAAAAACTTAAAGCTATACTAGTAGCAAAGGGTTACTCACAACAAGAGGGAATAGATTTCGATGACACCTTTGCTCCTGTAGCCAAATTAAACACCATTAGAATGCTAATTTCCTTAGCAACAAAACATAAATGGCAGCTATACCAGCTAGATGTTAAGTTTGCATTTCTGAATGGTGACTTGAAAGAAGAAATTTATTTAGTTCAGCCTGAAGGTTTTGTGAAAAAGGGGCAGGAACATCTTGTTTGTAAATTGAAAAAGGCACTTTATGGTTTAAAACAAGCACCCAGGTCGTGGTATGAGAAGATTGACTCATTCTTTGTACAACATGGCTTTCATAGGAGCTTGAATGATTCAAATCTATATACCAAGTTTAACAAACAGAGGCAAATTATTTTGATTTCTTTGTATGTAGATGATATGATCATAACAGGGGATGCTAACAATCTGATCAAAGAAATCAAACGGCAGATGTCACAAGTGTTTGAGATGAAAGATCTCGAAAATCTCCATTACTGTTTGGGATTGGAAGTATGGAGAGATTCTGGACAAACTTTTCTTACTCAAGGGAAGTATGCCAGAAGCTTGCTAGAAAAGTTCAGAATGGAGCAGTGTAGATCAACAGCAACACCATTGCAGCAGAACTTAAAGTTGAGCAGTAATGATGGTACTAAAGAGGTGGATGCCACTATGTATAGACAGCTAGTTGGCAGTTTGATATATCTTACTACAACTAGACCAGATTTGGCATACTCTGTTAGTACGTTGAGCTAGTTCATGTCAAAACCACTCGAAAGTCACTAGGTCGCAGCAAAAAGTGTGTTGAGGTATCTTAGTGGTACTAGTAATTATGGTATTTTGTACACTGACACTTCTGATATTACTCTAGCAGGTTTTTCAGATTCAGATTGGGCAGGTAACTTGGATGATCGAAGGTCTATCACAGGTTACGCTTTCAGCATTGGATCCGGGGTCATAGCATGGAGCAGCAAAAAGCAAAGTACTATAGCCTTATCTTCATGTGAAGCTGAGTACCAAGCATTGTGTGCAGCCACATGTGAAGCTATCTGGTTGAGAAGACTTCTCAACGATGCAGGAGAAGAACAGAAAGAATCAACTATCATCAAAACTGAAAACCAGAGTACCATCAAGCTTGCATACAATCCAGTCTTTCATAAAAATACCAAGCACATCGATACTCAGTTCCATTTTGTTCGAGAGAAACTACAGTCAAAAGAGATATTTGTTGAATATTGTAAAACTTCTGACAATATGGCTGATATATTTACTAAGCCTCTTAGGCGTGTAAAGTTTGAATTGTTTAGAAGGATGCTAGGAGTTCAGGATAATCCTTTCTCCATTAAGGGGGGGAGTTGAAAATAATTAATATTATTTTATATTAATGGATAAATGGTTACACAAGTTGTAACATATCTCCTTAGTTTAGGATTAGTTCCTATAATTTAGGAGTTTGTTTGCAACTTCCTAATTCCTAGTGTTGTACTTAATGATGTAATTGTTCATTCATGAATGTAGAGTAAACTCAGAGTGTTCTCTCTGTTTGAGTGCAGTCTCCAGGTGCAGTACTCACCTGTGAGCTGCAACTCCTTTTTTCAATTCAGTGTGTTTTTTATCTCAGGGCGCCTGGCTGGGACTGCGTTTAAAAATCAATGAGAAATCAATTAGAGCATCCATACACGTTTAGGAAACTTCTCGAGTTTGTCAGGTTGTCGTGTGTGAAACGCGAAGGACTTTACACGGTCTCACACATATTGCCAATAAAAAATTTCTATACTCAAAATTAATTCTCATTTTTTGTGTTGCAATTTCTAGTTCACGTATTAGTTTTAAATTAGTTTCAAGTTGGCTTGCAATTAGTTTCTATTTCTATCGTTACATAAATTCAATGGGTAACAATGTGACAATTGTTTACTTAAATCAACGGAAGAAAATAAAAAGATCGACTATGATGAGAGTGGAATGAATAAAAAATAAAGTGTAAAACTTAAACAACACAACTGATTAATATATTCATTACATTTAATAGAGGATTTGATGTTGTGTTGACTGAGTTCTGTAAATAATGTTCCATAAACTCCCCACACTGAAGAGAGATACATCTAAGACGAGGAATTTTACGTTGGTTGCTAGGAATGTTCTCCTCACAACATGGGAAGTTGACAAAGGAGCATTTTCATCAGCACATGGATAAAAAAAATAAAAAATTCTTTTAGCATATATGTTATTTAATTATTTTGTTGAACATATAATTTTTTTTTTAATGTCATGCATAACCTACCAAAGAAGCAAGGACTATGGTGTTACGTAGTTATTCTCTTGTTATTTATTATTCTATAAAAAAATAGTGAGATTCAATAATAGTATTGTACTAAGATGCATTTCTAGTTAAAATAGATTCATCACATTTGTAATTTTAATTTACATTGAAATAATTAAATATTGAAAATGAAATTTAAAAAAATTCATAACGTGAAAAAAAGAGCTAAGAAGAATTATAAACTTTCACAAAATTATTTAAATTGATTAAAATTTTGAAAATATAAAATAATTAAACAAAATATCATAGCTAAAATTTTAAAGCACTACTAAGATTGCTGGTTAGTGAATCTATTATATATATATATATATATATATATATATATATATATATATATATATATAATCAAAAGTAAACACAATTTATGAAAATGGTTGTGAATTTTATTTATTATTTAAAACCACAAATTGTTTTTATAGTTAGCCATGTGTTAGCCATGTTGTCATACTTTACCTTATTTTCTCTACATTATTTTGGGCCAAAGTAGCTTTGCAAGTTAATGGATTGTTAGCTATCCTATTTTCTCTACACCCTCTTGGTGAGGGAGGCTTGCCATTACATGCACGAGCTAGGGGCTTGTTAGCTTTCAGGGTTACTATAAGGTGTATAATTTGGGTGCCTCCTATTTACTATGTACAAAAGTTAAGTGTAGCAAGTTGAGAAATTGTAAGAGAAACCTCTCTAGTATCGAGTTCATTACATGCATGAGCCATGGGCTTCTTAGCTTTTTGGGGTCACTATAAGGTGTACAACTTGGGTGTATTCTCTTTATTATGTACACAAGCTAAGTGTAGCTAGTTGATAAAGTGTAAGAGAGATATCTCTAGTATTGAGTTCTTAGAAAGATATCTCCCACACTTGGAAAATGCAAGAGAGATATCTCCCATATCATGTTGTAAAGTAGACTCTTTATCATAAAGCAGCTTTCTTATTTTAGCCTCTACACATGAGTAAAGAATGAAACAATGGAGTCCACAGGAGCCCATCCCTGTCTCTTTACAAGATGTAAAAATACTACAACTCCCTAGTGCTCACTTGCAATGGCTCAAGAATGTTATACAATTTAACTGGTGGTGTAATGAATGATCTTAAATTGATGAATTAACAATCATCATATCCTCATGAATCAAGATGAACATTATCAACCCTTAAAATCAAAATCATTGATAATAGGTATAAAACACTTGAAACAAGTGGGATTTAGGAAATGGTTTGTCATCATGTACAATCCATTTCACAATTCCATCCCTACCCATTAAGGTTTTGGGAGGAACATACAAACCATTTTGTGGTTCCACTAATTTGGGACATGTAAACAAAGACGACAACATTTTAGAGATGGATAATACTAATAGTGAATCAATAAATAAACATATAAATTGTCATAGATCTCTACCTATAAAGCAAGACCATGCTTACTCTTCCATTCAGAAATATAGGATAGCATTATATATAATTATATGTATTAACATGGATCTCTCCCTAGACAAAAATACCTTGCTTACTCTTCTGTTCATTGAAATACAAGATAGGATATATTTAATTGGATGGGAGATGCTTCACATTCATCTTTGTTGTCTTGCATTGAATCAAATATGTTCCATATTTTATTTCAATGATTAGACAAATGGGTGGTACTTCGTATTTGTATCGGAAAATCTTAACAACCAGCTATTAAGCCAATCATTGGGGTAGTGGCTGGCTATGGTGATCCATCCCATGGATGTTGCTTCCATTCACTTCGGCGACTACCACTTCTTTTCGGGGAAGAAACTTTGTATTTGCGTTCGTGATGGATGTGATACAGAAGAGGACTGGAACGACGATAGATAGTTGGACGACTGAGAGGAATAGGATGAAAGAGGATAGTTGGACGGTCGATTAATTCAAACTCATTAACTTGTCTACTTACAATATTGCTGCACACAGACAATGAGCTATAATATTTAACATATTACTTTGTAATGATGGCAAGAGGATTTCAATTTACTCCATCGTTCAAATAAATTAACACAACACAAGACACGCCTAACCTGATTCAAAGTACACCTCTGACACCTGTTACAAACTACGAAAGGATGAAAAATAATACTCTCACGCCAAACGTCGAGAGCTAAGGGTGATTTTAGCTATGTACTTCTCCATTCTTTACGCCGGTTACATTTTAAATTTATGTTAGCTTACTCTGTATCAAACATATAAGTGAATTCACCTGTGAAAGTATATTATGTATTATGTAACACGTATGGTTGGCATCATACCAAAGCAAGCAATATAATATTAATATAAAAGAGAGTATAGAAATATATTAATATTATTTCTAATTTACTTTTTTTGGTAAGCTTGATAGTACCTTTCATTTTTCTTCTTTTTGTACTTTTTTTTTACTCTATCTTTATCAACATGTCTAGATACATCACCTCCATCAAGAAAGGGAATTGAATTTGTGATGAGTGCTATAACAGCCTCCCTCATCATTGTTTAACCAAGACTCCATAGACTATTTCTAAATTAATGTTAATATATACCTTAAATATATATATATAATTTTTTTTTAAATTTAACAATTTAAATTAATATTTTTATTTTTAAATTTTAATCATTTTAAATTAAATTTTAATTTTAAAATTATTTTATTTTATATTGATTTAATCAATATTCAAAAAAATTATTTATTTATCAAATTACTATTATTTATTTATCAAATTGCAATGTTAGATGTTACATATTTAATTTAGCTATATTTAAATTAAACCACAATTACAATTATTAGCTACTGTATCAGCCTTATTTCCTATTTATTACACTGTAAAGCATCTTTATATGAGAATAACTTTCGTAATGTTACTCTGGCAATGTTATGGTTGTGCAATCTTTGTGTTAGACGATTAAACTATTTCTAATCGTTGGTTTTCTTGCTGCACCATTTTGCATACACTTGTGTATGCACCTGTCTCGTGTGTGCCCACCTGTCTACCGAAATAACAGAAATGCGGTTCCATTCTTTTGTTTCTTGGGTTCGCATGAAAATTGAATAGCAGGTCTTCTGTATGCTCGAGGGTGCAAGAAACTCTCTTTAAACAGATGCACCGGTAAATTATGGTAGACTATCATATGAATTTATCAAAGCATCTTATCGAGAAATGAACAAATCACAAGGTTTTTCATATGGAGAATAGATACGGCTACAATAATTTGTTGCATTGATTTATACCAGAGCATTTCTGCCGAGAATTCATTAGTAGAAAATGGATGTATTGACCGTAGCCATTAATGATTCACAGGTATATTTCTGTCTAGGTAAGCAGAGTTATCTTGTATTTGCCTTAGCCATTAATGTTTTATGTTATGTTTGGAAGCGTACAGCTTCAAATGTGTGCAAAAGCTAAAGACTTATGTTTCTGTCTCCTGATTTTGTGTTTCTGGCATTAAAATAGTCTTGAATAAACCCATTTAACTATAGGTATTTTTTTTTTTAAATTTTCTAGTTGTTCTATAATTTTTGGATTAATATTGTGGTTGTAATATTGAAAGAGAATGGGAAATTATTATAGTTATGAAAAAGCTCGAGAAACATGAAGGTTGTTTATGTTTTTGACTTAGCCTCTACCAAGTGGCCCAGCGGAATAGACATGCCCACCCAAAGGTTTAGCTTCACCTAGTTTAAAATGTGGAAGAAGATAGATGAAAAAATCTTCCTCCAATGACCCAAACAACAAGGTGCGTCTCGTGGAGTTTTTCTGGAAGAAAAGTTCTTTGTATTCAGCAACCAACATGCACAGAATGCAGAATTTGTTTATCCAAAAACGAGCATCTAGACAAGGGTGGATAATATGTGGAGGTTCGAGCAATCGTTCTTGTCATACATAGTTGCTTCTGGGCACTTGCATACGTCCTGAAAACTTACCTGCTGTATCATTTGTGCTGCGACCATGGAGATATGAATATCGTCTCTGGTTGAAAATATTTCTAGCCTCCCATAGAGAGTCTTTTTGGATATTTGTATTTGTCTTCAAATATAATTTGGTTTTATAAAGATACATCACTAAAGTTTTTGGAAATTGAGTTTTTTTCTAATTTGATTCAATTCAATCTGTGAAAAAGTTCATTTTAGAAGTTTTGAAAACTAATTATAATGAAGAAAATTTAAATTAGTTTCAATAAAGTATTATAAATAAATAAATAATAAATAATTAAAATTATTTAATTACACATTATTATTACTTTTAAGACTTTTTTGAGTAGTCTTCAAGTGTTTTTTTTTTTTTGAGTTTTTGGCTAATTTGTGGCTGGAATCTCTAGAAAATATTACTCGCCAACTATTAATTACTATTAATTACTGTTGTTTAAAATGTTTTTTTTTGTTTTATATGGATTCAAGACTCTCATATCTAGATTGGGGCACTTTACTCTAATCAAACTTATGATTTTTATGAATTCCTGTCACATAAATTAATTAGGGAAAAACAACAAATTTTTCTAAAAAATGACAATTAAAACACTACTTGTTTTTTTAGTAGATTTTTATTAAAAGCATTTGAAAATAAAATAAAATTATATAAAAAAAATTTAAATTACTATTACTTTTTAACCATGCAAGAATTTATTATAGTTTTATAGATGATTGTGATTTAAAATAGCATCACTTTGAAGTAATCTTTTAATGGTAAGTAGATAGTTTCCTGAATTCCATGTTTTGGGTCTCTAATAAATCATGTCTGACTCATCTCCCATTCTTTGCCCTTACCTTAATAAATGGGGAGTAGTACAATGCTCATCTGCATTTATCATTTGCATAGAAGTGTTCCAAACAAGGTTTAGCAAATAGCATATTTTACATTTCTTTACATAGAGCTACCACTATTATATGGAACCATTTAATTGCCAATTTCATATAAGGCTATTCTTACCAATATTAATTCAAATTTTGAGCAATGTTTTAATATTTGTAGTCTCAACCTTTAATCTTTCAACATTGGAAGTTAAAGAAAAAATTACTATGAAACTAATTTTCTCCATAAATACTTGGTTACTTAGCAAATTAATCAATTATTCTAGGAATGTTAGTAAACTTGATGTTCTTAATGGGTATAGTTTCTTGCTATGCTACCCTAATTTGACTATAAACAAGTATTGTTTCATTGGTCATTAAAGACACATTCAATATGTTATTTTTCTGGTCTGGCCTGCTTTCTTCTCCAAACTTGTTTGATTCTTTTTTCATGGTTGGTTGACAACTATTTAGATTTTTTAGGAACCCACTTCAATTTGAAATATTGACATATATGTCCAACACTATGTCACTTGAAGCATTTAATTTTGTACATGAATGATTTCTTTATCCAAACAATTCTCCGAAACTATATATATATTTTTTAAATAAAATAATTCATAGTTATAATTTAACATTCAATTAAGTCACATAGCATATCACATATTTTTTCCTCTATACTACTCTTTCTTATGTTACTGCTTTACAATGTTTCCTTTGCAACATATGGTGCAATTTCTAGTGTAGAAATTATACAATATACATGTATATTACCGGACTCCCCTGATCTAAAAATTTAATCCTATGTTAAATACATAATCCTTCCACTTAATTCTTTGCAGAAATTAAATCTCCAATTGCAAACAAGTGAAGAAAAAATCAATCACACATAACAATTTTTTTTTGTCAGGAAAGCTTAAAGCTAAAAACCACAACTATCATATATTATGTATATCGATGGATCGTGAAACAATCTCATATATCTCATAAAAATCTTAGCTCATAGAGCTCTCATTAAAATATACAATCGTCTCACACTATCTTGCAGAAATTTTCACTTCCATGCACCAATTTCTTGCCTCCTCATAGCCTGCCTCCACTGCACAATCCTTGCTGAAGAATAACCCTAAATGAATTTGACCTTACCTTGCCTTGACTTTGCAATACTCATAGGCATCTCCAATGTGTGTTTGGATGCACTGAATGGTCCACTATAGTCACAATAGATAGTCCATGTCACCCTTTCACCTATCTCTCGAGGAGGTATCCATTGGAACTGACATGCAAGTAGCTAACTGTTGTATTTCTTAAATTTCAAGTAAGACACTATTTGTGAATTAATTAAATAATTAATTCACTCATCTTTCACTAGTGTATGTTCAGTTACAACTAGCACAATTGAGTTAAGCTCACTGAATTGAGTTAAACTAAATAAAAACTCCCATAACTACTCTTCCAACTCTGTTACAACTTGCCACTCTCACTTATAATGAATTCCTCCATACATGAGCCATCAACCACCCTAGGAATTTGAAATTACTTCAACCAACTAGTTTTCTACATCATTTAGCTGAAATAAAGTGCTCCAAGAGAATAAGTTACTATTTATTGTCTGATTATTACTAAGGGCTAATAATAATCGACATGCATTCTAATTTTAGACAGGAAATCTATAAATAGACTTCGCCCATTCATCTAAAAATAGAAACTCATCTCAAAATAGAATGTGCTCAACCATCTAGAATCAACCTCCTGCTAATTCTAGATTTTTCTCAACATGTCTAGAAATAGACATACACCTAAAAATAGCCTGTGTGGGTCCCACCTAGTGTAGGTGTTGATTTTTGACTAGGATCAAGGAATGATGTTTTCAGATGCCACTTTAATTGTTTCTTGTTGCAAACTTCAACACTCCCTCTCAACAAGAAAGGTATGTCTTTACATGCGCCCTACAACTCCATGCATCTGCCCTACAACTCTTGTATGCAACACTTTTGAAACTGAATATCCTGCAAACAACTCAATCAATCTAATGCATCTGTCATCAAGGTCTTCGGACCTCTACCTAGCTACTGCACATGTCTTCCGGAACCGCTTCGTTGTTGAACTCTGCAACCATGCACTCTGCACTTGATGTCAACTCTCATTCATGCTCCAGTATCCGACACTGTCACTTTGATCTGACTGCATCAATCCAACTGATCATTCTACTGCTAATTTGTGGGCGCCTCATAGCCATGTTCAATTCATTAGATCCACACCATATCAATTAATCCTTCCCAGAAATCTCCTCTTGAGATTACTCATGCATCTCGCCTCAACCTCTCACCTGGTGGTATAGCTGCATGCACTACCTTTTCCCATTGGCACAAAATTTCTCTGCATGAGTGGTTGCTCCCACTCCATGATCCTCATCTTGTGGCTTATCCACATCCCATGGTTCACTCTTACCTGCATGCAAATCCTGCTCCCTCTCAAGCTTCAATTGCATGTCTTTCTCGCACTTCCCAACAGTAGGAATCTCCATAGAAATCCCATCTACTTCACATCTGCAGAGATTCTTAACTCGAATCCGAACCTTCTTGGCCTACCCTGTTGCTTTGTGTCACAGGAAAACTTTTCCTTCACTAAAGAAAACATCATAGAGTCTATCCTCTAACATTGCAATTGACATTAAATTCTTCTTTAAACCTAGAACATGCACAACATATTTTAAATGAAAGATTTTACCTAACACCCTCTGAAAGGTAATGGTACCAATGTCATTCGCACTGTATCGTCCATAATTTCCCAACTCAACATGCATCTGGAGATCTTTCTCCACCAAGTCACTGAAAAATTTGTCATCTCCTGTCATGTGAAAGGAAGCACCACTATCAAAGTACCACCCCGATCCCAATGCACTAGACACCATGCATGTGATCAATGAGAAGTCAAGATCAAATTGCAAGGCCAGAGCCTCACCAGTTGTAGCTCCAGCAACCATCTTCTTCTTCTTCTTATGTGGACAATTTGTGGTGATATGTCCATACTCGTGACAGTGAAAACACTTCACTTTGGACATGTTGTGCTCCTTGCCTTCTTCACTGGCCTCATATTTTGAATGGAATTTCTTCCCCTTCTTCTTCTTGGCCTTAGCAGCGAAATAAAATTCCTCTTCATCATCATGCTTCGATGAAGAGCCATACTTGGTGTTCCACCTTATCTCCTCCTGCACTAGATCCAACCAAATTCGCTCCCAATCCGACAGTTTTTCCCGTCTATTGACAAAGTCCTCATAACTGTGCCAACTCTTCAAAATTCCAAGGAGAGCCAAACTCACCAAATCATCATTAGAAACACTGAATCCTACACTCCCAATCTCATCCCTGCATTGGAAATTTTTTTCCAAGTAGAGCAGAATAGTGCTATTCTTCTCCATCTTGATTTTTCTAAGTTTATCCTTCACCGCCAACTTCCTATGGTCGCTGCTACTTGGGAAAATATTTTTCAAAGCCTTCCACATAGCATATGGAGTTGCTATCCCATGAAGGCTTGACACAATATGGTCTTTCACACCTTCCAACAGAATCCTCCTCGCCCTTTCTACTTTCTTTTTCCATGAGTCAAGTACTGCAGCATCTGCCGAAGTGGGCTTAGGAACATTGCTATCGATGAACTCCTTCAAGCCATTATCTTCAAGCACCACCTCCATCGTGTCCTCCCAGGCTATGTATTTCGAGCTTCCCTTGAGTGAAAAATCCAACTGTAAACCATTGAAATCCATTTTAATGTATACTCAAGTGTTGCACCAAGAAATTCTTGGAGAAATTTCGAATTGTTTCCACCAACAAAAAACTCAACACTAATTCACTATTGCAATCTCTTCAACTCCGATAACATGTAGAAATTATACAATATGCATATATATTACCAGAATCCCCTGATCTAAAAATTTAATCTTATTTTAAATACATAATCCTTCCACTTAATTCTTTGCGGAAATTAAATCGCCAATTGCAAACACATGAAGAAAAAATCAATCACACATAACAAGATGTTTTATCGGGAAAGCTTAAAGCTAAAAACCCAAAATATCATATATTATGTATATCAATGGATCATGAAACCATCTCATATATCTCATACAAATCTCATCTCATAGAGCTCTTAGTACAATATACAATCATCTCACACTGTCTTGCAGATATTTGGAGCTCCATGCACCAATTTCTTGCCTCCTAAAAGCCTGCCTCCACTGCGCAATCCCTGCTGAAGAAGGACCCAGAATGAATTCGACCTTACCTTTCCTTGATTGCGCAATGCTCATAGAAACCTCCAATGTGTGTGTGGATGCATTGAATGCTCCACTATAGTTACAACAGATAGTCCATCTCACCCTTTCACCTATCTGTCCACTGGGTCTCCATTGGATCTGACATGCAAGTAGTTCACTACTGTATTTCTTCAGTTGCAAGTAAGAAATTATTTTTGAAATAATTAAATAATTAATTCACTCATCTTCCACTAGTGTGTGTTCAGTTACAACTGGCACAACTGAGTTTAACTCACTGAACTGAGTTAAACTAAATAACAACTCCCATAACTACCCTTCCAACTCTATTACAACTTACCACTGTCAATTATAACAAATTCCTCCATGCATGAGTCACCAACTACCGTAGGAATTCGAAATTCCTTCAATCAACTGACTTGCCACATCAGTTAATTGAAATAAAGTGCTCCAAGAGAATAAGTTACTATTTATTGTCTAATTCTTATTGAGGGTTAATAATAATTGACATGCATTCTAATTTTAGACACGCGATCTATAAATAGACTTTACCCATTCATCTAAAAATATAAACTCATCTAAAAAATTATTTTTCTCAACCATCTAGAATCAGCCTCCTGCTAATTTTAGATTTTTCTCAACATGTATAAAAATAGGCATACACCTAAAAATAGCATTTGTGGGTCCCACCTAGTGCAGGTGTTGATTTTTCACTAGGATCAAGGAATGATGTTTCCAGATGCCACCATCACTGTTTCTTGTTGCAAACTTCAACAATCCCTCTCAATAAGAAAGGTATGTCTTTGCATGCGCCCTGCAACTCCATATATCCGCCCTGCAACACTTCTGAAACTGAATAGCCTACAAACAACTCAATTAGTCTAACGCATTTGTCATCAAAGTCTTCTGACCTCTGCTTAGCTACTGCACATGTCTTCAAGAACCACTGCATTGTTTAACTCTGCACCTATGCACTTTTCACTTGTTGTTAACTCTGATCTGCGATCCAATATCTAACACCGTCACTTTTGTCTGACTGCATCAATCCAACTGATCATGCTATTGTTGCTCTATGGGCACCTCATAGCCAGGTTCAATTCATGAGATCCACACCATCTCAATGAATCATGCCTAGAAATCTCTTCTTGGGATTACACATGCATATCGCCCCACCTCTCACCTAGTGGTATAGCTGCATGCACTCCCTCTGCCCATCTAGCATGAAATTTCTCTCCATGAGTGGCTGCTCCCACTCCATGATCCTCATCTTGTGGCTTATCCACATCCCAAGGTTCACTCTTACCTGCATGAAAATCCTGCTCCCTCTCAAGCTTCAATTGCATGTCTTTCTCACACTTCCCAAACGTAGGAAGCTCCGTAGAAACCCCATCGACTTCAAGTCTGTAGAGATTATTAAGTCAAATCCCAACCTTCTTGGCTTGCCCTATTTCTTTTTGTCGCAAGAAAATTTTTCCTTCACTAAAGAAAAAATCATAGCCTCTATCCTCTAACATTACAACTCAGATTAAATTCTTCTTTAAACCTGGAACATGCACAACATCTTTTAAATGAAGGAGTTTACCTGACACCCTCTGAAAGGTAAAGGTACCAATGTCGGTCGCACTGTATCGTCCATTGTCGCCAAACTCAACATGCATCTAGAGATCTTTCTCCACCAATTCACTAAACAATTTCTCATCTCTCGTCATGTGAAAGGAAGCGCCACTATAAAAGTACCACCCCGATCCCAATGCACTAGACACCATGCATCCACCAATGAGAAGTCAAGCTCAAATTGCGAGGCAAGAGCCTCACCAGCTGCAGCTCCAACAACCATCTTGTTCTTCTTATTATGTGGACAATTTGTGGCAATATGTCCAAACTCATGACAGTGAAAACACTTCACTTTGGACATGTTGTGCTCCTTGCCATCTTCACCAGCCTTAGATTTTTAATGGAATTTATTCCCCTTCTTCTTCTTCGCCTTGGTAGCCAAAGCACATTCCTATTCATTATCATGTTGTGATGAATATACATCCCTGGTGTTCCGCCTTATCTACTCCTGCACTAGATCCGACCAAATTCGCTCCCAATCCGACAGTTTTTCCCATCCATTGACAGAGTCTTCATAACTGTGCCAACTCTTCAGAAGTCCAAGGAGAGCCAAGCTCACTAAATCATCATCAGCAACACTGACTCCTACACTCCCAATCTCATCCCTGCATTGGACAAACTTTTTCAAGTATATCAGAATAGTGTCATTCTTCTCCATCTTGATTTTTATGAGTTTATCCATCAGCGCCAACTTCCTATGGTCGCTGCTTCTTTGAAAAGATCTGTCGAAGCCTTACACATAGAATATGGAGTGCCTTTCCCATGAAGGCTTGACACAATATGTTCTTTCACACTTTCCAATAGAGTCCTCCTCTCCCTTGCTACTTTATTTTTCCACGCGCCAAGTACTACAACATCTGTCGAAGTGGGCTTAGGAACATCGCTATCGATGAACTCCTTCAAGCCATTTTCTTCAACCACCACCTCCATCCTATCCTTATAGGCTATGTAGTTCAAGCTACCCTTAAGTGCAAACTACAACCACAAACCATTGAAAGTAATTTCAATGTATACCAAACTGTCATACCAAGAAATTCTTGCAAAAATTTCAAATTGTTTCCACCAACAAAAAACTCAACACTGCTTCACTATTTCAATCTCTTCATCTCCGATACCATGTGTAAATTATAAAATATGCATGTATATTACCAAACTACCCTAATATAAAAATTTAATATTATGTTAAATACAGAATCCTTCCACTTAATTCTTTGCGGAAATTAAATCACCAATTGCAAACACATGAAGAAAAATCAATCACACATAACACAATGTTTTACTGGGAAAGCTTAAAGCTAAAAACCCTAACTATCATATATTATGTATATCAATGGATAATAAAATAATCTCATATATCTCATACAATTCTCAGCTCATAGAGCTCTGAGTACAATATACAATCATCTCACACTGTCTTGTCGAAATTTGCACCTCCATGCACAAATTTATTGCCTCTTGACAACTTGCCTCCACTGCGCAATCCCTATTTAGGAAGAACCCTAAATGAATTAAAACTTACCTTGCCTTGACTATGCAATAATCATAGGCATCTCCAATGTGTGTGTGGATGAATTGAGTGCTCCACTATAGAAACAATAGATAGTCCATCTCACCCTTTCACCTATCTCTCCACTGGGTCTCTACTGGATCTAACATGCAAGTAGTTAACTGCTATATTTCTTCATTTGTAAGTAAGATACTATTTGTGAATTAATTAAATAATTAATTCACTCATCTTTCACTAGTGTATGTTCAGTTACAACTAGCACAACTAAGTTTAGCTCACTAAACTGAGTTAAACTAAATAACAACTCCCATAACTACTATTCCAACTCTGTTACAACTTGCCACTGTCAGTTATAACAAAGTCCTCCATGCATGAGTCACCAACCACCCTAGGAATTTGAAATTACTTCAATCAACTAGTTTTCCACATCAGTTAACTGAAATAAAGTGCTCCCAGAGAATAAGTTACTATTTATTGTCTGATTATTATTAAGGGCTAATAATAATCGACATGCATTATAATTTTAGACAGGCTATCTATAAATAGAATTCACCCATACATCTAAAACCAGAAACTCATCTAAAAATACATGTTGCTAAACCATCTAGAATCAGCCTTCTGTTAATTTTATTATTTTCTCAACATGTCTAAAAATAGATATACACCTAAAAATAGCCTGTGTGGGTCCCACCTAGTGTACGTGCTGATTTTTCTCTAGGACCAGGGAATGATGTTTCCGGATGCCACTTTCACTGTTTTTTGTTGCAAACTTCAACACTCCCTCTCAACAAGAAAGGTATGTCTTTGCATGTGCCCTGAAACTCCATGTATTCACCCTGGAACTCTTGTATGCAACACTTATGAAACTAAATAGCCTCCAAACAACTCAATTAGTCTAATGCATCTGTCATCAAAGACTTCTGACCTCTGCTTAGCTACTACACATGTCTTAAGGAACCACTGCATTGTTGAACTCTGCACCCATGCAATCTCCATTTACTATCAACTCTGATTCGTGCTCTAGTATCTGACACTGTCACTTTGATCTGACTGCATCAATCTAACTGATCATGCTAATTCTTCTCTGTGGGTGCCTCGATCCTGCCCAGAAATCTCTTCTTGGGATTACTCATGCATATCACCCCACCTCTCACCTAGTGGTATAGCTTCATGCACTATCTCTGCCCATCTGGCATGAATTTTCTCTGCATGAGTGGTTGCTCCAATTCCATTATCCTCATCTTGTGGCTTCTCCACATCCTGAGGTTCACTCTTACCTGCATGCAAATCCTACTCCCTCTCAAACTTCAATTGCATGTCTTTCGAAAACTTCCCAATAGTAGGAAACTCCATAGAAATCCCATCTACTTCAAGTCTGTAGATATTCTTAACTCGAATACCATCCTTCTTGGCTTTCCCTGTTGCTTTGTGTCATAGGAAAATTTTTCCTTCACTAAAGACAACATCATAGCCTCTACCCTCTAACATTTCAACTAATATTAAATTCTTCTTTAAACCTGGAACATGCACAACATCTTTTAAATGAAAGAGTTTACCTGACACCCTCTGAAAGGTAATGGTACCGATTCCAGTCACACTGTAACTTCCAACGTCGTCCAAATCAACATGCATCTGGAGATATTTCTCCACCAAGTCACTGAACAATTTCTCATGTCTCGTCATGTGAAAGGAAGCACCACTATCAAAGTACCAGCCCGATCCCAATGCACTAGACACCATGCATGCAATCAATGAGAAGTCAAGCTCAAATTGCAAGGCAACTGCCTCACTAGCTGTAGCTCTAGCAACCATCTTGTTCTTCTTCTTATGTGGACAATTCGTCGCAATATGTCCAAACTCATGACAGTGAAAACACTGCACTTTGGACATGTTGTGCTCCTTGCCATCTTCACCGACCTCAGATTTTGAATGGAATTTCTTCCCCTTCTTCTTGTTTTCCTTGGCAGCCAAAGCACAATCCTCTTCATCATCATGTTGTGATGAAGAGCCATCCCTGGTGTTCTGCCTTATCTCCTCCCGCACTAGATACGACCAAAGTCGCTCCCAATTCGATAGTTTTTCCCGTCCATTGACAGAGTCTTCAGAATTGTGCCAACTCTTCAGAAGTCCAAGTAGAGCCAAGCTCACCAAATCATCATCAGTAACATTGAATCCTACACTCCCAATCTCATCCTTGCATTGGATAAACTTTGTCAAGTATACCAGAATAGTGTCATTCTTCTCCATCTTGATTTTTCTGAGTTTATCCTTCAACGCCAACTTCCTATGGTCACGGTTGCTTTGGAAAAGATTTGTCAAAGCCTTCCACATAGCATATGGACTATATTTCCCATGAAGGCTTGACACAATATGGTATTTCACACCTTCCAACAGAATCCTCCTCGCCCTTGCTACTTTCTTTTTCCATGCGTCAAGTACTACGACATCCACCGAAGTGGGCTTAGGAACATTGCTATCGATGAACTCCATCAAGCCATTATCTTCAAGCACCGCCTCCATCCTATCCTTCCAGGCTATTTAGTTTGAGCTACCCTCGAGTGCAAACTCCAACCACAAACCATTGAAATCCATTTCAATGTATACTCAACTGTTACACCAACAGATTCTTGCAGCAATTTCGAATTGTTTCCACCAACAAAAAACTCAGCACTCCTTCACTATTACAATCTCTTCAGCTCTGATACCGTCTAGAAATTACAAAATATGCATGTATATTACCGGACTCCCTTGACCTAACAATTTAATATTATGTGAAATACACAATCCTTCCACTTAATTCTTTGTAGAAATTAATTCGCCAATCGCAAACACATGAAGAAAAAATCAATCACATAAAACAAGATGTTTTATCAGGAAAGCTTAAAGCTAAAGACCCCAAATATCATATTTTATGTATATCAATGGATCATGAAAAAATCTCGTATATTTCATACAAATCTCAGATCATAGATCTCTTAGTACAATATACAATCATCTCACACTGTCTTGGAGAAATTTGCACCTCCATGCACCAATTTCTTGCCTCCTGACAGCTTGCCTCCACTTCGCAATCCCTGCTGAAGAAGAACCCTAAATGAATTCGACCTTACCTTGCCTTTACTGTGCAATACTCATAGGAATCTCCAATGTGTGTTTGGATGCATTGAATTATCCACTATAGTCACAACAGATATTCCATCTCACCCTTTCACCTATCTCTCCACTGGATCTGACATGGAAGTTGTTAACTGACGTATTTCTTCAGTTGCAAGTAAGACACTATTTGTGAATTAATTAAATAATTAATTCACTCATATTTCAATAGTGTATGTTCAGTTACAACTAGCACAACTGAGTTTAACTCACTGAACTGAGTTAAACTAAATAACAAATCCCATAACTACTCTTCCAACTCTGTTACAATTTTCCACTCTCAGTTATAACGAAGTCCTCCATGCGTGAGTCACCAAACACCATAGGAATTCGAAATTCCTTCAATCAACTGGTTTTCCACATTAGTTAACTGAAATAAAGTGATCTAAGAGAATAAGTTACTATTTATTGTCTGATTATTATTAAGGGCTAATAATAATCGACATGCATTCTAATTTTAGACAGACGATCTATAAATAGATTTTTCCCATTCATGTAAAAATATAAACTCATATAAGAATAGATTTTTCTCAACCGTCTAGAATCAACCTCCTACTAATTTTAGATTTTTCTCAACATGTCTAAAAATAGACATACACCTAAAAATAGCCTATGTGGGTCCCATCTAGTGTAGGTGCTAATTTTTCACTAGGATCAAGGAATGATGTTTACGGATGCCACTTTCATTATTTCTTGTTCGAAACTTCAAAAATTCATGTGCATATTGGTTATCTATAAAATTCATTAATACATCCATTGATGATGTCTGTGGGTGATGTTATAAGATCCCAACACTTTATCTCTTTTTAATTTTATTGTGTTTCAAATTTTGCATTCATTAATACATCCATTGATGATGTCTGTGGGTGATTTCGTAAGATCCCAACACTTTACTGGCCATATGGCTGGACCTCGGATTTCTTCCTTCATTTCCTTGAGGATTTCATCCAAGATATAACTGATATGTTTGAGGAAGCTAAAAGTTCGGAAATGATACATGGGGCATTAAACTCTACATTTCTTGCCGTTATTCCTAAGAAAAAAGGTGCAGCATAATTTGATGATTTTAGGCCCATCTTGCTATGCAACACATTGTATTAGGTAGTATCAAAGACCATTGCAGATAGGATGAAGGTGGTATTATCGATATTTATCACTCCAAAACAATCGGGATTTTGAGAAATATAAGTATTCATGATGTAGTGGCATCGACACAAGAAATAATCCACTCTATTCACAGAAGGAATTTGGATGTCCTGGTGATGAAGTTTGACCTTAGTAAATCTTATGACAGGGTTAACTGTAGTTTTTTTAGAATGGTATTATATAAAATTGGTTTATGCTGAACATCAGTAAAATGGATCATGGTGTGTTTTTTCAATACATCTATGGTTTTTATTATAAATGGGGCGGAATCAAGGTTTTTTAAACCAAGGACAGGACTGCTACAAGGTTGTGCCTTATCCCCTTTACTTTTTATCTTGGTAATGGATGCTTTCAGTTTAGAAATTAACAAGGCAGTGAATATAGGTGTTATTAGTGGTATAAAGGTTACCCACAGAAGGGATATTACACACACTCTCTTTATTGATGATGTCCTCATGTTTGGGATGCTAATAAAAAATGTTTGGTTGGCCATTCATGACATTTTTTCTAAGTTATGCACCACTACTAAGATGTTTTCAAATGAAAGTAAATCATGCATATATCATGCTGGGAGAGGTTGGAAATTATATGAATATATAGGAACCCTATTTAATTTCAATATTGAGAGACTTGGAAAGGGTTTCAAATACCTTAGTTTTCATATGAAGCCTAACAGTTACCAAGTGAATGATTGGTCGTGGTTTTTGGATAAATTCAGAAGAAGGATTCATGGGTGGACCTTAATATGGTTGTCAAAAGGGGGAATATTAATTCTTACACAAGTGGTGCTACAACAGTTCACGGTATACTGGGCACATATATATTCCATCCCAAATAAAATTATCAACAAGATTAGGAGCATCATGGAAAAATTCATCTGGAATGGGGGCAGGGAGAGAGGGAAATATCACTTGGCCAGATGGGAGATGATTTCGAAGCCAAAGGAGATAGGGGGATAGGGTATACTGGACCTTGAAATTTTTGGAAAGGCACTCCTCATGAAATCGCTATGGAGGGGTCTTAACTCCTTATGGATTTGGAATGATATCATAAGATACAAGTATCTGGGTGATCTGGGAGTGGAGGAATTATTTTGAAGGGATGGAGGGAAGACATAGTGGGATATATTATATGGAGAGCATTTAAAATTATCTGGGACCAGTTCTCAGAGAATCTATGATGGTCTTATGGTAGTGGTAGAAAAATACTAATTGGTCACCCTGGCCTATGGGGCACGTCTCAACCACATTTAATAAGCAGAGAATTTCTTATCTAAATAAATGGGAAAGGGGTGTTTTATATGGGTCAATCTATTATGGAATGTACACAAGGCATAACAAGATGGAAATCGACAGGGAAATTGGCCATACAAGAAAACTTGAAAGTAGAGTGGGACAGATATGCGGAATCACAGAGAATATTGGGCATAAAAAACCAGAGAAATGGAGACTGGGTGACATGGGGAGGTAAGGTAAAGAATGATCAAATAATTTTTTGAGAAACTTATAGAGTGCTGATTAAAAAAAAACATGGTCAAGATAATAACTACTAGTTTGGGGATATCTAGAAGGTAAACGCATAGTCTAAGATGATGATATTTACATGGTTGGTATGGATGGATAAGAACCTAACATGGGAAAATATATAGAAGAAAGGAAATATTGAACCTAGAATTTGCAGACTATATATGAATGGATATGAGGATTAAAAGAATCTATTTTACACATGCACATTTGCACGGGACGTCCACAACGACATATGCAAGCATTTCAACCTACAAAATTTGGAATATGGGAATACAGAAGCTTACATCAAATGGTGGTTAAACAAAGGTAAGACCCTCAGAAACATTCCCGTCATATATCATTGGTGTTTATAGTGTTGCAGAAACAAATGGCTTTTTGATGAGGTGGACAGTACTCCGGAAAATATTTTCCATAAGATCATTTAGATATGGGAAAAGTTAAAAATTCAACAGAAGCCTTGATTTGACTTATCAAAGAGATTGAGCCCATTTGAAATCCATTACCCGGTTGGTTTCTTCGATGGATCATCGCAACAATCGAGATGTGGATGCAAGGCATGGTTGATGATCATCCCTACATGCCATTACAAAATCTATTGGTACGGAGGAATATGAGGGCAGAAATTTTGGCATTATGGTGTCTATTGTGGTTCTCAAATCAGTTATACCTAGATAAATTGTGGGTTTTTGGTGACTCAGAGGTCCTTATAGAACATCTTAATAAGGGGACTTCTCTTAATCCTAGGTATCTTAATTCTTCGTTGGACAGAATTAAAGAGCTTAGAACATCCTTTTCCACCATTTTCTTCAAGCACATATACATGGAGAAAAAAACTTAGGCAGACAGGCTATCAGAAAAAGGTTTGCATGGGATTTTCAGGGAGATGCACTATGAGCTTACAGACACTGCAAGGGGTAGAGCAAGTGGCATGGTAAATTGTTTTTGAAAGTTACAAACATAGAAGAAAAGGTACCTTTTTTATGACTTTTTTTTTTTTTTCTGTCTGAATGTGGGATTGGAAATTCACTACAGCACTTAGCACAGAGATCTGGAAGAAGACCTCTTGGAAAGAATTTAGATGGTGACAACTTAGTGACAGGGATAAAAATGAAAGAAATTACTATATGTTGAATGATATTTTAAAAAATTATGATTACCACAACAAAATTAATGTAATGTATTTTGATGATGATTGGTACACTTATCTAATATCATAATTGTATTGACGAGAGAAACATACACCTTTTGGTTTGTAATATCTTATGGATTATCTAAAGTTTTTGTACTAGTATAGGCATTTTTTCCACTGAAAAAAAACGATCCCAACACTTTACTTATTTTTAATTTTAATGTGTTTCGAATTTTTTAATCACTACGATTGTTGAATAAATTTTATGCATTGGAGTATGTGACGATTCGACTACTTTGTTTTAGGTTTTTTCACAACAATGAAGGTAGAAAAATACAAATACTATCAAAACATAACTTTAGTTTTTTTTAAGATAGATGCATTTAATAATGTAAAACCTAAGAGAGAATATTATCTATATCTATACCATAGATTCTTTCCACTATTGTTTATACCATAGGCCTTTTCCCCTCTTCTAATGACTAATGACTATATCCTTCAAATTGATGAACATATTCCAATGATGGACTTCTAGTTATGTGAGAGATCTCTTTTACATAACCATTTTATAGAGGTATATTATAAGAATGTGGTGGGTGAGATATATCCATATCATCGTGATGGACATCTAGTTATGTGAGAGGTCTCTTTGACATGACCATTTTATAGAGGTATCTTATAAGAATGCGGTGGGTGAGATATATCCATATCATTGTAGTGTGTAAGTATGAAACTCCTCCTATGACGGAGAGCTAGGTATCTTTACATATTAACTTTATAAAAGTCCCTCTCACAGTCATTTTCCCAAGTAGTAAACATTTTATTAAAACATGGTTTGTGAGACATATTTATAACAACATGGTGCGGAATGTGAGTCATGTGTAGGGGTAGGGAAATGATATCGTTGAATGATGCAATATTTAATGATGTATTGGTAGTTTCTTGATGGTTATTTTTTTTAATATGTCCATGATCAAATTAACAACATAATCATATTGCACATTCAATTATCTATATCAAAATATAAAATGATGTATTGATGGTTTCGTGACAATTATTTATATGAATATGTACATGGTCAACTTAACAACATAATCATACTGAACTTGCAACTATCTAAATCGAAATATATACATCATTAAATGCTACATTTCTCATTAATGAAGAGAACATTATATGATGAAGAAGTGATAAAATATACTAACTATGAGTGGACCCTCATTGGTTTATAGTTGAACTACTTAGATTGTAATTAAAATATAGTAGGTTTGTGTGTACTATTATCTCAAATGCAACTAAATCCAAGATGCTAGGCATTTATTTTCTTCTATGAATATTAATTATTTAACGTTGAGTTAAATGTACATAATATTTACTTTTGGGTTACTTCTTTGATACAATAATTAAATCGTTTAATTTGAATTTAGTTTTATCACTAGTCCTTTAATTATAAAAATCTCAGTACATGTGATAATCAAAGACCTTTAAAAGACTAACATGAGAAAATAGTACATTAATCAAAATTTTAGTACATGTGATAATCAAAGACCATTAAAATACTAACATGAGACAATAGTACATTAATCAAGGGAGAGAGGGCATAGATTTTGTCCCAAAAGAATGAACACTTCTTTGATTTTGAATTAATTCAATTTTCATGGAGATATTTCTTTATTATCATGATTATATTGAAATACACATCAAGTGTAATATGGTAGAGGAAATGGTTCACATAAGACCAATATTTGTAGTAATTATTTGTGTTGAGCATGAGGCCTCCAAGCATATGTATACTATGTGCCCCCATTTACATATTCAATTTTTTTTGGATGAGCTTTGCATCTCTTTAGAATCTTCATCGCTTCATCTTATTTTATGTTTAGGACCTTTTTCGTGTCCATAATATTTTTGGTTGAGTTTTTTACTTTTTAATTACCGAGATTCAAAAAAACATTATACTTTGAGATACCTAGAATTATATACTAGTGTATTTATATAAATTAAAAGAATTATCTAAAAATTATAATTTTTGTAGCTTTTTGTCTGAATTCCACAATTTTTTGGGCAAAATATTCATCTTTGTTGTTTAATATCATTTTTTGACTACATATATAGATTCAACATCTTGAAAAAACCACCACTGGGACACTGAGATTGTGGAGGTTTCACAACTCAAACTTGTGATTCTGAAATATCCCTACCATATTTTGGGAAAATTAAACCAAAAAATTATGTCGGAAAGTGCTCCAAACATATAACAAATATTTTATCACTAAATTAAATGGTTATGTTTTTTGAATGTAGATAGACATCAATCCATGATAGGAATAGAAATATTTAGCTCATTATACATCTCAAGTTGCAAAGATTAAAAAAGTCATAAAAATTAATGACATTTTCCTAATGAAATAAAAATAAAAAATGGCATAACTACTTTGGAGATAAATCTCAAACATTTATCCTCACTACTAATAAAATTATTTTGTGGATATTCAATAGATGTCTACCATCCTTCTATTAATTATTAATAATTGAATTAATATCCTGGAAGCTCGATTTCAAAATATTCATGCCTATTGGTGTAATGTGTGACACCTCCCACCCCTTAAACCATCGAAGGATGTGAGAGTGTTACTCATTTGACCCGATCTCCATGGTATATTATGAAGATGGCGTTACAACAACCTTTTTTCTGAAAGGGATTCAAATTCTAAAACATATGCCACCATGTCTTTTAGTTCACCGGGGGATTTCTGATCTTATAAATTTTAACTCGTTTCGAGTCGTGGGTAGAAATTTATGCCCCTTAGAATTATAGTACATTAAAGAGGCCATGTCCATCAGGGGAACTATGTGGCACACACTTTTCCACATCTTTACCACGTGGTGTCACACCACCACCACTGAGCATCCACGTGGCATTGATTTCTGGTAAATTATTTGGTTCCCCGATATTGTTCTTTCCGTGTATTCCATTCCTCAAACCTAGTATCTCCCAGGAACAATTTCCATTGTATCACATTCCACAAGTGTTATGTTCCTTAGGATTATATTCCTTGATATTACATCTCCCCATATCAGTAGTTATTTTCCATAGGATCATGTTCCCCGAAATCACTTACTTACTGTCATGTTCCTTGGGATTATATTCCTTAGTATTACATCTCCCCATATCAATACCAGACTCCGTGGGCTGGTAGGCATAAAACATAGATTAAAAGTTTATTTAAAAATAACTAAATGTCTTAATTAAGAGGATTATCAATTAATACCATGCATACCATTCACCATATTTTATGTCGAAAAACATTATTTCAGAGATATTTGTTATTTCATCCACTCAATAAAACATTTAGGAAACCACCATTATTTCTTTTCACAACTTACAATATGGTTAAATTTGTGCAAGATGTTATGAATATCAATCAAATAATCATGAATAAAAAGGTACTAATAACTATGCAAGAGGAGTTTCATCCATTTATTAGACATTACTAATCCTCTAAACAAACTAAGCTACTATATTAAGAAGTCGTTGCTTTCAAATATCAGAGCATAAACACATAGTTTCTCATATCAATCATGAACTAAATATTGAACATCAGAGTCTAGAAATTCATTAAAATCATAGACAATCAAGATATCATATTGGTCATGATTCAAATATATAGATGTAATATAATTATCGATGTGTCTTAATCTAGTTGGGAACTAAAGGATGGAATTCCACTCACCACCCAACCATAGGCCTGCTACACCACAACTATCCTACAACCAACCACCCTCAAACTACATATAATGTCCGAGGAAATGCTTCCTTAGAGAAATTCACACCAAAGGCTTTGTTTAAAAATAGAATTATGGATCCCACTAACGAGGTTGTTTATCAACTTCTCTCTAATAACAAGAGCCAACATTTTTCATTAGTTGTACCTACATCAAGGACAAAGGTGGTGTGTGATTTTTTTCCTAGTAGTTAACACCAAAACTACTCACTCTTTCTTATGATTTCATTCGGATGGATTCACCAAAGCTTCATATGGGGTATTGCTCAGTCTCATGATTTGACGTCCATTTTCTAGGTGGTTTATCTGGTACATTTTCATAACAAGAACCATAGAGGTTTGAAGTCCACTATCCATGTGGTTCATTATCTACACAATAATGATTATACTAACCCTGAATTCCTTGTAAATATGGTTTATTAGATATATCGCAAACACCATAATGATTCAGTCATTTGTTGGAACTCTTAAAGACCAAACAAACTTAGAAAACATAATCCAATGGCCTCATACCCAATTCACAAGGGATTCAACCAAAATTCACATGGGTTTAACTCATGCAAAATGCCTTGCCTATCATATCAGACACTACTCTATATTCTACTACCAATTCCCAAAATATCCCACATGGCTTCAATTATTCATAGTAAGATTCCATTATGTTCTCTAGTGGTGAGAGAATCTAAGAGCCAAAATTCCATTATGCTAGAGGGAGCCAACACCAAAAACTTCCAACAAGAACTAACCAACATACACTTTTTTTGCAGCCATTGGATTACACGGTGGTGACGTGTGGGTGTATACGATGTTATATATATGCTCCTATAGCAAAGGGTTGTGACCTATCATTTGAAAAAATATTTTGAGTATTTTAGAACCAATTAATACCCCTGAAAGGGGTGAGATATGATTTGATTATAGTTCAATAATAATAATAATAATAATAATTTACTTTTAAGCTCATAACCAAGCCAAAAATCAAATTGATCTATAGAACATCTCAATATAATGATTTTATTGTTAAAGCTTTACATGAATACATACTCTATTCCCTTTTAGATTTGAAAAAAAGTTGCATCGATGAGGCTTATTCAATCCTAAAAGTTTCACATTTTGTTACTTCAAAAATCTATGGATATAACGAGAAGGGAAAATTCCTTTGATTCAGGAAGTTGTTGGAAGGATGAGAATTAATTTATATTGATGCTAAAGGACAGTTTCGGATGTTTGGTAACTGAAATGGAGAACTGTATTTCTTGATTTAGGTCTGGCGGAGGCTTTTTACGGTCGAGATCTAGACGAAGAGGTCATTATGTTTTGGATATTTATGATATTTATACAGTAAAAATTGCTTATTGAGAAAGGCATTTTAATGAAGCGTGGATTCTAATAATAGGGGAATATCATAGATTACAACTTTTCCGTTGCAATTCCGCTTACCAATGTGTATATACCCAAGACCTTATTGACACACCTAAATATACCTAGTAAGAATAGAACTCAGTTTCTTTACTGCACTTGATAATTTGTTTCGTCAGTTTTTAATGGAAAATCATATTCCTAATATTTCATAGGAAATAAAAAAAAAACAATCTCTTAACTACATAGGCACACACTTAAAAATACTAAACTAGGCTTGACGAATTTGGAATCATCTTCTGCATAACTCAGTCGATACGTTGCCATTAAAATCGCTGACTTGCTTTCTCTGATACTCTGCTATACTCAAGAATCGCTATAATGCCCTGAAATTCTTCTTACCTTCCTGTCACACACCAAAAACACAGGCCTGACATTCTGTTCCGCCAGCTATACTGCCCCGATATATTTATTAGCTTCCCGTCAAATACCAAAAACACTTGCCCTCGGCTCACAGGCAGTGACATTCTGTTCCCTCGGATGTCCCGCCTCAACCTTTTACTAGGTGGGTATCCTTCCCTAATCCTTACTTTGATTTTAGGGGGTGTTGTTACAGTCCAGACTGGTTACCAACTTGGTAGGAATTTCAAATCTGAAACATTTTTTAAAATTATAGGTTTGAAATTAGGTTTGAATTTTTTTTGCTTCTATTTAATAGACAGACCACCATTTATCTATCAAATTCTATCTTTTCTATAATTTATTTATAAAATTTCATCCTTTGTTCACAATTTACTCATCAAATTTTATCCCCGTGCTCAGTATGGCAGCCCTCAACTAAAGCAGTAAGTTAATTGGAAATCAAGCTGGTTTAGAGAGCATTGAGCAGCTAAGAGAAATCTGATTTGGTCTGAAATATTTTGCTAATATTTAATAGACAAATACTCTCAATTTACTCATCAACTTCGTCCTTAATTCACAATTTAAGCATCAATTTCATTCCTAGTGCTCAATTTATAATTTACCCATCAAATTCCATCCCTTGTGCTCAGTATGGCAGCGCCCTAAGAGAGCTGTTAGTTAACTGAAAAGCTCATTTGGTCTGAAATATTTTGCTAATATTTAATAGACAAAAACCCTCAATTTACTCATCAAACTTCATCTTTAATTCACAATTTAAGCATCAAATTTCATCCCTAATGCTCAATCTACAATTTACCCATCAAATTCAATCTCGGGTGCTCAGTATGGCAGCGCCCTACGAAAGCAGTTAGTTAACTGGAAAGCAAGCTGGTTTAGGAGAGTATTGCGCAGCGAAGAGAAATCGGAGTAAATGCGACCTGCGGAATAAGGTACGTTGTTGTTTTCTTTTCTTGTGTCTCCGAGACAATATTCTTACGGTTTCCATTTATTATTTTTGAGGTTTAGCTTTGGAATGATTTAACGTGAAATTGCTTTTCGCTACTGTCTGGTATTTGGATCTCTTCAATGGAGCATGCATATTTTGATAGTGTGCTGGATGTTAATGAAAACTTTGTTATGACCTCCCATCTTTACATTATGTGGGCAACCTGTTATGGCCTGAACCAAATCCTTCGTTGCAGTAAAGTAGTTAATCTACAAAGAAATTAAGAAGAAAATTTAATATTATATTCTGAGCTTTTTATGTCTGTATAACATTTGAAAATTTAATCAAACTTGTTTATTATTATTAGCAATATTACATCTTAAAACTTACATACAATGGGTTTTATCTCAAAGAGAAATCATCATTATTATAATGATAAATTTTAAATATGTCTATGCTCAGGGTGGGTCATTTCCAGGTATGAGTGAATAACATTTCCCGGTATTACTGAATACTTCATCATCAGTGTTACCAATTTATTCTCTGAAACTTAATCTTTCTTTACCAATGTATTCTCTGATCTTTACTTAATCTTTCTTTACCAATGGGAAAACTTTTTAATTGAAGCTATCATGATTGAAAATAGATCTTTAAAATATATTCAAACACTAGAATATCATAATTGAAAAAGCTTATTCAAAATATATTCTAATTCTTTCTTTTTACCAACGGACAAATTTTGCACATTAAAATATCATAATTGAAAATTCTCATAAGCATTTTTAGTGCAAAATCTAATTCTAACTAATAAAGGTTTTGCTTAAAAAATCTATCTATATGGTTGAGGTTCCAAATCAAGTTTTTCTAATTTATGCATTCAATTAATTTATAGTAAGTGTTTATATAGTATTTGACTAAATATAGCATGTACAATAAATCATAAATCATTGATGGGTAGAAATCAAAAGTCAATTAACTTATATTAAGTACTGATTTTACTATATAAGTAAAGATGACATTTATAACAAATCATTGATGTAGTAAGTATTAAATATAATGAAGATTCCTCTTTAATTAGAAAGGGTGTATGTGAGTCCAAGTAGAGAGCTAAATTTTAGATGGACAAATGATAATGATTGAATGTATCCATAAACCAACTGGCTAGCGGTTGATGTCTTCTACTAAAAGGTGGTTTAAGGATGACCAAAAACTATGGAACTCAGCTCTAAGGATCAACAATTCCCTCTACAAAATAGTGGTTTAGGATTTCTACAAAGTCTATAAATTGGATGTCAAATTTAGTATCCCCTTTAGAAAATAGTCATTTATGACTACAACAAACTCTAGAAATTGGCTCTAATTACCACTTGTTCCTTCTTGATTGATAGGACTTGGAATTGAATCAGTACTTCTGATTGCTTATATTATTCCATCTTGTAGATAAAGTGAGAACATGGAGATATTTCGATTGCAAGATGTGTCAATAATCTAGAATGAATTCTTCAGCATGATTGATATATCTTCTTTTATGTTTATTACCATTGCCAATAAGTTAATCACCCATAGTGAATATTTAATCTTATAGGTTTCTTAATTTTAAACATCTATCTAAAGGATGATTATGTTTTCCAGAATGTCACAGAGATGAAGATTAAAAAATTCATCCCCCATGTCACTAATTTGATGAAAATATTGGTATCTAGGAATTTGATTTTAAATGAAAATAGCTAAACATGGATTTTATTGAAGGAATACAATACTCCATAGATATATTAGTTTGGCATATTTTGGAATATGAAATGTCACTTCCTTTTTGTATTCAAGACCTTTTTTGCACTTGTTATTGATGATTTGTTCCTAAGGTTTCATGATGGGCTTGTAATGTGTAAAATTTTTTATTTATTGAAAAATTCCATCTTGATTTGGATTTGATTCTTAAATGGCATCATTTATTAGATAAGATAATGTGGTGGTTGATAATAAGAATCCTTCTCAAATTCAAAAAGAGAATTATTATGCACAAATACTAGTTTGGAATGTTGATTTTTTTGTTGTATTTTATCTTGTTCCTGGTGTGATTCAAGATGGAGAAATTTCATTTTATAAAAAAAAATATTTTCCATTTTCAATTGAATAGATCCTCAATATTGAATATGTTTTCCATGTTTTAGTGATACAATATTAAAACAATTATATATTTTTCCAATTAGATGACTCAAACCTTAAACAACTATCTTTAAAATTGATAAAAAAAATATTAAAATCGTGTCTTGTCTTCCTAGATAATTATCCAAATCTTGCGAATGAAGGAGAGAATTAATAGATTTTTCTTAACACTAGTATCAAGGGAGTAAAACACTAACTTCGTTGCACCTTATTCTCAGGAGTGAGATGAATGACAACCATTATAGATTTCAAACCATTGTTTGGAATAAGTCCAGTCAACAACAACTGTAAAGAAAAAATAGGGAATGGAGCCCATGGTTGAAATGCCTCCATAACATGTATGTTGTCATTATTCACTCATATCATATCTAATCATATCATATATATTCATATGTTCACCATCATCATCTTTAGAAATGGAAGGAGTATAATATCTGATCAAAATTACTCGTTTCATATTCATATTAGGGTTTCATTCATAAATTTTTTATCATTCCATTAGGTCATGTAAAAAATTGACTCAGTGATGGTAGCCATAGTCATAAAACCTCACTCTCTCTCAAAATTTCACATTTGCTGATCCACCTTCATGTCTTGCTGAGCATAAAACACTTTTGAAAAGCTCATTTCACTATGTCTTATGTCAGTCAAAGTCAACCATGGAGTCACTTCATTCAAGGTCCCATTAGGTGATTAGGTTTCAATGTTCAAGATCTAAAAATGCACCATTTCATCTCAATAAGGCCAACAAAAGGTGTGAGAGTGACTCAATAAACATTTCATTATCATGTATAGATGATTATCAGCATGTAAATATGATTTTTTTAAAGTTATAATTATGGTTTCAAGTATGATTTTCATAGTCAAATGTAATTTTATTCAAAAAAAAAGTTTTAATTTATTTCATTTTTTATGTAATTTTATGCTTCCTATATGTAATAAGCTACCCTACAAAAGTTTTCAAATCAACTCCACATGAAAAACAAGCACATTTCAAAGTGCAAGAGTTTTAGTTCATCAATTGATCAAATGTCAAAGGGAGTTGTCTTTTCCCAATGGTGCCCAAATCATCATTTTCCACAAGCACTAAACCCTAATTTCCTCTCCCACTCAGTGAGGGTTTGCTATGGAATCAGAGACATATTAGAAGAAGAGGCATAAGGTAGGTCATATCAATAAGTATGAGGTCATTTCAGCTCATAAACATCACATATTCATCATTTTTCAAGAAGTCATTCCAAGAGTCAAATCAGTTGCCACTCATAGGTTCAGTTTTGCTTCAAAGTATGTTTCTGACCAAATAGAGATGAATTTGATAAACATGAAAGAGGTTTTTTTCTACCATAGGTCAAAAATGAAAAACCTCCTTCAGTTTTTACACAGGTATCATTTTTTGGGAGAAATGTAAAAAATACAGGTGCTACAAGAGGTTTTTTGTACTTCTGGAATGAAATTTGGAAAATCGATTGTTCTCCTAGATGAAGTGTCCAATTGACTTGCTTGATGATTCAAATGATAACTATACATAGAGATATTTCCAATGAGATATCTTGAGCTCAATTTTGAGTTGAGGAAGGCACCCAAATGTTGCCTGCAACAACAATACATTTTTTGTGCCCTCATTCTGTACTTTTTGACCAGTCTTGGAAGAATCAATTTTTGATAGGTCAAATCAAGTCTATTCTAAAAATTAAAGGAAAATTTAGAAGTAGACGGGACAGTCATTCCAACAAGCTATCTTGAGCCCAGTTTGGTCACCAGGAAAGCCTCCAAAGGAGGTCTACAATTTGGCGCTACTCAGGTGTCGCGCATAGAGCATTGCATAGTTGGACTGTACTATGCACAACGCTTAGGGATCTACATAAATTATAGGGGAATTTTTTGGGAAAAAGGTCACCACCATTGGATTACTAATGACAAATACAGTCAAGAAAACCACTTTTCCATCCTTCATTTGTAGATTCAGGAGGTCAGAAGGGAAAAAAACCACCAAAAAATCATCTTTATGCCCATATTTTTGCCTAGGCACTGCACACAAAGCAGTCTTAGGAGATTTCAATTTTGAAGGGTCAAATCAGCACCATTTTGAGAGATGGAGGCATATTCAAAAAGAGGACTTGACAAACTTTGCAACAAGGCATCTTGGACATTATTTGGAGACTTGTAGGTCAGTCAAAAGTTGTCTTGAACATGAACGCCGCATAACCTTAAGGCGCTGCACATATGACAGGAAATGGCGCACATGACAGTTTGCTGATACTTTTGGTTTTTCACGGTAAGTTTTGATTTTATCTCAGAAAATCATCTTTTTTTTAATGTAATTCATCATGGTAAATGTAATTATGTCAAGGATAAGTTTCCTAGGGGTAGATTCATTAGATAAAGTTATCCTTTAGGCAAAATTAATCTATTTGAATATATTTAGGGAGGAGTCACTTGGACCTCCCTGCACTCTAGGAATAAGCTCAGATTATTGTGGATCAGCTCCTCAACTTAGGGTTTTGATCCCTGAGGTTGTGATAGGTTGTTTTAGGCCTATATCATGTAATTTTTGACTCATTTTCAAAGGTTGGAATCAGTTTGGATGTTATCTTATTGATCAAGGAACTATTGTACTTAGTTTTGGCGAGTTAAAAAGAAGAGTTGCAGCTACTTTTTGGGATACATATGGTATGATGTTTATCATTATTTTTCCTTCAGATTCATATGTTAGAATGTGTTGTATTCATGTTATTACATCTCTATTATATGATTTCTTTCAAGTTGATAGGCAAAACACATGCTTGCTCATGCTCTGTTTTGGGAAAGATTTCATAATTTGTCCATTTTCGTTTTTTTAGGAAGAATACATCTCCCATTATCTTCCCAACTTCTCCTTTGTCTCAAAACCATCTCATCACAATAATATTTAAAGTGTTAAGCCTTATTCCTACCTTTCCCCATTGAATCCCTGCAACCCTATCTCATTTTCCCTGACCGAGCTCCCTTGACCTAATATCTTCATCTAGTGAAACCCAACCAAATCAAATCAAAACAACCCCTGCACTCTAGAAACCCTAATTCCTCCAGTCCTCCTGGATGTGACCTTTTGGAGAGATCCCTCTCCAACATGGTAGGGCTAGCTACCAAGTCAAAAGCTTGGTCTTTGATCACCTCTATTGGGATTCCTTCTTCAACCTTGGGAATCTGATGGAGTGCTGACAAGATGAAAATAACATTGCTATCCTATAACCATACGCCCTATAAAAATCCTTATCAAATATAAGCATACGAATACCATGAATTTATACACATCAGACCTTTTGAAGAAAGGAATACCAAATGGTCTTCATATTCTGCCAACCCCTTTACTACAATTTCCAACGTCGAATCAGGTTTTCAATAGCATTTAACTTGTATCAAGAACCTTATTATCTAGAATAAAATTGGGCCATAGGTTAGCCACAATGATTTTTCTCTACAAGCCACAAATGGAATTGAGTTGCAAACTTCCTAAGTCTATATAGATATGAAGTAATAAGAAGATCATTATTATAATTCACACATAGGAACGAATTTGAAGAATACTTTTAGAGTATTAAGATATCTAAGCTCAATGTTTTATGACAAGTCACGTCCAAATATGCAATCAACAAGGAAAGAAGAAGTGAAGCATGTTGTCACAAAGTAAGAAAATGAGGGTTCCCTTTCCCAACTACCTTTTCAATGAGTGCAATGGTTCAATATTATTTGATGACTCAATCAATATATACTAACATAGCTAAGCTCAATGTCTTATGAGACATCATGTGTAAGGGCACAATCAATAGTGAAAGTAGTAGTGAAGAAAGTGGTCATAAAGGAATAAATAAGGGTTCCCTTTCACAAATTCCTTGTTAATGGGTTAAATGGTTCAATATTATTAGATAACTCCATCCATATTGTTTAAGAAAGTGCTAAAGTCCTAAATACCAATTCTAGGAGATGACTTGAGCTAACTAGCACAATTAATGATCAGTGGAAGAAAATTGTAGTGGATTTGTTTTTAGTGCAGGAATAATTACCATTGTAATCATGTTTTTTCTATTGAACTAACAGGCCCAACATGGATAGTAATGTTGGAAAGGCAAGACTAGAACATAGTAAATGAAAGAGGCACAAACAACAACATTCTTTCTCTTGCTTCCAGCTCGAGAATACTCATCTCATCCTTTCAAGCCCATGTATAATTGAATGGTGAGCATGGGGAAAATTCAATTTGGAATGTTTTTTTAGAATCTCTAATTGAAATTGAAAAATGATTTTTTCACAAATTTAGGCAACTAGACAGAAAACTTAGGCTACAAATTGGCCACACCGCAAACTAGTAAAGACTCATTACCAAAATTTGCTGGTTGTGTCCTAAGAATGCATGCATATGGTATTTTACATATTTATGTTATTTTACAAGTCCCAAAGAGGATATTAATGCATAATACCCATAAATATTTCCTAGGCTACATGAGGAGGAGTGTTGAGGTTGAGGGGGACCACAAACTGATGGCTCTAGTACCACTATTATAAGACACAATAATGGAAATAAACATGGAATGCATTTAATAATATCATACAAATATAAATACATGATTAATGACTTATGGATTAATCTTAGAAGAGGCATATTTGACTTCTGATGACCATTCCTATTCACTTGTGATTTTTCATATTCCTTCTTAAGTGAATAATAAAAAATACCATAACCATAAATGATTAGGTTTCTAATATTATACTAGTATTCCTCAAGCATAAACTTATTCCATGGTCCATAGTTTCAATGACTCTTATCTACCACACACACAACACACAAACTAGAATTTCACTTTGACAATTAAGAAAATAAATGTCCTTCATCCATGACATTTAATTTTAAAAGGAGCCCATATTTTTTACATCCAAAATAACAAATGATGTCTATTTAATTATTAAAACTTTGGTGGTGTCTCATCCTCGCACATAAACACAAATTGAACCATATATATCTAAATAAAATTTGGGAAAAATTCTAGATCTATGTTGGCTCATATAGTATATTTCTACGCACCCTTTAAGTTTTCATTCCCTTACTTATGAGAATCACATGCAGGTCAAACATTTCTTTTGGCTAGATTTTATTAAGAGGATCTTAAGTAGTAATATTCTTAACTTGAGGCTTATTTTTTCATATGTGGTAGCCTATTTGGAATTATAGCCCTAAACCAATGAAAAAACTTCTTGATTAATGACATGTTGTCTTAGAATAATTCTTACTCTCCATTATAGAGTTAAAACTAGAGATATTGTAAGTAAACTATTATTTCAACATTATCTAGGTAAATCTCTTAATTTCTCTCCAAGCTCACAAATTCACATATAAACCCCATCTAAACATTCAATTTTTTCCAAAATATAGTCCAAAGCACTAAATTGGAACATGAAACCTTTATAAAATCTAACCACTAATATCCTTGAATTTTTGTACATACATAAAACCATGTAACATTCTTTCATGAAAAATTATTCCATCCTTAATCCAAATGATCTTACACGAACAAAAAGCATCTATGAGCCCCACTTTAAATTCTCGACAATAAAAATAATATTAAAACCATGTAACGTTCTTTCATAAAAAGATCATGCCATCCTTAATCCAACTGATCTTACATGCCCAAATGCATCTATGAACCCCACTTTAAATTCTCGAAAATAAAAATAATATTAAAACCATATAACATTCTTTCATGAAAAAGTATGCAATCCTTAATCCAAGTGATCTTACATGCCCAAAAGCCATCTATGAGCACCACTTTAAATTGGACAGTAAAAATAATATTAAGCAATTGGTTAATCCATGAAATTTCTCAATTATTACAGCATGACCTAATAAACTTACTATCCCTATTACTTTTACTTCTTCGTTACGTAGTAAAGATCCTTAATCCCCAAAAGTCTTCATGTATTTCCATAAAGCTCTTGGAATTTAGTTTTAGACTTTTAGTTGACCTTTCATCTTAGAATCTCTTGACTTCTATGAGGTTCTCCCTCCCCTTTGACCATAAAGGTAGGGATTTGAAAATTTTGATTCTCGACATAAATAAACTCTACAGCTATTCCTTCAAATTTTCCAAATAGTTTGGAGTTATGTTATCATTTAAAAAAAATATAGTTTATCTTTAAACAACAACTTAGAAGCAAAAATTAAAACTGGTTATAAATATTACTTTGTATTACGAAAACAAGGGCTTTAGGGTATTATTATTGAACCATCATTTCATTGTGTTAACATCTAATTGTGCTAGCTTCACTGCACTGATGTTTTACTAGTGTGATATGGAAAGAACCAAGCCAATGAATGTGAAACTTGCCTAAGTGTTTGGAATATTTACCAAATTTCTTAATATTATATACTATGTTATTTTTTTCATAATTTTGAACTATCCAATGATAACCTATTTGGAAACGCTCTTTTTCTTGTTGCATGAGATTATCTTAGATATCATGTAGCATGATCCATTCATGTATGTATCATAACGTATTCTAGTGGCATAAGTCCCTTTCGTAGACCAATTTAAAACGTATTCTAGTGACATAAGTCCCTTTACGTAGACCAATTTAAATACATTATGCTTGTTTTGTATTTTTCAACTAGCTAGAATTATTTCCTAACATTGTAGAAATTCTTTCGTCGAGTGATTTTGGCTAACAGATCTCTGTAAATGCCTACCACATTAGAATGTCTTTTAAAATATTCCATTTTCTCTTTCACATGAAAATGAAAGCGGTATATTCTGTATTTTGAATCATGAACTTCTTAAATAATAAGAATACACAAAACACAAATTTATGAAACACACAAAGTACACACTTATGAAATGTAGATCAACTAATTTAAGTGGGGGTGTAGAGACTACCAAAACTCAATAATTAAAATATAAATTAATTTATTAAATTCAAATTGAATTTTTAATTTATTTTTACGGCTTAAGGTGTTCTCTCTCAGAAAAACTCCCCTCCTGTGCTACATATGTGACCGTGGGCTATAAATTTTGATGTTAGACAATTAAAATAATGTATGCCATCAGATTGAAAACAAGTATCAATTAGTTACAATTCAATCAATCTACTAATAGTCAGTTGCAATTCGTTCAATGACCTCTATCGTCTGAAAAGCTTGAATCAATCTAATAGTTAGTTACAATTCACTCAATGACCTCTATCGTTTGAAAAGCTTGATAATGCAAATCAATGAAGATTTGGAGTTTATAAAGAAGCTTAACAATTTGGCCCGCCTTCCTTGACTAAGTATCTCGAGCGGAACGAACTCACAGGGTCTTTTTATTCTGGCATGTACTCTGTATACGCTTGAGATCGCGAGGTAGAGAGGTATTATACGCCCATTTTATACTTGTTCAGTGAGTTAGAAGTCAATACCTTTTCTTTCTGTGGCCGATTTTTTTTCTTGGTTGAATAGTTAAGACAAGATCGATCGTCATCTAGTGGCAGGACGTTGTTGGCAGTTTTTGGTTTTCTGGGACTGGGAGAGAGCTGTAGCTCGCAGATACTTGAACAAAACATTGTATTTCCCATTTTTTAATCATCTAGTCCATACCTAGATAGGGCAGATTAAAGATATGAAGAAACTCTTTATTTTCCTATTTTTAACATCTAAACAAGGCAGATAAATATTTGAACTAAATCTGGTAGAGGTATCAAGATTTGAGTTAAATCTTTCGAACATATCTGCCATAAAATCAATATTCGTACCTTTAGAGCACGTAAAGGGATTTGTTTAATTAAAATCAATGGAAATAAGTAATTTGAGTGAGTTACTGGTAATTATAGCAGTGTGATTGTTAAATTAGAAAATATTTGAGTGGAGTATTTAGTATTATGGCTACAACCGAAATTGTCGAGTAGCCTCACAAAAGTTTCAGATTCGATAAATGTTGGCTGTGCCAAAACATTAGTCAAAGACTGAAGATCTACTTTACTCATAGAAAATTAGTCATCAGATAAGTTCGGGTTGTTCGTGGACCATTAATGGAAGCACATAATTAAAACTTATGTTCCCGGTCAGAGCACAAATACTTGCAGCTTTTTGACTTTATATATATTTGTTCGTGGACCATTAATGGAAGCACATAACTAAAATTTATGTTCCCGCCCCGGTCAGAGCATAAATACTTGCAGCTTTTTGACTTTATATATATATATAAAAGATAATTCAGGTTTAGTTGGTTTGTCAACTTCGCATAAAAATATGGTTTCTTATTTTATATTATTTTAATATGGAAAATTAAGAGTTTAATTGTTATCCTTAATGAAATTTGAAATAAATTTACGGAAGGGGGGATTTTTTACATTTATTATTATGAAATGTTTAATATTTTAGAATCATTAAATTTGAAATAAAATTGGAAGAATATCTCGAATTTTTTGTATTTATAATGTGCTTATTAAGTATAAAATGAATTAGGTTTTTTTTATGCTTTCTTAGAATTAATTATGTTATTTTATGGGGTGCTTTCATAGAGTGAGAATTAATATTGTGAGAAAAATCTTTCTGTAAAAATCACTTTCGAACCAGTCAGTGTGGTTCATCATCAGGACTAGATGAAAAAATCTCATCAGAAAACCCAATTAAATAGATAAGAAAAGTTCCAACTAGTTGTTGTAAAATAACGACCAAGGTTATTGCAAAGATTGACCATTCCACCACTGCAAGTTGAGAGAAGCCTTGGAAATCGAAAAGACGCTAGTTAACCTCAACAGGGACCATGGGTGGATGGTTAGCAGATGTTGGATTCCTGCTCTTCATTCCTAGTTTTTTTTAAATAGATTTATTAAATTCATTTTATAAATATTTATTTATTTTTAATATATATATATATATATATATATTTAATCCATTATTAAAATAAATAAAAATAGAAATAAAACAAAACAAATATTTTAATATTTTAATTATTATTCTAAAAATAAAAATAAATATATATAATAGTAAATATTTATTTAATCTTCAAGAATATATTGAATAATTCTTAATTTATAAAAATTAAAAATAAATAATATTCAAATTATAAACATTAATCATTTAATATAAGAAATTATTATTATGTACATTTTTTTTATTTTATGATTTTATGACTTGGATTTTGTCAAACTAGCCATTATTTTGTCAGATTTTTTCATCTAGTCTTAATGACTCCTAAAAGAGAATTAATATTATATTACAAAATGCATGAAAAAATATATTAATGTATTTTGTTATATTTTATGAAAATATTTTTTTCTTTGTTTTAATAAAAAAATTTTAATTCACTATTGAAAATAAGATTAAATAGGGATGAAATTTAATAAGATTAAATTTACATGGTTGTGAGGATTTGGTCAAATTTATATTGTTGTGAGGATTTTTAGATATGATGTAAGAAAATTATTTGCTAAGAATCAAATTCGTGTATGAAAATTATCATTGTTGAAAGAAAATTTAGGTGATTATAATAAAATTATTGTTAGAGATGTACTATAGAGCTTGAGTGCGGGTAGAGTATGTATGCCTTCATAAATAGTTTCCTACTCATGCCTCTATAAGCACCCATTGTTAAGGAGGTTGGCCATGTTAGTATCATCATTAGGCATGCTTTGTTAATAATTTAGCACATATAACACTTATGAACAAATATTGTGCTATATTAATTTTTTTAGGTATGTGCATGTTGTAAATGATCAACATAGATTAAAAAAGTATGTGATAGAGATGGTTTTTACATTATTTACCATATTAAAAGTTATATTAATTTTTTGGTAGGTGCATGTTGTGAATGATCAACACAGATAAAAATATGATAGAGATGGTTTTTACAATATTTACCATACTAAAAGTTTTATCGATTTAAAATGTAATTTTATTTTTGTCAATTTGATAAATAGTTGATATAATAGCCTCGATAAGCACCCACTGTTAGGGAGGTTTGCCACATTAGTATCATCATTAGGCATGCTTTGTTAATAATTTATCATATATAACAACTATGAGCTAAATATTTTATAAATATTTCTATATTGTATAGTACATTTTTTTTTAAAATATTGTGGTATATTATTTTTTTGGTAGGTGCATGTTGTGAATGATCAACATACATATAAAAAATATGTGACAAAAATGGTTTTTACAATATTTACTATATTAAAAGTTTTATATATTTAGAATGTGGTTTTTGTGTCTCAATGTGATAACATTCACCCATATTTTTGCATACCTCCCTCACTTCAATACTAAAATTTCCAAAATATATGATTATAAGGCATAGAGGATTATCACTCACAAGTGTACTACTTTATTCTATGGTAATAAGCGTGAACCCCAATGGTTCAGAGATTCAATGTATTGTGGTTTAGGGGATCAATGTTTTTGTAACCCATGGTGTTGCACATGGTATTATGTTGTATTGCATCTTATTTAAGGGATTTATGAATCCGTTGCAATTCACCTTTGGGCCATGAAAACATTAATCTATTACTTATTGGTGGCTTTACCAAGGGTTTCCAAAAAACTTTATGGTGTCTATAAATTATTTTTGGTATGTGTATATTATGCATTTATTTCTCTCTGTCATTTTATAGCATTGATAGTGGAGCTAAAGGATCGTGGTATTAAGAGAAAGAAATGGTTGTAAATGGGATGAGATTGTAGAAGGTTGAAGTTTGTAGAGAATCCTAATTGGAATTTGATCAATGATGTGATATTTACATGAAAGAGTTGTGAAGTGAATCGACATGTGGATATAATTGATTAGAGAGGGACAAAGCCCAAGCTACTACATAAGTAGAAGAAAATAATAGGTCAAGTTAATCTGAGCACCATGGATGATTTGTGAGTGGAGCTATAGTATAATATCTCTAAAACTCATGGGTATATAATGATAGAGAGTTTGCATAGCTGCATGGATGAAAAAATGTAGATTTATTTGATGGTGCTAATGATTGATTAAGGAGCCAATGTGTTGGCAGTACCCCAATAAAGAGGAAGAAAAAAGAGAATATGGAAGTCATAAATGAAGTTTAAAATGGTTTTACCTATCTTTAAATTCTATTATGATAATTTTCTTTGACCTCGTACTCAAATACGTACTTCTTCTAGGGATATTTCCACACTTTCCAGACAATGGCCATGGCATTTGAAGCATTATGGCCTTCCAATTTCCTTGAATTACTTGTAGATCATAGTCATATGTCCATATCTTATTTAGGATAATTTATTTAGGATAATTTTCTAACGTTTACCTCCAATTATCTATACAATTTGTTTATGTTGCTATGTGTTAGCCACCTGTGAAATTTGATTATCCCAAAAGGTGGCTAAATCTACTGTTGGCTCTTGAAGACTTTTGAAGGCCTCATGCCTCTGTCCAAACCTTCACCGCTGTTCCCATCTTGAAAACTCTGAAATATTGCTAATTCCCAAAAAGAGCACTGCTGCAAGCACCATTTTCCCCTTCTTCCTCTTAAAAAACTAACCTCTTTTTTCTATCCCTCCATTTCCCATGAGAACCCCTCATTTTTAAGTTTCTCCCCTTTCCGCTTCATAAAAAACCTTGATAAGGTTTTAAGACTCTCTCTCAACCTTATCGAAAGCCTCAAATCCCTTTCAAAATCCTTGAAAAACCCTTAAAATGCATATTTTCTATGTATGGGACTTAAGCCCCCTTCGGCTAAAGTCTCTAACCCTTTTCATCCATGCACCCTGGCGCTAGAACCAGGCGCTGAGTCAGTCAGGCACTTATCTGTTTTAAACAATTATTCGGCCCCGAAAATATTAAAAAACCTTTGTTATTTGCAAATTTCGGGTTTTATTTTATTTTCTAAAGTTTTTCGCCGGTACGATCTTCCACTAAATCTCCACCGTCAATCTAAATCCGCAGATCGGACGGTGCAGATTCTGTCTACCTGGTGGTCCCCGCTAGCTGTTCCCCCACTCCAGAAACCGCATGGTATCCATCACACCGCCTTTGGGGCAAGGGCGGATTTTTCCTGATCGCCAGCAATTCCACACACTGCTCGACACGTGTCCTGGGCACTGTTCCAAAAACTGTTGTCCATCGCCCATTAAAGTTCAGACGTGGACACGCAACGATATTCATGTCCACCGTACGATCTGGAGCCGATCATCGGACGTCGATCGCTCGTTGAAGATGCACGCGCGATAACCGGGCTACCATGTAGCAGCAATAACATCTCCGTCGTCGATCTGATCTGTAGATCGACGGTCCAAAATTCATCGCCCATATTCCCTCCATTTGAATTTCAAATTCTGCTCCCCATCGTCGATCTCTGCGCGATCGATGGCTCAGATTCATTCTCCATTCCTGCCTCCTCATTCAATCTCGACCGTCGATCTCTGCGCGATCGACGGCTCGGATTTAATCTTTTTTCCGCTCATTCTACGATCTCTCCCGATCAATCCTGACCATTGGATGATGCCATCCAACGGTGACTCTTCCCCCACACATCCTCTGTAGCAATAAACCTATATATGCATGATTTTATAATTGTTTTTCGTATTTTGCAGGGTTTCCATGGTTTTTTCACTATAACCAAAGAAAATTCAAAAACGGAGGGTGACGATCCTCCCGCCTCTGATCCATCAGTGAAAATCGTACGCAAGTTCTGAATTCATGTTTCATCAGTGCTTTATCAAACATTAATGCTTTATAAACCCTGCACAACCCTGCGCACCAGCAAGAAAGCCATGAATTGGGCATAGTCAAAGAGTAGGTGCCGAAGACCAAAATGTATCAGAGCAGAGTATTAGAGACAGTTTTATCGGGATTATGGCTAAGACGGTTATCAAAAGCCTAATCCCCGATTTAAAACACAATTAAAGAAGAACATCTTAAGCGTTTCATCAGACAGAAAGCTTCCACTGCCACACCCGAGGCAAATTGATTCCTCAGCTACCATAGTGCCACCTGTTCCTCAAATTACTCAATCTGAGGCCGAAGTTATTGATCAAATGATGATTTCCGCCTTAGCACAGCCATAAAGTTACTTCTGCAAGGAAACTTAATGACAAAATATCAGTAGAGTTACTTCATCATTACATAGAGCCTCAAAGGTCAACAAAAGCTCCCACAGAGCTTAATCTTTATGTAAAAACATTTAATACAGAGGATATGTATGTAATTTTCTTCATTGAGCCCCTCAAAGGCCCAGAAACCATTTAAGTCTGTATTAATTGTAATTGAGATCTTTTATCAGATCTCACCTCCTCATCCTTCTATATATAATTCTTCAGAAGATGAGTGAGAGGTTGGTTGTAAAACTTTGATATACACTTGAGCTTAAACTTCTGATTGTACATAGTATTCACTGGCTCTTGGAGCTCTGCTGGTGATAGATAGGTTAAGCTGAGATGTGTAGATGGTTGCTAACCTAAAGCACTCGACTTAAAGCCGTAACTGGTTCGGAGCATCAATACAAGCTGATTTATGGGATCCTGGTCTATGTTGACGGTGATGTTTCTCTAATTGTTACTTGTTATTTTGTTTTTGTTTTCACTGTGTTTCATATTCTCTTATAAAGAATAGCATGCATAGAGTTTGGACCTACTGTACATTAGTAACCTTCTCCGACTAAAAATATTTATCTAAACATTTTCTTCTAAACTGTGTTATTTAGGAATAATTTAATTCAGTTCAAGCATAGGAATGCTGGCATTCCCTTGTCTTATTGTCTTAGCTGAATATTATTCTTAAATTTTATTTTCAGTATATGTTTTGTGAAGATGAATTGAGGAAGATATGGTGAGCCCTGGTCCTAGTTTTGTCCCCACAAATATCTGGATGTTTCCCTTTGGAATGTGTTAAAAGCTGGCTATTTTAAAAGTACTTACCAGATCTTAGGCCCTTATGTGTTATCTTTGTGTTTTTCTTGAAAGTAACTAAGTAAAGAAGAGCTAGGAGAGGATTTGTGGTAAGCCCGGCCCTCTAGTTTCTACTCCAAAGGTTGTTTCCAAGTTTCCCTTTGTTTTAAAATGTGTTCTATTGAAATCATATCAAAGGCTGGCTAGTTTAAAAGTACTAACCAAATCCTAGTTTACTTTTATGTTTTTCTTGAGTCCATGTCAAAGGCTGACTAGTTTAAAAGTACTTATCAAATCCTGGGCTGCTCTTGTTCTACATCTGTTTATCTCTCCTTCTTATTGTATCATTACATTCCATAAATAAAAATTCAAAGAAATCCTTAGACATAGATGCCTTGCCCTGTGGACCACTCTTGCCTCTTCCCGTTCCAATTAAATCCTATTATGACTCCATAGCCCAATGGACTAGAACCTGCAATTGTCTATATTTTTGGTCGAAGCTTACTCTGATTGATTGCAACTTCTCACCTTTGAAAATTTTTTCACTCAGAACTTTCCACCTCAAACAGTAATCATGCTCAACCACCCAAAAAACAAACAAACCCTTGGCCTTCATAACTAGCCTAATATTATAACCCCAAACTTCAAAGACAAATCCATATTTGTACATATTGGAGAGACCCCTCTCTGGATTTAGGAGGGCTAGATTCTAGAATCCCAAAGTTGGTTGAAACGATGTTGCTTCTGTAGTTTTAGTCTTACCAATCTGCTAAAATTACAGATTCCTAACATTTCTGGGGACTCCGCTGGGGAACATTTCCCTTAAACACTTCATAAAACCTTAAGAGAAAAAAGCAGCCTTTTCAAGCACTACCAAGTCATGGTAATCATGGTAAAACTTGTTTGAGTCAGTGACAAACTAGGTAGGACCTAGGATTCTCTTAAGACTTTATCTAACCTTGAAAGATCAGCTGGATTAGCCATAATAATAAACTCTTTTTGTCTCATAACCGTAGCTAAGTTTTGAAACAAAGTTAGGAGATTCTTAAAAATCACACAACTGAAAAATAACTTAGAAAAACCAAAAATATTTCAGATTGGTAGTAAAACACTTACTCTTACATTTCACTTACCTTGTGTTGTGTTTTACCCCATACTCTTAGACAGAGTCTGGGAAGGGCCAAGTAGCCTCCAGATCTCATCCTCTTTCAGAGGTGAAATATCTGGTGAATGCCCTCCCAGTCAATATCTGGTTAGAGTTTGCTGTGTTTCGGGATATCCTTAAAAAGGGATATTTTACAAGCACTATGGTGGACAGTGCACTCCCTAGAAACACCCTAAACCTTCCACCTGGCGACTCCGCAATCCTGAACAGACCTTAAGACTCCACTGGGAAGAACCCTTGTCATTAAATATTATTCAAACTCAGTTAGAGGACTGTAGGATTAAAGTTTGGAAACATATTACTTAACCTCTCAAATATTGTCATACCTGGTTGAACTTTTCCTATTTATTTGGGTCTAAAAACACAATGTAGTGGCTTCTAGAAAGATCCATACTAGAGCCTATCCTGACCCTGATCCACCTGAGATAGTTGATGACCAAGAAAGTATCCTTAGGAAGTCTCCTAAGATAGAATTTTCAACTATTCTTAGATCACCCTTGAGAGCTAAATCAGTCCCTAAAAATGTTTCAGCTCTACAACAATCACAAGCTGACTTAGTAAATCCATTTAGAACTATGTCTTTTGATGATATAATTCAGCTAGACTCTGAGTCTTCACTTTCATCCCTGGAAGCAAGTGAACATCTTGGTAGTAGGAAGACAACACCACCTGATTTACACTTCCTCCATAACTTAGGTGTTTCTCATGCAAGATCAGCTCAGCAATCTACTACTCTTCCATCCACATCTTCTCATCCTACATCCACTGTTCAAACCACTCCACTTCAGTCCACTTTACCTTTTGTTAATCCACTGTCCCTCTTGTAAATCCACCCCCACTGCCTATCATGGCTGCATGGTATGCACCCCTAGTTCTTACTGTACCACTAGTCAATCTTCCATAGGACTATCAGTCCAAAATTCCATTGTATGATGCTAGCAATGCTACAACTGCATCACAACATGTGGATAAGATGAATGACTACTTTGACAGAAATGAAATTGATGATGATTCTATCAAGCTTAGTTTATTTGCTCAGAGCATAGGGGGAGAAGTGAGAAAATGGTTTAAAGGTTTAGCCCCCCATAGTATTAATGATCTCCAAGGCTTCCATCAAACATTCTTAGACAAATGGGAAGTAAAGAAGAATCCGCTCCAAGTCCTTTATGATTACAAGAACCTCCATAGAAACACTGGGGAAAATGTGCAAGCTTATTGCACTAGATTCAATAGTGTATACAATGCACTCTCCCCAAAACTAAAACCTCCACAAAGCTCAGCTTTAAACAATTTTCCTGAAGGGTTTGACCCTGAGATGGCCTATCAGTTGAGAGAAAGAAATTTTGCAACTCTTGAAGACATGCAAAGAGGTGCTCTTTCTATGGAAGTCAACTTAATGGAGAAGAGAGCGAGGATGAAAAACGAGAAGAGAGTCTCTTCTAGAGAGGAATCTACACCATCTACTTCTACCTCAAAGATGGAGAGAATGATGGAAGAAATCATGAAAGGGATGAGCATAATTAAGAGAACAAAAGCAAGTCAAAACCACAGTGCTCCTCAAAATAGAAACCAGAATCAGAATTGTAGAAGAAATCAGCCTCCAAACAGACCTAGGGAAGATGATCAACAGATCATTCCTCCCTTTCATCAAAATTATGTAAGTGAGGTTGAGGAAACAGATGAAATAACAAAGGAAGATGATGTTAATATGTTTGGGGTAGAAGATCATGACTTTGAGATTCATTATGATAGAAAACAAGGTCTATACAAACCTTATTATGACAAACGAGATGATGATGAAAATTTTTATCAAGACATGGAAAATTTCATCATAGAGTCTCAAAAGTAATATGACCTTAGAAGCAAAACCAGTCAACAGACCCCCAACAACAAAACCTCTGACAAATCTTCACAAAACAACACTACAACCAAGTCTAAAATTGTTAAACAAAAGGATAAAACAGTGGCTGTAAATTCTGATAAAGGTAAGGAGAAAGGCACCCAAAATAATGAAAAACAGAGTGCAGACCTTAGTAGTACTAACACTTCAGCTAGTACTCCTGTGAAAACAATTGTGTCAAGTGTAAATAGAAAAAATCAGTAAGCTGATGTTGTTGATAAAGGGACAGCTAATAAAGTTGAGACAAGTTCTTTAAAGAGTCGAATTCCTTTCAGCCTGGAGCAGGAAATTTCAAAAATCAAGATCTCCATTCCCCTGACTGAGTTAGCTTCCCAACATGTATTTAGAACCCAAATTTTGAAGGCTTTAAATATAAAAGAGAGTAATGATACAGTCAGTCTTAATGATGACCAGCCAAAGCTGATTTTTGGTCCTAAGATTGAAGGCAAATATCAAGAGGGACTTGTTCCTCCCTTTTATGTAAGTTTAAACGTTCATGACAAAATTTTGCACAATGCTATGCATGATTCTGGGGCTTCTCATAATTTAATGCCTAAAGTTGTGATGGAGAGCCTTGGTTTGGAAATTACCAGACCATATAAAGACTTGTATTCCTTTGATTCCAGTAGAGTAAGGTGTTTAGGATTGATCAAAGACCTTTGTGTTAACTTAGCCCAGATTCCAGCCAAATGCCTAGTTATGGATATTGTTGTGGCTAATGTCCCCCCCAAGTATGGAATGTTATTATCAAGGTCTTGGGGGGCTAAGTTGCAGGGGACTATGCCAATGGACATGACTTATGCGACTATCCCTGTTTTCAATCAGAATAGAATACTTTACAGGGAGTCTCATATGCAATACATGGTTACAAGTCAAGACAGAACGCAAAACTCCCCTTTATACTCTGTAGATACCAGCCTTGATTCATTTATCCTTTTTAACGAAGAAGCATTAGATGAACAAGTGACTTTAACAGAGTTATTGACTAATAGGGAAGAGGAAGAAAACACCACAGAGCTGTCAAAGAAGTTTGCTGAACCGTTGAACATTAGAAAACTAAACAAAGGTCTTGAACTACAAGTCATGCATCCATTGCTTTTAAACCTTGACACTCAAGAAAACGCGCCTCCACTTAACAAAAACCCTGAAGATTCAAAACAAATTCAATTAAGTGCCGCTAATCATGAAAATCTAGAAAGCATAGTAGCTAAAGAGGACGTTAACCAGGATGAAATTGACAACATTCCTCTGTGGAGTATGTATTTCGATGGATCCTGCACTAGAACCAATGCTGGTGCAGGTGTCTGGATTACTAATACTGAAAAAATCACATAGAAAACATTTCCCGTAAACTAAACTTTCAGTGTTCCAATAACATAGCAGAATATGAATCCCTTCTCTTAGGCTTACATCTATTGAAAAAGTTAGGAGCCACAAGAATCAATGTGTATGGGGATTCAGAGTTAGTCATTAGGCAAGTCAATGGGGAGTATAATGCAAATCATCCCAGAATTAGAGCCTACCGAAATGATGTCATGGACCTTCTAAGAACATTCGAGGAGCACCACATAACTTTTGTCCCGAGGAAAAGAAATATTGCTGCCCACAATCTAGCCTTTGCACCTAGGACATGCTTAATGCCATATGAAACAAAAGACTGCAGAACTCAGATAAAATTTAGACCAGCCATTCCTGATAACAAAAAATATTGGCAACTGTTCGATGAGGACAAACAAATATAAGACTTCATGCAATTCAGAAATGAATTCGAACTACCCAGTTCAGACTCAGACTATGATACAGACTGTAGTGAAGAAAACTTTCTTGGTGAAGAAGAACCGTCCCCTGAACTTTTCGATATCAACCTCTTGACTGGAAAACTTATAAACGAAACAGAATTAAATGCAGAGGAGTTAGAAACTCTGCACTCTAAAGATGAAATTTTGCCAAGCGGTCTAGCACCTTTAGAGGAGTTGTTCGATTTTAGTGATGTGGCCAAGAAGCCGAAACTGGAACCTATAGAGACTGATGTGGAAGAGTGCAATATAGGCAGTGAGGGGAAACCGAAAATGATTAAATTGTCCAAAAATTTACTATCTCTCATTAAACTCAAATACATAGAGTTGTTTAAAGAGTTTTCTAACGTCTTTGCGTGGAGTTACAAAGATCTTAAATCCTATGACACTGAAATAATACAACACAAAATCCCTCTCAAGAAAAACCAAAAACCATTCAAACAGAAGCTGCGCAGAATAAACCCTGTTTAGTTACCTTTGGTTCAGAAGGAAATCATGAAAATGTATGATGCTGGTATTATTGTCCCTATTAGATATTCTGAATGGGTGTCTAATCTGGTGTCAGTTAGGAAGAAAACTAGAGAAATCAGGCTTTGTGTAAACTTTAGAGACTTAAACAAAGCTTCATTAAAAGACAACTACCATTTACCAAAGATGGATCATATTTTACAAAGGGTGGTAGGGTCTAAAAGAATTTCTTTGCTAGATGGCTATTCAGGGTACAATCAGATCTTAGTTCACCCTGCTGATAAATTAAAGACATCCTTTACTACACCATGGGGCACTTTCATGTATGTGAAAATTCCCTTTGGTCTAATGAATGCTGGAGCAACTTTTCAAAGAGCCATGGACATAGCATTCTCAGAGGAACTGGGCTTCTTCATTATTATATACCTTGATGATGTCACTGTGTTTTCAAAAATAGATGAAGAGCACTTAGAACATTTAAGAAAAGTTTTCGAGAAATGCAGAAAGTTTGGAATATCTTTGAACCCTAAGAAAACACTATTTGGTCTCCAAGAAGGTAAACTTCTTGGGCACATTATTTCTGAGGAGGGTATAAAGATAGATCCAAAGAGGATTGAGGCCATAATGCAAATCTCTCACCCTCGAAACATCAAAGAGTTGCAATCTTTCATTGGAAAGATTAACTTTTTGAGAAGGTTCATCCCCAACTTGGCTGAGCTCCTTAGGAATATCACAAACATGTTAAATAAGGAGCAAGGGGTAAAGTGGACCATGGAAGCAAGGAAGTCCTTTGAGCTGGTGAAACAAGCCTTAACCAAAACACCGGTTCTAATAAGTCCTGATTTTTCAAAATATTTTTATATTTTTTCATTTGCATCAGAACATACCATAGCTGCTGTCCTTCTACAAAAAAATCCACAAGGATAAGAGCAACCTATTGCATTCCTTAGCAAGGCATTGAGGGATGCCCCTTTGAAGTATAACATTATGGAAAAGAAAGCTTTTGCTTTGTTTAAATCTTTGAAAGACTTCAGAGTATGCACCCTCCACTCACACATCATTGCCTTCGTCCCAAACTCAGTTGTTAAAGACATTCTAACACAGGACCCATATGGTAAGAGAGGCAAGTGGATTGATGTTATTCTTGAATATGATTTAGAGATAAAACCCACTAAACTCATCAAAGGCCAAGGTCTAGCTAGATTGATGGTTGAATCCAATTTTGAAGTTCTTGATATTAACATGATTGATGCTTTGGATGACCAAGAAGGATTCTCAACCCCTGTTGTTGAAGACCATTTTATGAGTTCCTATTGGTATGATGATATTGTATATGTTTTTCTTAATCTGAATACACCTCCGGGTTTATCAAAAACAAAGGCAAGGTTTTTGAAGCTAAAAGCAGTAAACTATTGCATTATAGATAGATGTCTTTATTGGAAAAATGCAATTGGTCTATTGCTTAAATGTTTTCCTGAGTTTGATGCAGAGAAGGTTAAGCTAGAGTTCCATGAAGGAGAGTGTGGAGGTCATTTATACTGGAAGTTAACAACCAACAAAATTCTGAGGGCTGGTTTCTATTGGCCTACTCTTTTTCCTTATATACACAAGATGATCATTGCTTGCCATAAAAGCCAATTGTTTGAGGGAAAAAGAAAACTGCTACCCCTACCTCTGCATCCAATCATTGTTGAAGCCCCTTTTCAACAGTGGGGACTTGACTTCATAGGAGAAATCCATCCCCCATCTTCTGCCCAGCATAGGTGGATTCTCACTGCCACAGACTATTTCACTAAGTGGATAGAAGCCATACCTTGTAGGCAGGCCAATGATTCAGTTATTATAAAATTCATGGAGACTAACATTCTCTCCAGATTTGGCTGTCCTACTAAGATTATCATTGGTAATGCAGCAGCATTTGGATCAAAGAAAATGGTTGAGTTCTGTCATAGATATCACATAACATTGGGGCATTCCATAGCCTATTACCCTCAAGGTAATGGAATTGCAGAATCCTCAAACAAAATCTTAGTTAACATAATCAAGAAACTGTTGGAGGACAACAAGAAGTCTTGGCACACAAAGCTGGTTCATGCAATTTGGGATGACAGATTGACTTTGAAGAAATCTATTGGTATGTCACCTTTCCAGCTTTTGTATGGTACTGATGCAATTTTTCCAAACAGCCTTGGGATACCAGTAATGAAGTTGATTCAAGAGTTACAAACTGAAGAAAATGACATGATCAGAAGAATGAACCAGAACATTCATCTTCCGCAAACCAGAGAGGAAGTTTATAACCAAGCATTGCAGAGGTAGGATAGCATTAAAAATCTTTTTGACAGAAGAACAAAGGCTAGCAATTTCAAGATTTTGGACAAAGTTTTGAAGTGGGATTCAAGAAGGGAAGAGAAGGGAAAGCATGGAAATTTTGACAACTTATGGCTTGGCGCTTACTCTATTCACTCAGCTGCTGGTAACAATGCATTTTTCTTGTAGGAGTTGAATGGAGCAGAACTATTTGGGGGTCCTGTCAATGGCAGGATTCTTAAGCATTACTTCTCTTGATCCATTTTATGTTTTTAAGCCTTTTTATCTTTTTTCACTATGAATATTTCATCCACCATTGCATTCAAAGTTATGAAAAATCAAAAATACAAAAACAAGGAAAAGAAAGAAAAGAGGGAAGAATGAAAAAAAGAAAGGCAAGGTCCCATACCAAAAAAGAGAAACAAATTTGAAAGTGTGCAAGCTCAAATGCCACTCCTCAAAAACATACTTCTAGTTAGTCAAATTGTTTAAACTTGACTAATTAGCTTTAAAGTTTTCTGCTGATAGGATAGTGAATTCGATTTGCCAAACTGTTTAATATTGGCTTATTAGTAGATAGATTAGGATAAAAATTAAAGGTTCGAACAAACTCAAAATATGAACCTAAATTTCCAAAGAGAGATGACTCAAACTTGTTTTATATTCTGAGTCAAAAAAGAGGTAAATCTGGTTCTAATTTGCTCAAAATCTGAACCAGCGAACAAGGAAGCAACAACTCGAACAAAAGTCAAAATAGAGATGCAAAAGGATGAAGGAAGTGCTTCTAACTTTCAGATCTTAAGCCTTCATTTTGATTTAATCTTCTGCAAAATAATGTCTATGTGCAGCTTGTCTTTATGCCATCGACCAGCATCAAGTTAGACTGTTCAATCCTGACTTGAATGCTTTTCAATTTCTATTGTAGAATTTAGTGAATGAAATTCTTTTGGACAGTTTAATCCCAACAGAAAGTAGATTAGGTAGAGAAGCATCTAAAATCAATTGTTTAATATGAATTCAGGGAGAAATAAGGAGTAGAATTAGACTAGTTTTATGCTTTCAAAAGAATAAAATGTTGTGAAAAGATTTTGCCAATCCAAGTGCACTCTGATGAAGAAAAAAAATGTTAGATTAGTAGGATTGGTTAGGTAGAAATTTGTATTGATGAAGTCCATTATTCTCCATGACTGCTATTATGTTTTCAGAGAAAAGCAAGATCATCCAGAAAAAGAAGAGAAATACAATGGATGAGGTATAGGTCAGCATCCCAGAGAATATAATGGATGAGACACAGGACAGCCTCCCAGAGAATCCAAGTCTGAAGTTCTTGATGCCTTCAAGAAGGCACCATCTCCAAGTGGAGCCACTGTTAGCCACCTGTGAAATTTGATTATCCCAAAAGGTGGCTAAATCTATTTTGAGCCTTCAAGGAAAAAATTTTCTTACTAAAAACTGTTGGCTCTTGAAGACTTTTGAAGGCCTCATGCCTTTGTCCAAACCTTCGTCATTTTTCCCATCTTGAAAACTCTGAAATCTTGCTGATTCCCAAAACGAGTACTGCTGCAAGCACCATTTTCCCCTTCTTCCTCTTAAAAAACTAACCTCTTTTTTCTATCCCTCCATTTCCCATGAAAAATCCTCATTTTTAAGTTTCTCCCCTTTCCACTTCATAAAAACCCTTGATAAGGTTTTAAGACTCTCTCTCAACCTTATCGAAAGCCTCAAATCCCTTTCAAAATCCTTGAAAACCCCTTAAAATGCATATTTTCTATGTATGGGACTTAAGCCCCCTTCGGCTAAAGTCTCAAACCCTTTTCATCCATGCACCCTGGCACCAGAACCAGGCGCTGAGTCAGTCAGGTGCTTATCCGTTTTAAACAATTATTCCGCCCATAAAATATTAAAAAACCTTTGTTATTTGCAAATTTCGGGTTTTATTTTATTTTGTAAAGTTTTCCGCCGGTATGATCTTCCACTAAATCTCCATCGTCAATCTAAATCCACAGATTGGATGGTGCGGAGTCTGTCTACCTTGTGGTCCCCGCCAGCTGTTCCCCCACTCCAAAAACTGTGGTATCCATCGCACTGCCTTTGGGGCAAGGGCGGTTTTTCCCCGATCGCCAGCGATTCCACACACTGCTCGACACGTGTCCTGGCACTATTCCGAAAATCGCCATCCATCCCGCATTAAATTTCGGACATGGACACGTAGCGATATTCACGTCCACCGTCCGATCTGGAGCCAATGATCGGACGACGATCGCTTGTCGAAGATGCACGCGCGATAACCGGGCTACCGTGCAGTGGCAACAGCATCTCCACCGTCAATCTGATCTGCAGATCAACGGTCCAAAATTCATCGCCCAGATTCCCTCCGTTTGACTTTCAACTTCCGCTCCCCGCCATCGATCTCTGCGCAATCGATGACTCAGATTCATTCTCCTTTCCTACCTCCTCATTCAATCTAGACCGTCGATCTCTGCGCGATCGATGGCTCAGATTTAATCTTTTTTCTGCTCGTTCTACGATCTCTCCCAATCAATCCTGACCATTGGATGATGCCATCCAACGGCCACTCTTCCCCCACACATCCTCTCCAGCAATAAACCTATATATGCAGGATTTTATAATTTTTTTTCGTATTTTGCAGGGTTTCCATGGTTTTTTCACTATAACCGAAGAAAATTCAGAAATGGAGGGTGACGATCCTCCTACCTCTGATCCATCAGTGAAAATTGTATGCAGGTTCCGAATTCATGTTTCATCGGAGCTTTATCAAACATTAATGCTTTATAAACCCTGCGTAACCCTACGCACCAGAAGGAAAGCCATGAATTGGGCACAGTCAAAGGATATCAGTGCCGAAGACCAAAATATACCAGAGCAGAGGATTAGAGACATTTTTACGAGGATTATGGCTAAGACAGTTATCAAAATCCTAATCCCCGATTTAAAACACGGTTAAAGAAGAACATCTTAAGTGTTTCATCAGATAGAAAGCCTCCACCACCACACCCGAGGCAAATTGATTCCTCAGCTACCATAGTGCCACATGTTCCTCAAAGTACTCAGTCTGAGGCCAAATTTATTGATCAAATGAAGATTTTCGCCTCAGCACAGCCAGAAAGTTACTTCTGCGAAGAAACTTAATGACAAAATATCACTATAGTTACTTCAGCATTACACAGAGCCTCAAAGGTCAACAAAAGCTCCCACAGAGCTTAATCTTTATGTAAAAACATTTAATACAGAGGATATGTATGTAAGTTTCTTCATTGAGCCCCTCAAAGGCCCAGAAACCATTTAAGTCTGTATTAATTATAATTGATATCTTTTATCAGATCTCACCTCCTCATCCTTCTATATATACTTCTTCAGAAGATGAGTGAGAGGTTGGTTGTAGAATTTTGATATACACTTGAGCTTAAAATTCTGATTGTACATAGTATTCAATGGCTCTTGGAGCTCTGTTGGTGATAGATAGGTTAGGCTGAGATGTGTAGATGGTTTCTAACCAAAAGAACTGGACTTAAAGCTATAACTAGTTTGGAGCATCAATACAAGTTGATTTATGGGATCCTAGTCTATGTTGACAGTGATGTTTCTTTAATTGTTACTTGTTATTTTGTTTATGTTTTCACTGTGTTTCATATTCTCTTATAAAGAAAATCATGCATAGATTTTGGATCTACTGTACATCAGTAACCTTCTCCGACTGAAAATCTTTATCTCAACATTTTCCTCTAAACTGTGTTATTTAGGAATAATTTAATTCAGTTCAAGCATAGGAATGCTAGCGTTCCCTTGTCTTATTGTCTTAGCTGAATATTATTCTTAAATGTTATTTTCAGTATATGTTTTGTGAAGATGAACTGAGGAAGATATGGTGAGCCCTGGTCCTAGTTTTGTCCCCACAACTATCTGGATGTTTCCCTTTGGAATGTGTTAAAAGCTGGCTAGTTTAAAAGTACTTACCAGATTTTAGGCCATTCTGTGTTATCTTTGTATTTGTCTTGAAAGTAACTAAGTAAAGAAGAGCTAGGAGAGGATTTGTAGTGAGCCTGGCCCGCTAGTTTCTACTCCAAAGGTTGTTTCCAAGTTTCCCTTTGTTTTAAAATGTGTTCTATTGAAAGCATATCAAAGGCTGGCTAGTTTAAAAGTACTTACCAGATCCTAGTTTACTTTTATGTTTTTCTTGAGTCCATGTCAAAGGCTGACTAGTTTAAAAGTACTTATCAGATCCTGGGCTGCTCTTGTTCTGCATCTGTTTATCTCTCCTTCTTATTATATCATTTCATTCCATAAATCAAAATTCAAAGAAATATTTAGACATAGATGACTTGCCCCATGGACCACTCTTGCCTCTTGTTGTTCCAATTAAATCCTATTATGACTCCATAGCCCAATGGACTAGAACCTGCAATTATCTATCTTTTTGGTCGAAGCTTACTCTAATTGCTTGCAACTTCTCACCTTTGAAACTTTTTTCACTCATAACTTTCCACCTCAAACAGTAATCATGCTCAACCACCCAAAAAACAAACAAACCCTTGGCCTTCATAACTATCCTAATATAATAACCCCAAACTTCAAAGACAAATCCATCTTTGTACATATTGGAGAGATCCCTCTCCGGATTCAGGAGGGCTAGATCCTAGAATCCTAAATTTGGTTGAAACGATGTTGCTTCTGCAGTTTTAGTCTTACCAATCTGCTAAAATTACAGATTCCTAACACTATGCATTTACATTTCTTATCCACTTGCAGTGCCTCTCTTCAAACAAAATAGTCGTAACAAAATGGATTCAAGCTTAATTACCAATATGATTTCATTATTGATGAATGGTTATATCAAGATGAAACCATTCCCCCAAGTCATTTCGATTGAACAAATTGTTCATTTAGGGTTGCATCCCATCGATATTGGCTAAATCTCTCTGATGGAACTAACAAGCATGCAGTCTCATTACCTTCTTCTCACAATGCCCTTGCAACATCTAAGGATCTTCGACCAAGCTCCATTGTGCTACTAGAAAAAAGTGCATACATGGCCTTCCATCAAAATTTGTGTGTTACACCTTCTCTTATTGAATTCCTTGCATTCATTTCCTTTTACGTCGTGCTTTTTGACATCTACTATATTTATTCATTCTTTTATTGTTTTCCTCAGCTCTCAACTCTTCTATCATGCAGGATGCTCTGAGTAATTGACCTAAATATTATCCACCATTAAAAAACTTTGGTTGGCGAGCCAAATCCTTTTTACTTTCCAAGGGTGAAGGTCTCCATGCTATCTCATCCTCAAAAAATTCCTATGCCCTCCCAATGATGCCCCTTTTAGAGTCCCAAACTAAAACTTATAATGTAAATACTATTTCTCCTCCAAAAAAAATCCCTTTTAAGGAAATAAAACCATATTTTAATTATCTTTCCATCCAAGATAGGGTCCTTGTAAGAACACCCCTCTGTGAATACAAAAACTCATGTGGTTCTATTAAATCACTCGGCTTCTATCTCATGGATCATGACGGTGGTGAGATCCACATAACCACCTTGAATGACTTGGAGAACTCATTTAATCCATCATATGCATTGGTCAACTATACACAATAAAAAATGGCATCGTGAACGTCCCCAACCCAAACTACAATTACCTAAATCATTCATTTGAAATGATCCTCCTCTCTCCATCAATTGTGTATCATTTCATACATGATGATGAATCAATTCCTTCACATTCATTTCATTTCAAAACAATTTGTTCACTCAACATTGCAACTCACAACTCAATAGTTGATGTTGTTCGTATTGTTAGCTCGACTTCTCCTATATCCATTGTATGTTGACATGATGGTTCAGAAATTCCTATAAAAAATCTCACCTTGTGCTACATGTCAGGTTGCAACATTGATTTTACTTTATGTGGTGCATAATGTCGTGTTGAAGGGAAAAAAAAAATTCTGCTCTTCATGCTTCAAAAACCATTTTGGGCCTTACAATTAAAGGGGGTCATATCTTTGAGTTCAATGGAAATACCATCAGAACAATTCCCACTAGTTTCCTTTTTACAAATCCAAATATTGTTGAAACACAACAAATCCAACAATGGTTTCAGGAAACAGGCTCAAATGCATCATCACCTTCAGTGAACCGAAAATAAATATGAATCTAGGGAAAAACCCTCAAAAGGAAAACAACGTATGAACTTATTACAATGGCACACACCGAGAAAACTCCATGGGTTATCATCTGTGCTATTGATACAACAATCAACATGGAGGACTTTTACTTTCTTGCATGCCCCCTTATCATTGATGGCATGGAATTTGATCAATGATGTTATATTTACATGGGAGAGTTGTCAAGTGAACCAACATGTGAATATAATCTATTAGATAGGGACAAATCCAAAGCTACTGAATAAGTAGAAGAAAATAATAGTTCAAGTTAAGGTTAGCACCATGGATGATTTGTGAGTGGAGATATATTATAATAGATCTAAAACTCATGGGTATATAATGATAGAGAGCTAGCATAGTTGCATGGATGACAAAATGAAGATGGAGTTTATGGTGCTAAGGATTGATTAAGGTTCCAATGTGTTGGCCATATCCCAATGAAGGGAAGAACAAATAGAATATGGAAGTCATAAATCCAGTTTAAAAGGGTTTGACCTATATTTAAATTCTATTATGATAATGTCTTTTGATTTTGTACTCAAATAGGTACTTCTTCTAGGGATATTTCCACACTTTCCAGACATTGACCATGGCATTTGAAGAATTATGGCCTTCCCATTTCCCTGAACTACTTGTAGATCATAGTCATATGTGCACATCCTATTTAGGATAATTTTGTAATGTTTACCTCCAATTCTCTATACAATTTGTTTATGTTGCTATGCATTTACATTCCTTATCCACTTGCATTGCCTCTCTTCAAACAACATAGTCGTAACACAGTGGATTCAACCTTAACTTCCAATGTGATTTAGTTGTTAATGATTGGTTCTATCAAGATGTAACCAGTCCTCCAAGTCATTTCCGTTGAACAAATTTGTGTATTTAGGGTTGCATCCCCTCGATATCATCTAACTCTCTCTGATGGAACTCACAAGCATGTCGTGTTGTTACCTTCTTCTCAGAATGTCCTTGCAACATCCAGGGATCTTTAACCAAGCTCCATTGTGCTACTATAAAAAATTTCATGCATCACCTTCCATCAAACTTTGTATGTTACACCTTCTCTTATTGAATTCCTTGCATTCATTTCCTTTTACGTATTTTTTTTGACATTTACTCTATTTTTTCCTTACTTTATTTTTCTCCTCGGCTCACAAATCTTCTATCTTGCTGGATGCTCCAAGTAATCGACCTAAATATTATACATCGTCAAAGACCTTTGGTCGGCGAGCCAACCCCTCTTATTCTTTCGAAGAGTGAAGATCTCCAAGCTATTTCATCCTCAACAAATTCCTATGCCCTCCCAATGATGCCCCTTTTAGCTTCCAAAACTACATCTTCTAATGTAAATACTATTTCTTCTCCAAAAAAAATCCCCTTCAAGGAAATAAAACCATATTGTAAATATTGTTCCATCTAATATAGGGTCCTCATAATAACACCCCTCATTGAATACAACAACTCACGTGGTGCTGGTAAATCACCTGGCTTCGACCTCATGGGTCGTGACAGTGATGAGATCCATGTAACCTCCTTCAATGACTTGGAGAACTCATTGAATCCTATCATATGCATCGGTCAACTACACATAATAACAAATGGCACTGTGAACATCCCCAACCCCAACTAAAATTACATAAATAATTCATTTGAAATACTCCAATCTATATAAACTGCATCTTAGTTCATACATGATGATGAATCAGTTACTTCACATTCCTTTCATTTCACACCAATTAGCTCACTCAACACTGAAACTCACAACTCAATAGTTGATGTTGTTGGTATTGTTAGTTCGACTTCTCCCACATCCATTGTACATTGACGTGATGGTTCAGAAATTCCTAAAACAAATATCACCTCGTGCGACATGTCAGTATGCAACATTGATTTTAATTTATGGGATGCATAATGTCGTGCTGAAGGGAAAACATTACCGCTCTTTGTGCTTCAAAAACCATTTTGGTCCTTACAATTAAGGGGGGTCATATCTTTGAGTTCAATGGAAATACCATCAGAAAAATTCCCACTAGCTTCCTTTTTATAAATCCAAATATTGTTTAAACACAACAAATCCAACAATGGTTTCAAGAAACACGTTCAAATGCATCATCGCCTTCACTAAACCGAGAATAAAAAATCATCTTGTGAAAACCCCTCAAAAGGAAAACAATCTATGAACTTCTTAAATGCCTCACACCAAGAAAAATGCATGGGTTATCATCCATGCTATTGCTATAACAACCAACATGGAGGAATTTTACCTTCTTTCATGCCCCCTTAGCATTGATGTCATCCAATGCCTGAAAAATATTGTGCAACATTCTGACAATATGCAGCATTGCAAAAAATGTACTAGTGCCTCCACTGAATGTGATTATCACCATGTGCTTTGTCTTCGATTACATGACCACACCAACCATTTGGAAAATGTCATTTCTTTTGATGATGTTGCAACTGAAGTCTTTGGCGTATCGACGAAGGATCTATGTCTCCTTTCAATAAAGACGAAACCCATTAAATACATTTCCACCAAGATTAAGTTTCTTCATTACCTTTTCACTCTCTTTATTAGAACAAAGAATTTTAATGGCATAAAACGCCTTCGTGCAACCCTCATGTACTCTGAAGAAATTCTTTATGCCTCTGCATCAAGGCTTCTATTATAGGAAATCAAAGAAAATTTTGGGCCCCCCACAAGGACTTCTCGTAAAATTTGAACTTTGTTGTTCCCCTCTCCTTTGTTCCCTTTGTTGCTTTCATTTTTCATGTTTTAGAACCTGGTTTACCACACTTCTTCTTAATTTTGCAAAATTTTCTCATAAATACATAAACATTAGTTTTTTTCTTTTCAAAAACGCATATGGATATCTATACATTATAATGTGAAATCCTTACATGTCTACTACTTCTTCTAATGGTAAAATACAATCATGTGCTTTTCAACATCCAAAAAAAACTTAGATACTGAAATGATTCCTAATAATGGTAACATTTATTTCAACATCCCATTGTTGAATTTGAAAACAATTCTTCTTACTTTTTAATTTTTTTCTCATAAATACATAAACATTATATGTTTTTCATTTCAAATATGCATATAGATATTGATACACTCTTTTGCAACTTTTACATATCTTCTACTCATTCTATTGGTAAAATAAAATTTTGTATTTTCAACATCCAAAACAAACTTACATAGTGAAATGATTCATAATAATGGTAACATTCATTTGAGAATCCCATTGTTCAATTTTCAAAATCAAAACCAACAAAAATAAAGGGACCTCACTTTGAATAAGTTGTCATCTTTGTGCTTATAGATGATATCTAGACCAATGTTGTAGATGGCATATTCACTAAAAGCAACCTACAATAGATGCATATCCACCAACATTAAATTTTTCCATCACCTCCTCTTAGCATATCTAAAATACACATATTGATATAGATACACTCTAATGTGATTTATAATAATGGTAATATTTATTTTCATAGATAGAAGTTTGTTGTTTGTTTTACAAGAGTACAATATTATTCATGACATTTATCTTTCGATTTTCAGATAATATAATTTTGTTTTCCTTAATCACACCAGATAAATGTTTTATATACCCTATGTTTCCCTTCACATGCATAATTTAGTCATTCATGTTGCAAAAAAATCACACTTGCACATCCACTTTTGACAACAACTTTCCTTGTTTGATTATCTATGCAATCCATTTTGATTGATGAAAAGAAGGCATGTTAACGTAGGCGATATGCACTTAATAAGGACACAATTAACGCACATCGTCGCCTATTATAAAATACTCGATGACATAATATTCCTTCTCAACCAGCTCCAGCCAAAGGACACCATATTGTCAAATCTGTCTTCCTCCCTTTCCATGCAGCCATTCACTGTTTTCCTCCCATCCATTTCCACCCACCAAAAACACCCCTATTGAGGATACACTTTCTCCGCTTCCCACTTTCCTATCGAACTATTACCAAACATTTCTTCCACCTCAAATCTCCATACTTCCAACAAAAACACTCTCCAAAATGCACATCCTTGTTTCTTTGCAAGACTATTTCTTTATCTAAACAATTCTCCAAACCTAAAATTTCTTTTTAAATAAAATAATTCATATTTATAATTTAACTATTCAATTAAATCCCTTAACATATCACATCTTCTTTCTTGTATTCTACTATTTCCTATGGTACAACCTTACGTCTTTTTTTTGCAACATGTGGTGCAATTCTCTAGTACTATTTCCTATTATCTCCATATTAAATAGTTAAGAAATTACAATTCTTCCTAGTAGTAAAAAGTAAATTATTTTTTTTTTACTCATCTCCATATCAAGTAGTGAAGAAATTACATTTCTTCCTATAGTAAAAGGTAAATATTTTTTTTTTACTAATTTCTATATTAAGTAGTGAATAAATTGTGTTCCTTCATACTAAAATGTATATATTTATTTTCTTTCAAATAATTTATATATCCATATAAATTTATGTAAAATTAAGGTGCAAATTAAGACTATAAGTCATACTTTGAATTGACCCTTTCTCTGGTAAGAGTAAAAAGAGATATAAAAGTTAACGCAATTTCACTTTTAAATATAGATACATATACAAAAGATTTAAAAAATAACATATATAAAATTTATGATTATTTAAAATACTTTGTAGTATCTTACTTTTTTGAGGAACTATAGGTTTTCAGATGACCAAACCAATTTTATTCCTTTTTCAATTCATGCTATTCTAATGTTATGGAGAAATCATATAATATTTGAATTAAAAAAATATTATCTATCAAATATTATAATTTTTTATATTTAATTATTCATTGTCTTAAATATTGTAATTCATTTTGATTATTGTAACTATCTTATATTATTTTCAATTAATAAAATTATTTTACAATTATAATTTCGATGATTAGGTAGTTTGAAGGATTAACACTAGAGTACTCAATCACATAGAGTTATAGTTCATCTTCTTCATCATATAAATTACAAATTTATATAGTTGATTATCTATGTTTTGGATCTACCACCATGCTTCACTAATGACACCATTACCCACATTAGACTCAAATAACATGCTTTTTGTCATTTCTTGTGTATTACCTCACCTCCTCTTCAATGTCACACCTCAAAATTGTCTCTACACCTAAAGCTTAGCAGAGTCTAGGATAGTATGAGCTTTAAATACTAATGATACCACATCAAATTTTATTTACATTCATAAAAATCTAGGCCAAGGCCAAGGATTAAAGTAATGGTGAGTACCTCATGTGCATGTGTTGAAAATATAAAAAGTTGATCAAGTAAGAAATGCAAGGTAAGGAAGTGAGGATTGACATATTTATCTATTATCGATTAACTAGATACTTACTTATAATTGACACCTCATATCGTTGCCTCATTCCTATGTAGATTCACTCAAGTCCTCTACATTTGCTCAGTCCTCACTGATATATTATTATATCATTTGCCTCCATTATCTGACCTAGAGAAACAAATTTCAGGTTCAACTATAGATGACTATGTGGGATACCCATGTCAATACCTTCATAAGTACACAACTCTATAGGATATGTATTTTACTTTTTTTATTTATTTCTCCCTATTTCCTTCCTTACGAAATAAAATAATGGAGATAAGTATTAGTTTCTAGAACAAGAGCTAGGATTAAAATTTACATGCCATATTCATTTATGCACTACACATATTGGGGTAAGAGGTCCATAATTTGATGAATAATAGGGTCCATGTATTTATCTTCCTCACCAAACATTTTCACTTAGTCATGTCAAGAATATTTCCAAGGATATAAGGAGGTGGTTGACCTCTAATTCCTTACTTTCAAATAATCTTACTAATAGTTTGAGGATCCCTTTGGTATTTGTAAATAAAAATGAAAAGCTACCCCTAAAGATCATTGCTAAGATTAACAGTGTAGGGGGAGGCATAGTTATATAGACTAAAATGTAGGAAGAAGAAGATAAATTCATCCTTACTATAATTGAGACATATTGAACAAAAGATATAAGAAAACAATGTATTTGTCTGAGAAGAAGAGGTGGAATTTAGAGTTAAAATTTTCATTCTGAAATTATGTGAAGCTAAAAATGTGATTGTATTAGTACACAAAAATCAATGATGAAACATACTTACATTAATGCTAAGACCTAGATGATTATTCATGTTGTTTATTTAAATGGTACTATGCTAATGCTACATGGTTACCTTCTTCTAGACTTGGATAAATTGTGATGGAGTCTATCACCCTTTCATGTAGTTATGTTGTTTCTAACCTTATCCTGGTGGACTCATTTCTAGGGGATTTAATGAGCACTTCAACTAGCTCTATAAATGGTTTATATGTTGCTATCTTTTCCTCCACCTCTAATATATCCATCCAAACATAAAAGAGAGTTGGGTATCGATCAAGAAGTGGAAGCACTACTACTATTGGGTTTACAAATTCTACTATTGGTGCTTCAATTGGTCAAACTCATACTATTAATGCTTTAAAAACCCTAGCCTGAATTTGTATAGGTGATGGATTTTTAGTTAGGATTTATCCTAGGTACGTTAGGTCCCTATATTACTAGTATAGTCCCTTATTTTTGTTAGTGTAACCCCCTTATTGTTATTATTGTACCCGTGTAACCCCCATATTGTTATTATTGTGCCCTTAAATTATTATTGTTAGGTCGGCTAGGATTACATTGTGGCCCCATGGACTCCTATATATAGAAAGGAGGTTTTGTAATTTGTATCATCCAAGAATTGTTCATTCATGTAATGCATTGGAGGTTTCCCCCTTGAAGTGGATTATTTATAAGGTGCTGATATCTCTTTTCTTCTATCTTTGGAGCTGGCTTCACAACATTTGGTATCATAGGTTTGGATTCTAGGGTTTCGCTGCTCCAAACAGGTCTACGTGGAATTTTCGCCATAAAATTTTTTCTACGAAGTTTGAGAACCTGAAATTTTTAGGGTACGAAGCCAAAATCCTGAGGAATATCATCGCAAAATTTCAGAGCTTGGTTCAAAATATTTTCGAAGATATTATCTTTGGAAGTTAGGTATTTTTGCAGGCTCCTCAATTTAATCTAAAAATATCATCCTGGAATTTGCGCTATAAATTTTTTTATAATAAGGTTAATAATTTGAAATATTTAGGTCGCGAAGCTGAAATAATGAGGAAACTCATAAAAAAATTTCAGAGCTTGGTTCGGAATATTTTCAGAGATATGATCTATGGAAGGTAGTGCTCTTTCAGGCTCCTAAATTTCATCTCAAAGAGGTGATCGTGGTAAAATCTTCATAACTATCTCTCTGAGCATCGAATTGGAGTGTCGTAAAAATTGGTCACAAGCACATGGACTGTAGTTTTGTTGGTATCAATTTCAGAGCTAAAATATGCAAAAGTGACACGTGGCAAGTTGTACAAGTTTTCTCTACTGAATCAGTCCATAATTAGGTCATTGTGGGAGATTGGACATAAATTTCCCTTGGAGAATCCAAATCAAGTAAGACCTGTGGCATTCAAAAGATAATTCAGAAGGATACCTCAGTGCCAAATTTTAGATATTGAAGAGCCACAATCACATAGATAATCCAATTTCAATATCGAGCTCCTCAAAAGCAAGAAAAAGGTGTGTATCTTTTTTTCTGAATTGCATAAGTCTTGTTTGAAGAATCAATTTGAATTGATTCCAAGGGAATATTGTATAATAGATTTCAGTATTGGGTTCTAAAAAATTCCCTGTAAAAATAATTCAACACCCATTAAGCCTTCATAAGGCTCTACTATGACTCCTGAAGATGAAGAATTGCAACATGATCTATCAAAATTACAAGAGCAACTGCACCAAATTTCTCTATCGCAAAGAGAAAAAAAAAATGAAATGGAAGTTTTGAAGAAAGGCGTGGAAGCAAAGATGGATGGTTTGAAGAATAATATGGATGGTTTGAAGAAAGGCGTGGAATCTAAGATAGATGGCATGGAAGCTGGCATGGAATCTAAGATGGATGACATGGAAGCTAAGATCGACGAAAAAATGAAAGAAAACATGGAAAACATGAAGAATGAATTAAAATTAGACATGGAAGGTTTGACAAAGTTGATACAAGAAATGTTTCCTAATGGTGAAAAGATAGTAGAGGAAACTCATGATGACAACAAAATAAATGTTAATCGTGACTTCATAAACTCTAATGTTGGCAGTAAGAACCACCATATTCCAAAAGTGGATATGAGGAATTTTGATGGAAAGGATCATGTAACATGGATACTACAGGTGGAGAAATATTTTGATCTCCATAATGTGCAAAACACACAAAAGGTACGCATTGAAACTTTACATTTAGAACAAAATACATTTGTATGGTATGGATGGCTTTGCTCCTGTAAAAAAATTGTCACTTGGTCAAATTTTATAGAGGAAATGATAGCACATTATGAGGATACAAAGAGAAACACCTTCTTTAGCCAATTTATAAATCTCAAACAAAAGGGTTTAGTGGGGGAGCACATTGAGGACTTCCAAAAATTGAATATAAGGGTAATTGATATTCCAGAGGAACACAGGATTGATCTCTTCATAAGTACTTTAAAGGATAACATCCAACATGAAGTTCGCGTTTTGGAACCTGATTCATTGGAGAAGGCATTCAGGTTGGCAAGAAAATTGAATGTAAAATTATGGCGACAAGGAAGCCTACCACTCACTTCTATAAAGAGGGAAGTGTTGCTACTCCTAGATTTCCACAACCTACAAGGTTGACACCATAAAAATTGGAAGAAAAAAGAGCAAAAGGGCTTTGCTACAGTTGTGATAGAAAATACACTAAAGGTCATAAGTGTGCTGAGAAGAAATTATTTTACATAGATTGTGAAGAGGAAGAAGAAAAGGAACAAGAAGAGGATATACACCAGGAACCAGCCCTAGAAGAGGAAGAAATGAATCCGACCATATCGTGTAATGCACTGGCAGGAATTACCACTCCTCAAACTCTCAAGATAGCAGGACAAATCAAGAAGAAAAGGTAATAGTGTTGATTGATTCAGGTAGCACCCATAATTTTATTCATTGTAAGGTAGCCAAGGAATTAAATTGTTTCCTATACCCAGCACCAGAATGTCAAGTGATGGTTGCAAATGGAGGAACTATAAATTGCTCTGGAAAATGCCATAATATCAAGCTAACCATGGGGGAATATGTATCGACTAGTCCAATGCTTGCCATTCCTATGGGAGGTGCTGATGTTGTACTAGGAGTACAATGGTTACAATCTTTGGGGACGGTAGCTTTTAATTTTCAAGAACTTTTCTTCAAATTTTTTTCAGAAGGAAAGGAAGTCGAATTACGGGGTATTGAAGGGAAGCCGGGAAGGATAATAAGCTCTAATGTCATGACAAAGCTTCTAAAGAAAGAACAACGAGGCGTAATTGCACAATTATGCTCACTAGAAGTTACAACATCAAAATCATCTATTTCTGCAGATCTCCAACAAGTCTTGGACAATCATTCCAAGGTGTTTGAAACTCCCAAAGGACTCCCACCTATTCGTTATCATGATCATGCTATTCATTTGATTCCAGGAAGTGTTCCTCCAAACATAAGGCCTTATAGATATCCTTACTTCCAAAAGAGAGAAATTGAACATATGATTGCAGAAATGTTAGAGGCGGGTATAATTCAACCTAGTCAAAGTTCTTTCTCTGCTCCTGTAGTATTGGTACACAAGAAGGATGGATCATGGCGAATGTGTCCGGATTATAGGGAGCTCAATAACCTCACCATTAAAGATAAATTTCCCATTCCTGTGATTGATGAATTATTGGATGAATTACATGGAGCAATTTATTTTACCAAGTTGGATCTTCGTTCAGGATATCATCAAATTAGAATGAAGATCGAAGATATTCCAAAAAAAACATTTCGAACTCATGAGGGTCATTATGAATTTTTGGTCATGCCTTTTGGCCTTACCAATGCACCTTCTACATTTCAAGGGTTGATGAATTCCATTTTCAAACCCTTCCTTAGAAAAATTTTGCTAGTATTTTTTGATGATATACTAATCTACAACAGGTCTTGGAAGGATCATCTTCAACATGTTGACAGGGTGCTCAAACTATTGCAGGAGAAACAATTATATGCAAAAACATCCAAATGTTTCTTTGGAGTACAAGAGGTGGAATATCTGGGTCATATTGTATCTCACGAGGGTGTTAAGGTAGACCCTAACAAAATTAAAGCTATTAAGGAATGGAAAGTCCCCACAACCATAAAGAAGTTGCGAGGATTTCTCGGGTTAACAGGGTATTATCGCAAGTTTGTTAAGAATTATGGGAGAATAGCAGCACCTCTAACAACATTATTGAAGAAAGATGCATTTTCATGGACTCCTGAAGCAACTAAGGCCTTTGAACATCTTAAAGAGGCAATATGCCTAGCACCGGTCTTAGCTACGCCAGACTTCACAAATACCTTTATTGTGGAATGTGATGCCTCAGGAAATGGAATTGGTGCAGTTTTAATGCAGGAAGGAAGACCCATTGCTTTTGAAAGTCGTCCAATCAAAGGAAAGTATTTACAAAAACCTATTTATGAGAAGGAAATGTTAGCAATACTGCATGCACTAAAGAAATGGCTAACTTACCTAATGGGAAGACACTTCAAGGTAAAAACTGATCATGATAGTCTTAAACACTTTTTGGAACAAAGACTATCTTCAGAAGAGCAGCAAAAATGGGTCACAAAGATGTTGGGTGATGACTTTGAAATAATCTACAAAAAAGGAAAGCTTAATGTTGTTGCAGATGCACTCTCAAGAAAGAATGAAGAGGTGGAAGCATTGCTTTGTGCCATTTCTATTATCCAACCAGATTTGATAACCGAAGCAAGAGATGAATGGAAGAAGGACAAAGATGTATGGACACTCATTCAAAAGTTGCAGCAAGATCCTAGTACATCTGATACATTTAGTTGGAAAAATGATTTTTTATGGTACAAAGATCGCTTATATCTTTGTAAGAATTCCCAACTAAAACAAAAGATTCTTCTGGAATTGCACACTTCTCCTTTAGGAGGACACTCAGGATTTTTAAAAACTTACCACAGGGTGAAGAAAGAATTTTTTTGGGATGGCCTTAAATCCGATATTCAAAAGTTTGTGGCGGAATGTTTGGTTTGCCAGCAAAATAAAGTGGAAACAATTAAGACCCCGGGACTTCTACAACCTTTATCCATTCCAAGTCAACGTTGGGAGGAGATTTCAATGGATTTTATCACAGGTTTACCTAAGTCCGAAGGAAAGAGTGTCATCATGGTGGTAGTTGATAGAATTACCAGGTATGCACACTTTTGTGCATTATCTCATCCATTTAAAGCAAGTACAGTTGCTACTACATTTATGGACACAATTCAAAAGCTACATGGAAACCCAAGGGTTATTGTGGGTGACAGAGATCCTATTTTTACTGGAAATTTTTGGACGGAGTTATTTTCTTGTTTGGGTACTCAATTAGCTCATAGCTCATCTTATCATCCTCAATCCGATGGTCAAATTGAGATAGTAAATAAATGTTTGGAAGGATATCTTCGTTGTTTTGTATCTGATAAACAAACACAATGGGTCAAGTGGTTACCTCTAGCTGAATGGTGGTATAACACTTCCTTCCATACTGCAGCAAAAATGACCCCATTAATGGCACTTTATGGATATCATCCACCATCCATCACATCATCTTTAAGAGAAAATTTGAAGGTTCAAGCAGTGGAAGATCACATTGAGCATCAACAAGAAGTTCTTCAAATCTTAAAGGATAACTTAAATTTTTCACAAAATCAAATGAAACAATAGGAAGATCAACATCGCAGTGAGAGAAGTTTTGATGTAGGAGACTGGGTATTCTTACGGCTATAACCATACAAACAAAAGTCCCTCAAGAAAGCTAAGAAGGATAATAAATTATCGCCAAAGTACTATGGTCCTTACAAGGTGTTGCAAAATATTGGTACAATGGCATACAAATTGGAGCTTCCCGCGTCTTCACGAGTGCATCTAGTTTTCCATGTTTCATGCTTTAAGAAGGTTATAGGTGAAAATATTCTAGTTCAAACAATATTGCCAGAACTTAATGAGGAAGAAAAAATCATATTGGAACCTAAAGTGGTCACGGAAACAAGAACTCGACAGCTACCGAATTGATCAATTTCAGAGTATCTCATGAAGTGGAAGAACTTACCCACTGAAGATTCTACATGGGAGGATGAGAATTTTATACAGAAGCACCTAGAGCTACTCAAGTGTTAAGGACGACACTTTTTTGAAGGAGAGGGGCATGTTAGGTCCCTATATTGCTAGTATAGTCCCTTATTGTTGTTAGTGTAACCCCTTTATTGTTATTATTGTACCCCTGTAACCCCCATATTGTTATTATTATGCCCTTAAATTATTATTTTTAGCTCGGCTAGGATTACATTGTGGCCCTTTAGACTCTTATATATAGAAAGGACGTTTTGTAATTTGTATCATCCAAGAATTGTTCATTCATGTAATGTATTTTCCCCCTCGAAGTGGCTTATTTATAGGGCGTTGATATCTCTTTTCTTCTATATTTGGAGATGGCTTCACGACAAGGTAGGTAAAATAATTATTTATCCATCAAATAAAATATTTTCTATTTTAGTACCACCTAGAAAAAAAGGAAGATCAAAATAAATTTTTTCGCATTGATCTTGTATTTATGTTCCTAGGCTCGAATCTTGTTTAGAAATATAAGGGAAAATGAATAAGGGGTATAAATACCAAATAATTAAACATGGTATATAAGGCAAAAGGAATTGGAGATTATTACATGTCATTTGGTCACCATGCAAAATGACCATCAAATTTGATCTTTCACTATCAATCAATGTGTTGTAAAGAATTCCTTTGCAAGTCTTAAAATTAAAAGTCCTAAAGAAAGTGATAATTCTGGGTAATAAGCTCCAAAAACCTATTTTTGGTCACCTTCACACTTTCCTAGCCATTTAATGTGCATACACAATTATTACCATTAAACACTGTGCAAAACCGTGCTTTGTCTTCAAGTATACACTATCCACATGACTTAAGAGAAATTAAAAATAAAAAGTGAAATATATAAGCTTCGTTGGGTGAATATATCCCAACTAGAAGCTTTGAGGTGATTCTTATTCGTGCCTAACCCATTTAATTATGGAGCTAATTCCCATTCCTAAAGGAACCCTAATCCCATGTTTAGTGGATCTCATCCTTGAGATAAGCGTCTGAAACCTCTTCCTCTTTGCCTATAAATCAAACATAGGATAGAGGGTTTGGGGAGACTTCTTAAGGTACAATTATGTTGTGCAAACAAGGTTGAAAGGATTATCATTCAAGGAGGATATTTTTGATCATTGGGAGGACCCTCACTTCATCAAGGCCAAGGTTTTGTAACTCTTATTTATGATTTTAATACAAATGAGTTTTTATTCCCCCTATAGTGTCCAATGGAACTGATAAATTATTTATTTTGATTTCATTTGTCCATTGAAATGATATTATGCACTAGTCTCCTTAATCACTAGTATAAGTTTCATTTAATCATTAACTTTGCATATGCTCTTGATCCCTTTTTGTTTCTATGTCTGCAGATCTGGTCTCTTAGCATCGAGGAGCTGCATCACGCCATAATGGGATATTCATGAGAGATTTTGTAAAAGCTATGGATTCCATATCTTACAATTCTCGTTTATGATTGAGTATAGATAAAATTAGGTATGTGAAATGGTTTTGGTTGTTGTAATGTAGGTGTTAATGTTGATTCAGATTGTCTGGGGTAAGGTGGGCTATACCCTTATTGGTATTGAGGCATATTCGATGCATAAGGCATGTAAGATGTATATTGTGATTAATACTAAGGGTGCGAAGGTGCCTGGGTTTGGGGATGAAAGACATTTCCATAAGGATTCTCTCTCCACCCTTGGTTCCAAGGTTAAATTTCAAGTGGTTGCATAGGCCATGGAGAATATGATGGCTGAGAGTTCCATGGATGATACTAAGGAAAAACCTGCATGTTAGAATCTTGATAAGTGTTAGTATTTGGTATCCTCCATGATGGTTTCCTAGATGATTGAAGAAGCTCCCCCCCACCCTCACCCCCCCCCCCCCCCCCCTTTATAAATAGCTTACAATCCTAGAAGGGAATGGAACTGGTCAGTGGGGTGCTCATGGGTGCATATTCCAAAAACGTCCACCACATTAATGGGGAATTCACTCTCAACATATCACATCTTCTTTCCTATATTCTACTCTTTCCTATGGTACAACCTTATGTCTTTTTCTTTGCAACATGTGGTGCAATTCTCTAGTACTATTTCCTATCATATCTATATTAAATATTTAAGAAATTACAATTCTTCCTAGTAGTAAAAAGTAAATTAATTGTTTTTACTCATCTCCATATCAAGTAGTGAAGAAATTACATTTCTTCCTATAGTAAAAGGTAAATATTTTTTTTTTACTAATTTCTATATTCAGTAGTGAATAAATTGCGTTCCTTCATACTGAAATGTATATATTTATTACTTTCAATTAATTTATATATATCAATACAAATTTGTGTAAAACTAAGGTGCAAATTAAAACTTTTAGACTATAAGTCATACTTTGAATTCACCCTTTCTCTGGTAAGAGTAAAAAGAGATATAAAAGTTAACACAATTTCATTTTTAAATATATATACATATACAAAAGATGAAAAAAATAACATGTATAAAATTTATGATTATTTAAAATACTTTGTATTATTTTAGCCAAACCTTAAATATTTTAGCTTTCTTTCTTTTAGTTTCTTACCTTTATGAGGAACTATAGTTTTTCCCATGACCAAAATAATTTTATTCCTTTTTCAATTCATGCTATTCTAATGTTATGGAGAAATCGTATATTATTTGAATTAAAAAATATTATCTATCAAATATTATATTTTTTTATATTTAATTCTTTATTGTCTTAAATATTGTAATTCATTTTGATTATTGTAACTATCTTATATTATTTTCAATTAATAAAATTATTTTACAATTATAATTTCGATGATTAGGTAGTTTGAAGGATTAACACTAGAGTACTCAACCACATAGAGTTATAGTTCATGTTCTTCATCATATAAATTACAAATTTATATAGTTGATTATCTATGTTTTGGATCTATCACCATGCTTCACCAATGACACCATTACCTGCATTACACTCAAATAACATGCTTTGTGTCATTTCTTGTGTATTACCTCACCACCTCAAAATTGTCACACCTCAAAATTGTCACTACACCTAAAGCTTAGCAAAGTCTAGGATAGCATGAGCATTAAATACTAATGATACCACATCAAATTTTATTTACATGCATAAAAATCTAGGCCAAGGCCAAGGATAAAAGTAATGGTGAGTACCTCATGTACACATGTTGAAAATATAAACAGTTGATCAAGTAAGAAATGCAAGGTAAGGAAGTGAGGATTGCCATATTTATCTATTAGCGATTAACTAGATACTTACTTATAACTGACACCTCATATCGTTGCCTCATTCCTATGTAGATTCACTCAAGTCCTATACATTTGCTTAGTCCTCACTGATATATTATTCTATCATTTTCCTCCATTATCTGACCTAGAGAAACAAATTTTAGGTTCAACTATAGATGACTATGTGGGATACCCATGTCAATACCTTCATAAGCACACAACTCTATAGGATATGTATTTTACTTTTTTTGTTTATTTTTCCCTATTTCCTTCCTTACGAAATAAAATAATGGAGATAAGTATTAGTTTATAGAACAAGAGCTAGGATTAAAATTTACATGCCATATTCATTTTTGCACTACACATATTGGGGTAAGAGGTCCATGTATTTATCTTCCTCACCAAACATTTTAACTTAGTCATGTCAATAATATTTCCAAGGATATAAGGAGGTGGTTGACCTATAATTCCTTACTTTCAAATAATCTTACTAATAGTTTGAGGATTCCTCTGGTATTTCTAAATAAAAATTCAAAGCTACCGCTAAAGATCATTGCTAAGATTAACAGTGTAGGGGGAGGCATAGTTATATTGAATAAAATGTAGGAAGAAGAAGATAAAGTCATCCTTACAATAATTGAGACATATTGAACAAAAGATATAAGAAAAAAATGTATTTGTCTCAAAAGAAGAGGTGGAATTTAGAGTTACAATTGTCATTCTGAAATTATGTGAAGCTAAAAATGTGATTGTATTAGTACACGAAAATCAATGATGAAACTTACTTACATTAATGCTAATACCTAGATGATTATTCATGTTGTTTATTTAAATGTTACTATGCTAATACTACATGGTTACCTTCTTCTAGAGTTGGATAAATTGTGATGGATTCTATCACCCTTTCATGTAGCTATGTTGTTTCTAACCTTATCGTGGTGGACTCCTTTCTAGGGGATTTAATGAGCACTTCAAATAGCTCTATAAATGGTTTATATGTTGCTATCTTTTACTCCACCTCTAATAGATCCATCCAAACATAAACAAGAGTTGGGTCTCGATCAAGAAGTGGAATCACTACTACTATTGGGTTTACAAATTCTACTAGTGGTGCTTAAAATGGTCAAATGCATACTATTAATGCTTTGGCAACCCAAACCTGAATTTCTATAGGTGATGGATTTTTAGTTAGTATTAATCCTAGGTAGGTAGCATAATGATTTATCCATCAAATAAAATATTTTTCTATTTTAGTACCACCTATAAAAAAAGGAAGATCAAAATAAAGTTTTTCACATTGATCTTCTATTTATGTTCCTAGGCTCGGATATTGTTTAGAAATATAAGGGAAAATGAATAAGGGGCATAAAAAAAAAATTAATTAAACATGGTAGATAAGGTGAAAGGAATTGGAGAGTATTACATGTCATTTGGTCGCCATGCAAAATGACTGTCAAATTTGATCTTTCACTATCAATCAATGTGTTGCAAAGAATTCCTTTGCAAGTCTTAAAATTAAACGTGCTAAAGAAAGTGATAATTCTGGGTAATAAGGTATAAAACCCTATTTTTGGTCACCTTCACACTTTCCTAGCCATTTTATGTGCATACACAATTCTTACCATTAAACCCTGTGCAAAACCGCGCTTTGTCTTCAACTATAAACTATCCACATGACTTAAGAGAAAGTAAAAATAAAAAGTGAAATATATAAGCTTTTTTGGGTGAATATATCCCAACTAAAAGCTTCGAGGTGATTTTTATTCATGCCTAACCCCTTTAATTATGGAGCTAATTCCCATTCCTAAAGGAACCCTAATCCCATGTTTAGTGGCTCTCATCCTTGAGATAAGGATCTGAAACCTCTTCCTCTTCACCTATAAATCAAACATAGGATAGAGGGTTTAGGGAGATTTCTTAAGGTACAATTATGTTGCGCAAATAAGGTTGAAATGCTTATCATTCAAGGAGGATATTTTTTATCATTGGGAGGACCCTCACTTCATCAAAGCCAAGGTTTTGTAACTCCTATTTCTGAATTAATACAAACGAGTTTTTCTTCCCCCTATAGTGTCCAATGGAACTAATAAATTATTTATTTTGATTTTATTGGTCCATTGAAATGATATTATGCACTAGTTTCCTTATTCACTAGTATAAGTTTCATTAAATCATTAACTTTGCATATGCTCTTGATCCCTTGTTGTCTCTATGTCTTCAGATCTGGTCTCTTAGCATTGAGGAGTTGCATCAAGCCATAATGGGATATTCATGAGAGATTTTGTAAAAGGTATGGATTCCATCTCTTAAAATTCTCGTTGATGATTCATATAGATAAAATTAGGTATGTGCAAAGGTTTTGGTTGTTGTAATGGAGGTGTTAATGGTGATTCATATTGTCTGGGGTAAGGTGGGCTATACCCTTATTGGTATTGAGGCATATTCGATGCATAAGGCATGTAAGATGGATATTGTGATTAATACTAAGGGTGCGAAGGTGCCTGGGCTTGGGGATGAAAAAAATTTTCATAAGGATTCCCTCTCCACCCTTAGTTCCAAGGTTAAATTTGAGGTGGTTGCATAGGCCATGGAGAATATGATGGCTGAGAGTTCCATGGATGATACTGAGGAAAACCCTACATGTTAGGATCTTGATAACTGTTAGTATTTAGTATCCTCCATGATGGTTTCCTAGATGATTGAAGAAGCTCCCCCCCCTCCCCTCCCTTTATAAATAGCTTTCAATCCTATAAGGGAAGGGAATTGGTCAGTGGGGTGCTCATGGGTGCATATTCCAAAAAAATCCACCACATTAATGGGGAATTTTCTCTCAACATGTTTTCATCTTCATTTAGGACATAAAATAGTCAAAGAAACCTTCTCTTCCTCTCTTTTTCTCTTACTTTTAAGAGTATCCAACTAATCGCTAATGGTATTTAGGATGTTTGGTTTACAATTTTCCAAGAATTTCCCTAGTTCAGTTCGAGTGACATCACCCTGCGCTGGTTTAGAATTCCTAGACATATAATCTCGTGGGTTATCCTGAAGACTCTTTCCTACCTTAGCTTGACTCTAGAATAAGTTCTACATATTTAAAATATTTCATAAAATTATTTCCTATAGATATCACTAGAACTCAAGAGATTTAGTGTTTCAACCCTTAATCCTTTTAGAAAAATAGTCCTAAAGGTTCTCTCATACAGATTACCTATTCAGGATTTATGATAGTTATAAAGAAACCTTTCAAGGTATTCTTCCAAACTCTCGTCTTCCATATGATGCATTCTATAAATACCATTAACATTTTTCTTTTGCAGTAATCTTGATATTTCTTAAGTAAAATAGACTTCATATCATCCCATGAGTAAATAGTATGTTATCCAAAAATCATGATCCCTCTCAGGGCTGAATATTTTATCGTAGAAGGAAATAGTTTAAGTTTATGTGCATCTTTATAATAATCATAACTTCTACATAGAATTTAAAATTCAAACATAAAATATTTAGGGTATTTAGAGTATGTACAATGGAAAAGTGGAAGAGATGCCAAACATATATTTTTTATAGTAATATTTCTGATGATATCCATAATTCGAAATCCGAAGTTAGTCTCTGAATCCTCCTGATTCTCCTCCAGTCCCTCTCTTGGCCCATATCTCCATTAATTGTTCCCACTAAATAAGGTATTGACTCTGTCATTATCCCCAACATTTTCTCCACCATTATTTATGTCATTGTTTTTGTCATTATTTTTTCCATAGTTTATGTTCTACTCACCTCCTCTATTAGCAATCCTTGTTTCAGGCTCAGAAGTATGCTCTGGTATAGCTTTCCAACTAGAATAATATTCGACTTGAATGGGCCTAATGTACCCAGGTCCCAAATCCCTTCGAGGTCCTCATACTATTGACTCTGCCTTTTAGACTATCACAAGTCTCATTCCTACTATACCTCCTAAGATAGGGTGTTCTTGCTGTGGTATATATTGAAGCTATACTTCCCCCTCTTAATGTGATATTTCGTTTTTTGAGGTCGCCTTTATATAAAATATTTCTCCCTCCTCTCTGATACCTTCATAACGATTAACGGGGTTAGTGTTGGGTTATTTTTTAGGAAAAAATATTTTTGAAAGTGATTTCATACTTTGAATAAAATTCCCTGTACTATTTCTAGTTCTACCTCTACTTTTACGCATAAGAAAAAGTAAATCACTACAAAAATTTATTAAAGACAACCAGACATTGGAGAAACTGCACCATAGTGGACACGTGGGTCTTTAATCATGTCCTACCGTACACTCTCTGCCCTCTGATTTCCCTACAAAATCCCTATCACATAGATAAACCTAAAGAGATGTTACATGGACCATTTGGAACTCCCCAGAAACGACGCCAAAACTATTAAGGATTTTATGTATTTTTTAATTCCCTAAATACAAATTTTCAGCTAAAGTTCGTAAGCTTTAAGTTATAAGGTTTTATAGTTCATATCTAGATTTTCTGATTCTACTTGGTATGATTTTAAGTACATAATAACCAAACATTGTTTCTAGTTTAGAATTATCACACTGAAATTTTTTGAAGTGAAGAAATCTATTTCACTCCTCAATTTCATACAATCAAAATCACTAATTTATCCTCAATTTTTTTGCAGCTAGTTAATGATTCTTCCAAAAAAAAATTCAACAATCATCAAAAACCCTATTCTCAATCCAATTTAACAATTCATTCTATTCAAAAATTGCTACAAGAAACTAACCCCAGGGTGCTATAAATTGGAAAAAAAACTGGTCATAACTTATAAGATCATTCACATAACTTCCTATTTTAACAAATCAATTCTAAATCATTACACGAATTGAGAAAATATCACATGGCATTCTAAATCAAAATTGACTACGTAGTCAACTAAATAACACACAACTTTCTAATTAATATGAGCAATTAAGAAAATGACACACAACTTCTAAATCAATAAATTTAATTCAAAATTAACTATGAGATAGAACAAATGATACATTGTTTCATCAAATGATTAATCACACTATTTCCTAATAAAGTGAGTGGCACGATAATATTCAAAAAATCAACACATTTTTCCTGATAAAATGAATAGCACATTGTTCCTTATCAATCCTCACAAAAAAACAAACGTTACTAGACACGAACTACAAGGATTTCTTGTAAAAAATATAGATGTCGCACATGATCGAATCATTTCATTTATAAAAGAGGATTCTATTTAAAACTATAATAATTTTCTCCTCAAAAATTCGTTCTATGTTAAATCCTACTTATTCAAACTTATAGAACTTGAGATCACGAAAAGAAACTGATAAATGCAGGTAATACCTATGAAAATGATTTATAGACTCGTAAGACTCAAATAAACATCTTAACCAACAATCATAACCCTTATATCTACAAGAGCTTTGAAATGGACATAAAGTACGATTCAAAATACATAAATTATGGAAATTACGAATGAAAGGAAACAAACGCTTAAATACAATTATGCTAAATGAATTCAAAACACACCTTCTACTTAGCCAAAATTGTTGCAGAACTTCGCCGAGGTATGTCGTGGGCCCTTGCCATGACCTGAGATAAGTTTATATTTACTCAATAACTCATAGATCAATAATATATAAATACACAAATATATATAAGTCGAGAACAATTATATTAAAACCTTCAATAAAACACAAGTCTGGGTGTTTCAAACTTAATAGAAAACATAGTAGAATGGTGTTTCGATCAAAATATCCTCATCACTAGTTCATTATGTGTGTGTAACCTCTCATACAAATGATTGGCCTTTTTAAATAATTTTGGCCTGAAAAATGGTCGCAACAAAATGACTTAGAAAAGTAAATACATATGTGATCTAGGCTAATTTGAGCTAAGTTAAATCCTTAGGATCACTTCATCCACATCGTATTTTTACTATTCCATTTGTGAGGCTATCTTTAGAATGAGAAAAATAACACCAGTCGCACGAACATGAAAAGAAATCTTCGGGATGTCAACAAATGACTACCTGACTGGTACAAAAGCTCGAATAGAGTCTCGAACTAAGTACAATATGGTTACTTGATGTATTCATTGAACTGGGTGTTGGGTCACTGATGACCAGTCCATGTAGTCAAGTTTCATCCCTATATTTAAGAACCCTATCAATACATTAGTCAATTAATAAGTCAAGAAATATAAATTAATTTAACACCTACTTAAACTAACCAAAGATATGTGAAAACAATCTTTATTATTCATTCTTACCTCCACTGTGAAATAACACAGTTTAGCCAATGTAGAGTGGTTTGAAGGTGTCAAAAAGGGTAAAATAGGATCAATTATGGGGAAAAAAGTATGATAAGGTGTGAAAGCTATAACTATAGTAGGGCCCAAGCTCATTATGATTTATAAGAATTTTTCATGCTATTCATTTAACAATCTTGTTTTCACAGCATACGTGCTGCACATTTTTTAATTGATTTTTTGTTACAAAAATATTTAACAATCTTTGCAACCTACTTGTACAATTTTGTTTTATCTCCATTAATTTATTTGATAATAGGTTTTCATATTACATTCTATTTTTTAGGAACAATATGATACGTAGATTCTTTGTCTCTCTAGGAATTGATTCTATAAAAGTATAATATATTTATATCAAAAATCATTCCTTAGTCTCTACATGGGTGAGTTGATTTCTCCTGGTGTAGCTCTTCAAATAATGATCTAAATTTCTCTTCCATCACTTAGTAATATCACCCTCTCGCGGATTATACACATGCATGCAACTTGTATACAATTCCAAGATAAGTACTAATGGAAATGGAACCGATGTTATAATCTAAGGGATTACATTATAAATTTGATTACTAGTAATGCATTTAAAAAACCATAATATATAACAATATACAAGGATGCATACATAGACAGAGGGGAAGGAGAACAAGTGATTATTGAATGAATGGCATATTGTATTTTATTATATGATCTTAAGTGATAAATGAAAACCTTTAGACATCAAGTTCAAATATATATATATATATATATATATATATATATATATATATATATATATATAAAGGAAGGGAGTTATGACTACCATAAATCCCTTGGTTGATTGATCTAACAAATAATTTTATCAACTTGATTACTTAGTAAATTACATCCATTGGTTTCCTGACTCTATTAAAATTGTTTTTTTGGACTCTTTAGCCTACTCAACTAGCTAACCAACCTCCTCTAACAACCCTTAATTATGTGTTTCTTATTGTACTACCATATTCAAGTAAATTGCTTCTATGTGATTAATATGTTTCTTTTGGTGAGTAGTAAACATAGGTTGACAAATTGATTATTTTTATTTACTATTATTGATTTCAAGCATAAAAGTTTACAATATGGACTAATTTGACTATCATTCTTGGTTACAAACTCCCTTTCCAAAATGATATGTTCCTTGCCAAACATAACTATATTTTTAGGATTGAAGGTGGGAAGGCAATTTCGATGGAAAGTTTCAAGTCGTTGGAGGAAGGTGTTAAAACTTGAGAAATGCATAAATCCTCTTCATATGTAAGGATTTAGTTATGGAATAAAGAGTTAATTTTTTAATATAATTATTAGGATAATTTGTGCTATATTTAGGGATTTTATTTTTAACAATATGTTTCCTTCGGAATATACTATTAATATTACCTAAAATTTAATCACATTTCCTTATTTAAGGAATAAAAATGAAAAAAAAAACAATATTTCCTAAGACGTCGAGATCAACTTTTATCGAGTGAAGAGGTACCAATATAATTTCAACCTAGTATGAGCCATAAAATTCCTTATCATAACATTAATGTTCCTTTTCATTTCTTATCCTATAGAAAGTTTCCCAAATTAATTGATATATTTTGTAATAATTTGAATATAAGAATATTTGTTTTCATCATATTGTCACATTCTAATAGATCATCCACTAACTTTTCTTCCATCAGTAACCAAGGGGGAGAGATAATATTATTTGTAATTGATAAAACTAATTCATTTTATTTCTTTGCAATATATTCAACCAATGAATTTTGTCAAGTTTTTAGGTCAATAATTCCCTATAAAAGGGTATTGTTAGTTCCATTAAATGGAGATAACAAGAACCCTTTGTTAAATAACTTATCAACCCTCAATTATGAAAGAGAGAAAGTAAACCCAAAATATTACGACAATGATTTACTATAATGGGAATGTTCCTTCCCATGCCTTATGGAAAAATCCCCAAATTTGTTAACTTATGTTGTTACCTAATTTTAATATTCCTATGGTGTGGTTTTTTCTCTTTATTATCACCCTAGAATCTAAAGTGTAACTGGACATTATTGACTATTGATGAATAATTCATTATGTAAAGTGGATTGTAAATAATTTTCCAGAACATATATCATAATGAAAAAATACGTGAATTATTCTATAATTTCTAAATACATTTCCTTTTCTAAGGAGATAATAAGGAGAGAACTCAACACCTAAGAAATTTTCCTCCCAAGCCTTAGCAAAATAAGAGGTATTTTCATGTCAAATTAAGATGGGTTTGAAAATAACTTCTAGGGACATGAATGGTTGGCCCCATGTCTTATGTCTATGTAGAATTTGTTCTATCATATTTTTCCTCACTTATCATTCGATGCATGTATTCGCCAAGGAAATATCGATTTCCCCATGTAGAGCTAGCATTATCTTAAAAATTATTTTTTCAAATCATATATGAAACTTTCCCAAATTAAAAGTGTGTATGTATAGGGGTTATCGAAAAGTTTCCCATGTACAACATTTTAAATTATTAAAAGTATATAAATCAACTATGTTTCAAGAAGAGTTTATGGTTTAGATCAAATTCCCACCTATAAAAACCCATAGGATAACCAACCAAACCGATTTATGGTGGTATAGACACCTTAGATATCCTTCATGGGAATAATTAGACTTGAAATCCATACTTTACCAAAAACAATCCCTGATTAGATGTGTTATTCTCGTGCTTTTAATAACTCCACTGTCTCTAGGAAACCCTAGTTTCCTTACTATGAGGTCGAGAATCCCTATCTTAGATAAATATTAATATTATTGGAGAGAATACCTTTAGTGATCCATGAAGGAAGGATTTGAACGAAGTCTCTTTTGGTACTGATAGCTTACTGTATAGAAAGAAACTCGTATTTTGTCCCATTTCTATTGCATATCTTTCATGTTTATGAATATTTAATGGAATTGATTATCAACTAACATGATATATATTTTTGAATAATTTTAATTCTTTGTTCTACTCTTGGTGTCTTCATTTTGTCACAAGTATGAAGCTTTGGAGTAAGATATCATGGTTTGGACCCTCCAAGATCTACATAAAATGTAGGATCTACTTATGAGTTGTAATCACCAAATTTTTTAATTTAATTTAATTTTCTTTTTTGTTTGAGTTTCCTTAAGGATTTTATTCTTATTCTATGTTGGGGCTATCAACCTTGGCCCTAGGGAAATCTTCCCATAATATAATTCCTCAAACATATTAATTTATTGCATTATAAGAGAGGAGCACATAAATATTCTTTTCATAATATTGGAACTTACTAACTCTTCTTCTCATAGTTTTCTCACTTAATTAGATAAGGAGGTGAGATACAATTGCTATAGGTTGATAATGTAAACTCATTATTTCTCTATATTTTCCCACTTATATAAAAGAGAGGATATGTCTACGAAAAATATTCTAACAATGTTTTACTTACTATAACATGATTTTGCCTTCTCGTTCCTTATTTTTCTAAGTCTTCACCAAAAATGTTAATTTATTTCATTAGGGACATGAAATATTTATAATATTTTTTATTTTTCATTATTACGTATATAAGATATTAAGGGTAATTGGATGTTATTCATTTTAGATAAAAAAAAAATTTCTTTTTTTGTAACCTAAAATTGTTTTACCTTGCCAAAATCAAGTTTCAACACATAGTTTAGCCATCCTTTGTCAATATACATTACTGAAGATGGTATAAACTTTTCCTATGGGAAATAAAGTGTTTTTTACCATCCTCCTATAGAGTATCTAGTCCAAAACTGCAAAATATTTACCATCATCAACATAACAAAAGTATGTACAAAAACAACAAACCATAAAATACCAATAAAAACCATATGAAAACTAAGAATCTAAAGAAGTAGCAGGAGCCATATCTCTTGCACTAGATCCTATGAAAAATAGGTAGCTATGCACAGGATATGGCACTAAATTTGAGCTAGGTGAGTATGAAACCTCATTATCCTTTGTTCTCTTTTCACATCTGGAAGGGTAGTGAAAATTTTATATCGATCTTGTTATTTTCCCTTTGGAATATTTCCAATAAAGGTTTTCATCTTCCAGTAAATAAAAATATCTTAGAGATATTAGTTTTTCTAGCCTCTAGTGTTGCTACGATGAAAAATCATTCGACCAAATTGCTTTATTCAATCTTAGCTAGAAAATGAATGTTTCTCTCTTACCACCATATTTTATATGGTTTGAATTTCATTACGAATTTCTTTAGGAATGATCGAATGAAATGGTTTGGAAGCCTCCTGGGCTTGAATATGGGTATTATTATAGTCTTGGGGCACTCCCACCCTCCCCCTACCTCCTCTAAATAAAATCATTGTTATAGCGAATTATTAATATATATTTTTTGAGTGTTTATCATAACTTTTCAACTTTTTATATCATTTTATACTATCCAAATACCTTTTATTCGCTTATGAGAAAATAAGGAGAAGACAACACACATGATAATTTCCCATTCTGAACATTCAAATGAAAAAGTTATAAATTTAACCATATAGATCATTATTAAACCTTAATTATTAATTCATAAAGGTTTCATCTAATACTTAATTTTAATAAACAATTGAAAATCCTTCTTTTGGGAAATTTGAAACCTAAGGCCTTACAATTATTTCTCTAGATCAACCTTGCCTCCTTATCAACCTTTATATAATTGCATGTATTAAGTATTTAATGGTAAATAGTTTGTCACAATAAGGATTTGGCCACATCGGTAGGGTAAATACCTACACTAAGACTTGGAAAGGTGGTGGTAGACACATTAATTATAGTACAATGTGATTAGTACTTCATTTTAGGATTTTAAAGGCCTTATTTCAAGTTGGATAAAGGATCAAGGTTGGAGGGGAACTCGAGTGGCCTTCTAGGACTTGAAACACCCTATCAACTAACTTAGAAATTTTGATAAATATTTTAAAGGCATTCCCTACACATTTTGAGTACTTCATCTTAACTAAGCCTTAATGACCAACGATCAACCTAGTGAATGACCTAAATTAGTGTTTTAGCATTCCAAAGACCCTATCAATTGCAAAAATAATTTCAATCTCTTTGAAATGAATCTTTTGTACATTTTGAGACATACATTTTAGTTTAGCATTAATCATAATACACTCACTTAATGAACCTCTTACACAACTAATTTTTTCATGGGATATTAAATAATACCCCAAATTTCACTAGCCATTAAATAACTAATTTGTTGAATACCACCACAATACACCATTCCAATTAAAATAATCTATATTTAAACTAGATATTCTAGGGATCCATTCTCTTGTGACATGTTTAATACACCTTTTTTTTCTACTCCTATTATGATGATATGACAAAATTTATAAGACTTGGATGAAGATTACAAAAATTGAATTTTTTAATTTTATTTCTTTTTCTTTTACTTATATTAATTTAAAAAATGATATAAGTGCACATTATTGGAGGTTAGTGGAGATGTTATGAAACCAACTGCAAAAATAGAAGAAAAGAGAGCTCAATGCCTTAGAAATAAGCCACTTCAAGGGGGAAACCTCCTTTACATTACATAAATGAACAATGTTTGGATGATACAAATGAAAAAATCTCCTTTTATATATAGGATTCCATGGGGTCACAATATAATCCTAGTTGACCTAACAATAATAATGTAAGGGAACAATAATAACAATATGGGGGTTACACGGGCACAACAATAACAATAAGGGGGCTACACTAACAACATTAAGGGACTACATTAATATAGGGACCTAACTTGCCCCTTTCCTTCAAAAAATTGTTTTCCTCAATGCTTGAGTAGCTCTAGATGCTTCTGTATAAAATTCTCATCCTCCCATGTAGAATATTCAGTGGGTAAGTTCTTTCATTTGATGAGATAGTCTGAAATTGATTGATTTCGTAGTTGTCAAGTTCTTATTTCCGTGACTGCTTTAGGTTCCAATATGATTTTTACTTCCTCATCAAGTCCTGGCAATATTTTTTGAACTTGAATGTTGTGTAACCAGCTCCAAAAATAGAAGAAAAGAGATATCAATGCCTTAGAAATAAGCCACTTCGAGGGGGAAACCTCCAATACATTACATAAATGAACAATTCTTGGATGATACAATTTACAAAACCTCCTTTTTATATATAGGAGTCCATGTGGCCATAATGTAATCCTAGTGGGCCACAATGTAATCCTAGCCGACCTAACAATAATAATTTAAGGGCACAATAATAACAAAATGGGAGTTACAAGGGTACAATAATAACAATAAGGGGGTTACACTAACAATAATAAGGGACTATACTAGTGATATAGGGACCTAACATGCCCCTCTCCTTCAAAAAAGTGTTGTCCTCAAAGCTTGAGTAGCTCCGGGTGCTTCTGTATAAAATTCTCATCCTCCCATGTAGAATATTCAGTGGGTAAGTTCTTCCACTTGATGAGATACTCTGAAATTGATCGATTCCGTAGCCGTCGAGTTCTTGTTTCCATGACCGCTTCAGGTTCCAATATGATTTTTCCTTCCTCATCAAGTTCTGGCAATATTGTTTGAACTGGAAGATTTTCACCTATAACCTTCTTTAAGCATGAAACATGGGAAACTGGATGCACTCGCGAAGAAGCAGGAAGCTCCAATTTGTATGCCATAGTACCAATCTTTTGCAACACCTTGTAAGGACCATAGTACTTTGGCGATAATTTATTATCCTTCTTAGCTTGCTTGAGGGACATTTGTTTGTATGGTTGTAGCCGTAAAAATACCCAATCTCCTACAACAAAAATTCTCTCGCTGCGATGTTGATCTGCCTGTTGTTTCATTCGATTTTGTGCCAAATTTAGGTTATTCTTTAAGATTTGGAGAACTTCTTGCTGATGCTTGATGTGATCTTCCACTTCTTGAACCTTCGAATTTTCCCTTAAATATGATGTGATGGATGGTGGATGATATCCATAAAGTGCCATAAATGGAGTCATTTTTGCTGCAGTATGGAAGGAAGTGTTATACCACCATTCAACGAGAGGTAACCACTTGACCCATTATGTTTGTTTATCAGATACAAAGCAACGAAGATATCCTTCCAAACATTTATTTAATATCTCAATTTGACCATCAGATTGAGGATGATAAGATGAGCTATGAGCTAATTGAGTACCCAAACAAGAAAATAACTCCGTCCAAAAATTTCCAGTAAAAATGGGATCTCTGTCGCTCACAATAACCCTTGGGCTTCCATGTAGCTTTTGAATTCTGTCCATAAATGTAGTAGCAATTATACTTGCTTTAAATGGATGAGATAATGCACAAAAGTGTGAATACTTGGTAAGTCTATCAACTACCACCATGATGACACTCTTTCCTTCGGACTTGGGTAAACCTGTGATAAAATCCATTGAAATCTCCTCCCAACGTTAACTTGGAATGGATAAAGGTTGTAGAAGTCTCGGGGTCTTAATTGTCTCAACTTTATTCTACTAGCAAACCAAACATTACGCCACAAAATTTTGAATATCAGATTTAAGGCCATCCCAAAAAAATTCTTTCTTAACCCTGTGGTAAGTTTTTAAAAATCCTGAGTGTCCTCCTAAAGGAGAAGTGTGCAATTCCAGAAGAATATTTTTTTTTAGTTGGGAATTCTTACCAAGATACAAGCGATCTTTGTACCATAAGGAATTATTTTTCCAACTAAATGTATTAGATGTACTAGGATCTTGCTGCAACTTTTGAATGAGTGTCCATACATCTTCGTCTTTCTTCCATTCATCTCTTGCTTTGGTTATCCAATCTGGTTGGATAATAGACATGGCACAAAGCAATGCTTCCACCTCTTCCTTCTTTCTTGAGAGTGCATCTGCAACAACATTAAGCTTTCCTTTTTTGTAGATTATTTCAAATTCATAACCCAACATCTTTGTGACCCATTTTTGCTGCTCTTCTGAAGATAGTCTTTGTTCCAAAAAGTGTTTAAGACTATCATGATCATTTTTTACCTTGAAGTGTCTTCCAATTAGGTAAGTTCTCCATTTCTTTAGTGCATGCAGTATTGCTAACATTTCCTTCTCATAAATAGGTTTCTGTAAATACTTTCCTTTGATTGGACGACTTTCAAAAGCAATGGGTCTTCTTTCCTGCATTAAAACTGCACCAATTCCATTTCCTGAGGCATCACATTCCACAATAAAGGTTTTTGTGAAGTCTGGCGTAGCTAAGACCGGTGCTAGGCACATTGCCTCTTTAAGATGTTCAAAGGCCTTAGTTGCTTTAGGAGTCCATGAAAATGCATATTTCTTCAATAATCTTGTTAGAGGTGCTGCTATTCTCCCATAATTATTAACAAACTTGCGATAATACCCTATTAACCCAAGAAATCCTCGCAACTTCTTTATGGTTGTCGGGACTTTCCATTCCCTAATGGCTTTAATTTTGTTAGGGTCTACTTTAACACCCTCGTGAGATACAATATGACCCGGACATTCCACCTCTTGTACTCCAAAGAAAAATTTGGATTTTTTTGCATATAATGTTTCTCCTGCAATAGTTTGAGCACCCTTTCAACATGTTCAACATGATCCTTCCAAGACCTGCTATAGATTAATATATCATCAAAAAATACGAGCACAAATTTTCTAAGGAAGGGTTTGAAAATGGAATTCATCAACCCTTGAAATGTAGAAGGTGCATTGGTAAGGCCAAAAGGCATGACCAAAAATTCATAATGACCCTCATGAGTTCGAAATGATGTTTTTGGAATATCTTCAGTCTTCATTCTAATTTGATGATATCCCGAACGAAGATCCAACTTGGTAAAATAAATTGCTCCATGTAATTCATCCAATAATTCATCAATCACAGGAATGGGAAATTTATCTTTAATGTTGAGCTTATTGAGCTCCCTATAATCCGGACACATTCACCATGATCCATCCTTCTTGTGTACCAATACTACAGGAGCAGAGAAAGAACTTTGACTAGGTTGAATTATACCCGCCTCTAACATTTCTGCAATCATACGTTCAATTTCGCTCTTTTGGAAGTAAGGATATCTATAAGGCTCGATGTTTGGAGAAACACTTCCTGGAATCAAATGAATAGCATGATCATGATCACGAATAGGTGGGAGTCCTTTGGGAGTTTCAAACACCTTGGAATGATTATCCAAGACTTGCTGGAGATCTGCAGAAATAGATGATTTTGATGTCGGAACTTCTAGTGAGCATAATTGTGCAATTACGCCTCGTTGTTCTTTCTTTAGAAGCTTTGTCATTACATTAGAGCTTATTATCCTTCCCGGCTTCCCTTCAATACCCCGTAATTCGACTTCCTTTCCTTCTGAAAAAAATTTCAAGAAAAGTTCTTGAAAATTAAAAGCTACCGTCCCCAAAGATTCTAACCATTGTACTCCTAGTACAACATCAGCACCTCCCATAGGAATGGCAAGCATTGGACTAGTCAATACATATTCCCCCATGGTTAGCTTGATATTATGGCATTTTCCAGAGAAATTTATAGTTCCTTCATTTGCAACCATCACTTGACATTCTGGTGCTGGGTATAGGAAACAATTTAATTCCTTGGCTACCTTACAATGAATAAAATTTTGGGTGCTACCTGAATCAATCAACATTATTACCTTTTTCTTCTTGATTTTTCCTTCTATCTTGAGAGTTTGAGGAGTGGTAATTCCTTCCGTTGCATTACACGATATGGTCAGATTCATTTCTTCCTCTTCTAGGGGTGGTTCCTGGTGTATATACTCTTCTTGGTCATTTTCTTCTTCCTATTCACAATCTATGTAAAATAATTTCTTCTCATCACACTTATGACCTTTAGTGTATTTGCTATCACAACTATAGCAAAGCCCTTTTTCTCTTTTTTCTTCCAATTGTTGTGGTGTCAACCTTGTAGGTTGTGGAAATCTAGGCATAGCAACACTTCCTTCTTTATAGAATTGAGTGGTAGGCTTCCTTGTCACCATTATTCTACATTCAACTTTTCTTGCGAACCTGAATGCCTTCTCTAATGAATCCGGTTCCAAAACACGAACTTCATGTTGGATGTTATCCTTTAAAGTGCCTATGAAGAGATCGATCCTGTGTTCCTCTGGAATATCAGTTACCCTTATATTCAATTTTTGGAATTCCTCAATGTGTTGCCCCACTAAAACCTTTTGTTTTAAATTTATCAATTGGCTAAAGAAGGTGTTGCTCTTTGTATCCTCATAATGTGCTATCATTTCTTCCGTAAAAATTGAAAAAGTGACAATTTTTTTACGGGAGCAAAGCCATCGATACCATACAAATGTATCTTGTTCTAAATGTAAAGTTGCAATGCGTACCTTTTGTGTGTTTTGCATGTTATGGAGATCAAAATATTGCTCCATCTGTAGTATCCATGTTATAGGATCCTTTCCATCAAACTTCCTCATATCCATTTTTGGAATATGGTGGTTCTTCCCGCCAACATTAGAGTTTATGAAATGACGATTAACATTGATTTTGTTCTCATGATGAGGTTCTTCTACTATCTTTTCACCATTTGGAAACATTTCCTGTATCAAATTTTTCAAACCTTCGATATCTGTTTTTAGATCATTCTTCATGTTTTCCATCTTAGCTTCCATGCCAGCTTCCATGCCATGCATCTTAGCTTCCACGCCTTTCTTCAAAACTTCCATTTCATTTTTTGTTGCTCTTTGCGAGAGTGAAATTTTTTGCACTTGCTCTTGTAATTTTGATAGGTCATGTTGCAATTCTTCATCTTCATGAGTCATAGTAGAGCCTTCTGAAGGCTTAATGGGTGTTGAATTATTTTTACGGGGCATATTTTAGAACCCAATACTGATATATATTCTACAATATGCCCTTTGAATCAATTCAAATTGATTCTTCAAACAAGACTTATGCAATTCGGAAAAAAAAAAATACACACCTTTTTCTTGCTTTTGAGGAGCTCGATATTGAAATTGGATTATCTTTGTGATTGCATCACTTCAATATTTTAATTTTGGTACCAATGTATCCCTCTGAATTATATTTCGAATGCCACAGGTCTGACCTGATTTGGATTCTCCAAGACAAAGTTGTGCCCAATCTCCCACAATGACCTAATTCTAGACTGGTTCAGTAGAGCGAACTTGTATGACTTTCCACGTGTCACTGTTTCATCCTTTGTCTCTAAAATTGATAGCCAAGAAAAAATAGTCTGTGCACTTGTGACCACGTTTTACGACACTCCAATCTGATGCCCAGAGAGAGAGTTATTGAACTTTTTATACGATCACCTCTTTGAGATGAAATTCAGGAGCCTAACAAAGCACTACCTTCCACAGATCATATCTAAAAAAATATTGCGAACCAAGCTATGAAATGTTTTGAAACATTTCCTAAGGATTTCATCTTCACACCATACAAATTTCAAATTCTGAACCTTCGTAGAAAAAAATTTATAGCGCAAATGCCACGATGACCTGTTTAGGAGCCTGAAAAAAGACCCAACTTCAACAGATGATATCTCTGAAAATATCGCGAACCAAGCTCTGAGAACTTTAGAAATTACTCCTTAGGATTTCTGCTTCACACCCTAAAAATTTCAGCTTCTGAAACTTCCTAGAAAAAAATTTATAGGGAAAATTCCACGATGACCTATTTGGAGCAGCGAAACCCTAGAATCCAAAGCTTTGATACCAAATGTTGTGTAACCAGCTCCAAAAATAGAAGAAAAGAGATATCAATGCCTTATAAATAAGCCACTTCGAGGGGGAAACTTCAATACATTACATAAATGAACAATTCTTGGATGATACAATTTACAAAACCTTCTTTCTATATATAGGAGTCCATGTGGCCATAATGTAATCCTAGTGGGCCACAATGTAATCCTAGCCGACCTAACAATAATAATTTAGGGGCACAATAATAACAAAATCGGGGTTAAAAGGGTACAATAATAACAATAAGGGGGTTACAATAATAATAATAAGGGACTATACTAGTAATATAGGGACCTAACATTGAAGTTCATCACCTATGACCTTCTTTAACCATGAAACATGGAAAACTGGATGCACTCGCGAAGAAGCGGGAAGCTCCAGTTTGTATGCCATACTACCAAACTTTTGAAACACCTTATAAGGACCATAATACCTTGGAGATAATTCATTATCCTTATTAGATTTCTTGAGGGACATTTTTTTGTATGGTTGTAGCCGTAAAAATACCTAGTCCCCTACACCAAAACTTCTCTCGCTGCGATGTTGATCTTCTTGTTGTTTCCTTCGATTTTGTGCCAAGTTTAGGTTATCCTTTAATATTTGGAGAACTTTTTGTTGATGCTCGATATGCTCTTCCACTACGTGAACCTTATAATTTTCTCTTAAATATGATGTCATGGACGGTGGATGATATACTTAAAGTGCCATAAATGGGGTCATTTTTGTTGCAATATGGAAGGAAGTGTTATACCACCATTTAGCCAAAGGTAACCACTTAACCCATTGTCTTTGTTTATCAAATAAAAAACAACGAAGATATCCTTCCAAAAATTTTCTCATTATCTTAGCTTGACCACCAGATTGAGGATGATAAGATGAGCTATGAGCTAGTTAAGTGCCCAAACAAGAAAATAATTCCATCCAAAAATTTCTAGTAAAAATGGGATCTCTGTCACTTACAATAATCTTTGGGTTTCCATGTAGCTTTTGAATTGTTTCCATAAATATAGTAGCAATTGTACTTGATTTAAATGGGTGAGATAATTCACAAAAGTTTGCATACTTGGTAAGTTTATCAATTACCACCATGATGACATTCCTTCCTTTGGACTTAGGTAAACCTGTGATAAAATCCATTGAAATCACCTCCCAACATTGACTGGGAGTGGATAAAGGTTGTAGAAGACCTGAGGTCTTAATTGTCTCAACTTTATTTTGGTGGCAAACCAAACATTCCACCACAAAATTTTGAATATCAGATTTAGGGCCATCCGAAAAAAAATATTTCTTCACCCTGTGGTAAGTTTTCAAAAATCCTGAGTTTCCTCCTAAAGGAGAAGTTTGTAATTCCAAGAGAGTATTTTGTTTCAGTTGGGAATTCTTACAAAGATATAAGCGATATTTTTACCATAAGGAATCAATTTTCCAAATAAAAGTATCAGATGTACTAGGATATTGTTGTAACTTTTGAATGAATGTCCAAACTTCTTCATTCTTGTTCCATTCATCCCTTGCTTTGGTTATCCAATCTGGTTGGATAATAGAAATGGCACAAAGCAATGATTTCACCTCTTCATCCTTTCTTGAGAGTGCATCTGCAACAACATTTAACTTCTCTTTTTTGTAGATGATTTCAAAGTCATAATTGAACATCTTTGTGACCCATTTTTTCTTCTCTTCTGAAGATAGTCTTTGTTCCAAAAAGTATTTAAGACTATCATGATCACTTTTTACCTTGAAGTGTCTTCCCATTAGGTAAGGTCATCATTTCTTTAGTGCATGTAGTATTGCCAACATTTCCTTCTCATAAATAGCTTTCTATAAATACATTCCTTTGATTAGGTGACTTTCAAAAGCAATGGGTCTTCCTTATTGCATTAAAACAATGCCAATTCCATTTCCTGAGGCATCACATAACACAATAATTTTTTTGTGAAGTCTTGCGTAGCTAATACTGGTGCTAGGCACATTGCCTTTTTAAGATGTTCAAAGGCCTAAGTTGCTTCAGGATTCCATGAAAATATATCTTTCTTTGATAATGTTGTTATAGGTGCTGCTATTCTCCCATATTTCTTAGCATACTTGTGATAATACCCTCTTAAGCTGAGAAATCCTCGCATCTGCTTTATAGTTATGGGGAATTTGCATTCCTTAATGGATTTAATTTTTTTAGGGTCTACCTTAACACCCTTGTGAGATATAATATGACTTGGATATTCCACCTCTTGTACTCGAAAGAAACATTTGGAGGTTTCTGCATATAATTGTTTCTCCTCCAGTAGTTTGACCACCATGTCAACATATTGAACATGATCCTTCCAAGATCTGTTGCAGATTATTATATCGTCAAAAAATACTAACACAAATTTTCTAAGGGTTTGAAGATGGAATTCATCAACCCTTGCAATTTAGAAGGTGCATTCATAAGGCAAAAAATCATGACCAAAAATTCATAATGAGCCTCATAAGTTTGAAATGTTGTTTTTGGAATATCTTCAGTCTTCATTCTAATTTTATGATATCCTGAATGAAGGTCCAACTCGGTAAAATAAAGTGCTCCATGTAATTCATCCAATAATTCATCAATCACAGGAATGGGAAATTTATCTTTAATAGTGAGCTTATTGAGCTCCCTATAATCCGGACACATGCACCATGATCAATCCTTCTTGTGCACCAATACAACTGGAGAAAAGAAATAACTTTGACTAGGTTGAATTATACCAGCCTCTAATATTTTTGCAATCATAAGTTCAATTTCACTCTTTTGGACATAAGGATATATGTAAGGCCTTATGTTTGGAGGAAAAATTCGTGGAATCAAATGAATATCATGATCATGATCACGAATAGGTGGGAGTCCTTTGTGAGTTTCAAACACCTTGGAGTGATTGTCCAAAACTTTTTGGAGATCTAAAGAAATAGATGATTTTGATGCTGGAACTTCTATTGAGAAGAATTGTGCAATTACGCCTCGTTTTTATTTCCGCATAATATTTGTCATGAAATTAGAGCTTATTATCTTTCTGGGCTTCCCTACGATACCAAATAATTTGACTTCATTTCCTTATGAAAAAAAATCAAGAAAATTTCTTGAAAATCAAAAGCTACCATCCCCAAAGATTGTAACCATTGTACTCCTAGTACAACATCATCATCTCCCATTGGAATGGAAATCATTGGACTATTCAATACATATTCACCCATGGTTAGCTTGATATTATCGCATTTTCCAGAGCAATTTATGGTTCCTCCATTTACAACCATCACTTGAAATTCTGGTGTTGGGTATAGGAAGCAATTCAATTCCTTGGCTACCTTACAATGAATAAAATTATGGGTACTACCCGAACAAATCAATACTATTACCTTTTTCTTCTTGATATGTGCTTCTATCTTGAGAGTTTGAGGAGTGGTAATTCTTGCCAATGCATTACACGATATGGTCAGACTCATTTCTTCTTTCTCTAGGGTTAGTTCCTGCTGTATATCTTATTCCTTTGAATTTCATTCTTCATTTTATTCCTCCTCTTCACAATCTATGTAAAATAATTTCTTCTTACCACACTTATCACCTTTAGTGTATTTTCTATCACAACTGTAGAAAAGCCCTTTTTCTCATTTTTCTTCCAATTGTTGTGGTGTCAATATTGTAGGTTGTGGAATTATAGGAGTAGAAACACTTCCATCTTTATAGATGTGAGTGGTAGGCTTCCTTTTTTCCATATTTATGCATTCAATTTTTCTTGCCAACCTGAATGCCTTCTCCAATGAATTAGGTTCCCAAACGTGAACCTCATGTTGGATGTTATCCTTTAAAGTCCCTATGAAGACATCAATATTTTGTTCCTCTAGAAATCATTTACCCTTATATTCAATTTTTGAAAGTCCTCAATGTGCTCCACCACTGAACCCTTTTGTTTGATATTTATCAATTGGCTGAAGAAGGTGTTGCTCTTTGTATCCTCATAATGTGCTACCCTTTCCTCCGTAAAAATTTAACAAGTGACAAATTTTTAACAGGATCAAAGCCATTGATACCATACAAATGTATTTTGTTCTAAATATAAAGTTGTAATGCATACCTTTTGTGTGTTTTGCAAATTACTGAGATCAAAAAATAGCTCCATCTGTAGTGTCCATGTTTCAGGATTATTGCCATCAAACTTCCTCATATCAATCATTGGAATATGATGGGTATTCCATCCAACATTCGAATTTATTAAGTCACGATTAACATTTATTTTGCTCACATCATGATTTTCCTCTACTATTTATTTTCCATTAGGAATCATTTCCTGTATCAACTTTGTCAAACCTTCCTTCAAACCTTCCATGTCTTCCTTCAAACCTTCCATTTTTTCTTCCATACCATTCTTCCAACCATCCGTCGTATATTCCATGCCTTTCTTCAAACCATCCATATCAGCTTCCATTTCCTTATTTAATCCATCCATCTTAGCTTCGACTCATTTCTTCAAAACATCCATTTCATTTTTTTTCTGTTCTTTCCAAGAGCGAAATTTGGTGCACTTGCTCTTGTAATTTTGATATATCATGTTGCACTTCTTCATCTTCATGAGTCATAGTAGAGTATTCTCAGGACTTAATGGGTGTTGAATTATTTTTAGGGGAGATTTTAGAACCCAATATTGATATCTATGCTTCAATATGCCCTTGGAATCACTTTAAACTGATTTTTCAAACAAGACTTACGCAATTTCAAAAACAATACACACCTTTTTCTTGGTTTTGAGGAGCTCAATATTGAAACTGAATTACCTTTGTGATTGTGTATCTTCAATATATGAAATTCGGTCCTGAAGTATCACTCTGAATCTACTTTCGAATGCCACAAGTCTAACCTGCTTTGGATGATTCAAGACAAAGTTATGCCCAATATCCCACAATGTCCTAATTATGGAATGGTTCAGTAGACAGAACTTATATGGCACGCCACGTGTCACTGTTTCTTCCTTCGGCTATGAAATTGATAAAAGGAAAGTACTATCCATTTAATTTTGGCCATTTTTTACAGAATCCAAATTCGATGCTGAGAGAGAGAATTATGATGCTTTTCCCACGGTCACCTCTTTGAGATGAAATTCAGGAGCCTAAAAAAACCCTAAATTACACAAATCATATCTACAAAAATATTGCAAACCAAAATATGAAATTTTTACATGAAGATCCTCTGGAGTTAGGCTTTGCATGATAAAAATTTCATCTTATGAAGCTTCTTAGAAAAAAATTTATATAAAAAATTCCACGATGACCTGTTTGGAGTAGCAAAACCCTAGAATCCAAAGATTTGATACCAAATGTTATGAAATCAACTCCAAAAATAGAATAAAAGAGAGATCAATGTCTTATAAATAAGCCACCCCGAGGGGGTAAGCTCCTGTACATTACATAAATGAACAATTCTTGGATGATACAAATGACAAAACCTCCTTCTATATATAGGAGTCCATGGGGTCACAATATAATCCTAGCTGACTTAATAATAATAATGTAAGGGCACAATAATAACAATATGGGGGTTACAGGGGTACAACAATAACAATAAGGGGGCTACACTAACAACAATAAGGGACTACACTAATATAGGGACCTAACATGAGATTGTAAAAGCACTACTTTTTTTTCATAATCCAATGAACTCAAAAGGATATGATAGTCAAATTAGTTGACTATCCCATTCAATTTGACTTACCAAAGATGCATTGTAAGTTGGTTAGTTTCTCTATCGAGTTAACCAAACAATTTGGTTTGGATAGGTCAGTTGAGACAAATAAATAATTTTAACTATCTACATGGATATAAATATGGATGTGCATGACTCTATGTAATGGTTGGTTTGGTTGTTGAGGATATATTTAATACAAGTGTGTTTTTTCTATCTTCCTACTACTTTTTTTTCTCTTTTATCTTCCATGCGATGCACATTATTATTTAATATTACTCAATATTCCATTGTAATGACAACTAATGCATAATTCTCACTAGATTACTTAATTTGTTCAATTTTTAGTAGTGGTGGAGCCAAGTTTACACAATATGCTCGCATAAATGTTAATACTAGAAGAGATATAAGAATGGCGGGAGAGTAAGATAAATAACTACCTAAAAAACAATGCAAGGAGAAATCAACTATCTATTGCAGAATCTAGAGCACATTTCTTCATCGAAGCACATGAGAATTTTATCAAATAATTTTTCATCAAAGTAAAAAAATGTATTGACAACTTATATAATGCAAAAAAATATGTTGATTATTGGTTAATCATAAAATTAACCAAAAACAAGAGAAAATTTTTGGATGAGTGGGCGGTCTAGGAAGGTCTCCCCTCTAAGACACATTTGAAAGGTATTCATTGAGGTTGAAATTGTTAGCACATGAAGAGTTACAAAAGCATAATTTCGAACCAAAGATGAGCTCATAAGATTTTGGTAAAGGTGAGAGGAGTCAATTTTTATGATTGATATTTTGGAGCTTAATGTGCTCATGTATTATTCATTTTAATTTTGAAAAGGGAAATTGACTTAATTGTGAGAATCCAATTCATAATTAGTTTCCTAGTCTCAAGGAGAAGTTTAAAGTCTCATGGGATTGTTTGAGAGCCTCATGGACATGGTTTGGATTCTCTCTTATTTTTTCCATTGATTTGTTGTAGATCCAAATTAGGTGGATCTTGTATTCTCCTTAAAAATCTTGTAGATGCTCTTTCTGTGGATCTGGTATCCTTAGAATATGGAGTCATGAGAATTATTTAAATTTCTTATGTGAGGTTTTTTAGAGAGATTTTGGAGTGGACATGAATTATTGTAATCTTGTTCCAGAGTATGTTGTAAATTATTTTCAAAAGGAGGAGTAATAAAGGTCTTATTTATATCCCTTATAGTGTTGGAGAAGGGCCATTTATGTGAGAGGCTTAAGTCTTATTGTATATGTGAAGGTAGTCCATTTTGGGAGCATGAGCCACATATTGTAATAACATTTCATCCCCTATTATAAATAAGGAGATTACCTATTTTAAGGAGAGATAATAAAGTGATTTGTGCATTACATGATTCTAGGGATGTAGCTAGGGAGGTTCTGGTGAACTTTGTTATCAAGATGAGTTCACAAATTGTTTGTATGTGATATTTTTTCGTTCACTTTATTTTCTTTGAAGCACAACTATGATATCAAATTGCATGATATAATGAAAATTTGGATGCCTATATAAAACACCTTTGAGTAAGGATAAACTAATAAATTTCAAAATCGGTTATTGTTGTACCATTTTGTTATCAGTGTAGGTTTATTTTTTTTCTTAGTGTGAATACTTCCCATGTTATCAACTCGCAAAAGGAGAAGGATCCAAAAATTTAAACTATAAGAAAGGAGAATCCTTATGATCCTATTTCTGTAACACTTTGTAATACTCAGTTGCTCTTAAATTATTCTTAACCGTGATGAAAATTGTCGAGGAAATGTGTAATGAAGAAAGAGAAAGTGTTGAGTTGTGGAAGTTGTTGAAAACATTGGAAGATGAGGAGCAAGAGATTAAAGATAGAATAAAAGAGATGGATCTACAATTACACACTACTGAAGTAGCCCTAGCGAAGTGTAAAAATTCTAAGAAAAATAAGGAATGTAGCAATTTTTCAATTTTAGTTTCATTGTAAGTAGATGTTAGTTTTAGTTCCTTTGAGAAGCACACTTGAGGAATTGGATCAAAATTTTTATTTAAAATGGTTTATGAAGGAAAGGGATTAGGGATACATGGCCAAGGAATGAAAAAACGCATTGATTTTGAAGACAAACCTTGATATACTGGATTAGTATATGCTAAAGAGGAGGTTGGAAGGTGTTCCAAAATCATTGAAGTAAGTGATACTTTGAAACAAATTCCTACACTTTCATATTCACCTCATAAAAGCTATGACAAAGACAACTATCAAAGGTACACGCCTGACTGCAGTAAAGTTTCTTTTGATTATAAGATACAAGGTAATATCATTCGTGATTTATGGCATAGTATTTCATGTTCATTTTGTGAGTTAAATAATTGTAAACTTTCCAAGTGTTGGAAGAGAATGTTTATGTATAGGAAATTCAGGTCGACTAGAGAAGAGACATTAATGAAAGACCAATCTCCATATCAAAAGAAAGAGAATGGAAATAAGGAACCACAATTATGTAACTATTTCATGCATTATCAGTTATTTGGTCATTGGGTTGATAAGTGTTAGATTCTTCATTTGCAACTTTGGAAACAACATTGGAGGAAAGTTATGAAATCCCCTACCAAAAATGAAAGAGTTTGTCAAGTACCAACAACCCATGATGAATCCCACCTATCAAAAGAAGTTGTCATCAAAAGGAAGCAACCCAAGGAGGAACATCCATTAGTATGGATTGGAATGAAATGGATATCATTTTTTTGGAGCTAATTTTACCATGCTAATGGAGCACTATAACTAATCCATTTGGTCTCAAATTCTATTGCATTTTTTTGTAGTGAGATAGTACAAGAATAATGCACCATTCATATATCTTTGTCTTTTTTTCCATTATTGAAAATAATTAATAAACTAATCTCATTTGTAAGATCAATTAAGTGTGAAATATGGACTTGTCTACCAAAATATCTAATGGGGAGGAATTTCTTGTGTCTACCTCTCACTAGTATACTTTACCTTCACTAAGCATACAAAAGATGGTTTTGGTTATGAAACAATAATATAAGTTTTGGAGATATCACGTGAATAATTCACAATTCCTATGGAAAATAGGCTTGAAAAGATCAATACTGTCAGCTCGATCACACTAAGATCGATGCCAGTGTTTATCCAAGTGTTATGAGTAGATTTGATTTTACAAATCTCAATGAATTATCACAGGATTCACCACATGGTGATGGAAGAATTTACCTTCATTAAGTAGTTTCATTGTAATTACAAGTATCAACATTGATATCTAGATCACACATTTTAGTGGCCTTGAAGTAGCAACAACTCAGCTCCATAAAGATCGTGTGCTTCAATAAACTGTGATTGACCGAAGACGGGCAATCGGGTATGTTACCCTTCTTTCAAACATGATGAATCTGTATTGTTGACTCGACTCAAAATAACCGATATCATAGAGTATGAGGGAGTGAGGTTACAATAGGTTCCCCACCATGTACAAAATCTCAACACTGGAAATTTATCCTTTGGATTATCATGATAACAATAATTCTCAACTATTTCTATCATTGTTAATAAGTTTTTAAAATTCTCAACTATTTCTATCATTGTTAGCAATGGGAAAGAAGAAACTTGTTAGAAAGATTACTGAGACAATGGAATTTCATTGACACTGGAGCTCATTTCCTTCAATTGGATTTTAAGTAAACAAATCATTATGAAGGATTTTTTTACTTGATATAAGAACAAAATTAGAGGGATTTGAATCTATATTTTTAGTAGATATATATTAGCCACATAACGCATACTATAAGAGGGATCCACATTGTGAAAATATTCAAGATCATTTAAATGGTTTTTGGTATCTACATTGATAATCTACGGATTTCATGGTATTATTGGTGATGTCGCACTCATATTCTGATTGGATTTTTTGATGGAAATCTCATCAAAATGGTTTTTTTGTTAGCCATGCCATGTATTGGTTTCAAAATCATGAAGATGGCTCTGGTGGACATCGTGGATCTTAAGTCCATTGAGAAAGTACGTTGACACCTGTGGGATCACATTGTGTTCATTATTATGGGGTGTTTCATGATTTCTCTTAGAAACCAGAAGTGTCATGCAATTTTATAGATCACTTTGTTCGATTTTTCTTTAATTTTGATGTGTGGCATTACATAGGTCTCTTTTGACAAGATTTATAATGTAAATATCATCTTAATATATCCCATTGTGATCCTTGTGTAGTGCATTGTTTCATGCATTGGTGTGCACTATGTCGAGCATCATGAAATGCATGGGAAATTTTTATATGACGATGTGATGTCTATGACAATTGTAGTTGTTACAGGTGAAAATTTTGGTGGTCATGAAATAACATTTTTTTTAAGTAATAATCCTATGATTGTGTGGAAGTGAAGGATTGGATATCCCATGGAACTTTGAGAGTGAGTTTTTTATTGCAACATATTTGACAATATGCATATTTGTCTTGAAGTGGAATGGTGAATATTTGAATAAATTTTTATTTCGAAGAACTAGGGGGAAGGAATGTGTCCGAAAAACTGAGTTGTTGTTTATCTTTGTCGGAGTAGATTGTCACAAGGAAGAGCATTGTTGTTATCCTTGAATCTTCCTTGAATCTTCTTCCAAGATTTTGTTATAAACTCTTTGAATAAGGAAGAGTAAGAAAGTTCTTAATTATAGCCCTTTTTGTGCTCAAGAATGGCCACTTATGTGAGAACCTTAAGTTGTTTTGTAGAGGAGAAGGTAGACCCTTTCGGGAGCATGAGCCAAATATTGTGAGAAGATCTCATCCCTTGTTGTAAAGAAGGAGATAATTTCTTTGAAGGAGAGATAATAATTTTATTAGTGCATTGTGTGAATGTAGAGACGTAGCTAGGGAGATTCTATTGAACTTCGTTATCAAGATGATTTTACAAATTTTCACTACGTGATTGTTTCTTGTTCACTTTTTTTTGTTTAAAGTAGAACTATGATATGAAATTGCATGATAGAGACTATTAGTTTGTATGACTATATAAATCATATTTTGAGTAATTGTAAACTAAGAAATTTCATAAAAAATTAGTGTTGGGATCAATAGGTAGATAGGTTATTAAACAAATTCTACGAGTAGAATGTAATAGAAGAAAAAAATTCTTTTGAAAAAATTAAGGTAAGGTTATACACAATTTTCATGCTATTTTTTTCTACACTATGCATAATTTACTACATAAATACCTCCTCAACATGGGAGTTACCCATATAGTTGAATATATACAACCTCTGGAAATTTGAATAAATTCTGATTAGAGTAAGCACCAAGCTGCTTGGGAGAAATTTCTTGTTTCCCAGCATAAATATACAATAAAACTGTTTGACTACTTCTTGAGAAAATGAAAATGTTCAATAGAGTATTCACCATTGACCACAAGTAAATCAAGTTGGTGATGGAAAGGTGGATGTTTGAGAGATATAAATATACAATAAGAAGATAGAGAAGTAAATTAGTTGTAAAAATGAGAGGAAATATTTAGTTGCAATAACACTAGAGTATACTCTTGACGAGGAAACCCAACGAAGGAATCAATCACATATACATTTGTATAAACAATAAACTAATATTTAAAAAATAGAAAGGGACAAAATAAAACAAAACCACTAGATATGAGGGAGGAAATTTTTTCCCAAAAGTGAAGATATAAAGAAGATTTAAAGTGATAGATTGGATATGCATGAGACTCCTATAGAGTTAGCTAAAAGAGAATCCAAATTTGAGAGACATAACATCAAATTCTCTAACGAGTAGTAATAATATACAATTAAGTGTATTAGGTATATATAAAATATGGAAGTTGATGACTCTAGAACAATGATTCAACAATCCCCCATTGCAAGTATATCAAGCGTCTCTATAATATAAATCCTCCAGAAGAGACTCCATATTGATTCAAATCATTCCTCAGTTTCATATTAATGAGAGGAGCATGTGAATTTGAGAGGCTGTCTCCAAATTGAAATACTCACAATTGACCAAACCTAGATCGACCTTGAAGAAAATGAATATATTCTTATCTATATAAGATATCTCATGAACAAACCCCCCACCATAAATAATATCTCTTAGAGAAGAATAATATATAAGTTGAGATGACAAACTGACACAATATATAGTGAATCAACTTGTTGAATACATAAATAAAGGGTGCCAAAATGATGAAAACTCGGTAAATTTTACAACTGTCGAAGTGGAAGATAAAGATATTGGCCCATGAGTCATTCAAACACTAAGTGTTGAAGTTTACATATAATATGAAACTATTTATCTAATCAACTTATTGGAAAAATGCCATGGTATCAAGCCCACACCCAAGTCCAATGAAAATATAAAATAATCCACCACCTCATAAAAATATGGGATTAAGCCATATCCCCCTCCATGAGTTAGATGAAGATCCTAAAAATCATGTGTTCATGTATGAGGAATTCTTGACATGTAATGATATCATAGATGAGGACAAATAGATGGAACAATTTTTAGTAGTTGTTAAGAAAAATTGTAGTAGCTCTTATGAATGACATTAAAAATAAGTTCTTCTCCTTATTTAAAGCTCGGTATGTTGAACATATTGTAGCACAAAAAATGAAAGAAGTTAAATAACAATATGAAATAGTAAGAGAATATGATGAAATGTTTGAGGATTGGTAAGTCAAATCCCATACAATACTAATGAAGCACTGTTGATATGAGGGAATTTTGATGGCCTATTAAAAAAATATTCAAGGGAAACTAATAATGCATTGAGTTACATCATGCAAGGAAGAATTGAAAAATACCCAATGTATTGAAATAAATGATGACTAGAGGTTGACTTCATCATCAACTGATAAAATAATAGAAGAACAAACTTTAGTAGTTGTAACAATTGTCACAAACTCTATATTTATAAAAAAATTATTTTAGGGTGAACCAATTACAAAACTGAAGGGAACACAAAGGATAATTATAATTTTTCATATCGTTTTTATTAGGAAATTTTATGTGTTCAAACACACACACACACACACACATATTGTGAAATATGCCAAGATTTTTTTAGTCATACTACAACAGAGTGCCAATATAATGTAAGAAATTGAAAGCATAAGGGGTGCACCATATGTGAAGAAAACACTCATTCCACACATGAAAGTTATTTTAATGGAAGAAACATGCCTAATTATCACACTATATACCATACATAAGAATTTAACTAGTTTAATAATCCAGTAACACAATGAGGTGGAGGAATTGGTTTTCAAGGAAGAGGAGGATTTGGTAGAAGAATAGGTAGATATAATCAATGAGGTTGAGGTCAAGGAAGAATTTATTGCTTCATGTGCTATAAATAAGTCCATGTTTTTCCTATCTATCCCCTGAAATACAAAATCAACCTACAATTCTGGAATTTATGTGGACTAGTTGACCATTCTTTAGAAGATTTCCTAAAATATTAGGAATTACAATGAATAAAATTGTTATAAACATATTCATTTTTTATCCAAAGCAAGAGCTTTTGAACTCTAAAAATATACATACCATGACCAAATTAGGAACAGGTCAAGAAAATAATTTAATAACCCAACATTTTTTTTGAGCGATAAAAGGCACTGTCCAATATCCTAATATGCAACAACATGACGATACAACATAAAAGACAATCAATTTTTTCAGGAACGATGTTAGAAAAAATAAATTAACCTAATATAATATATTAGAATAATTTTTAGCATTACCAAAAGAATAAAAGTCATTTGGATGATTGATTGAGCCCCTTCACACAGTAAAAGGTTATAATGAGGAGAAAAATAAGTGCAAAAAAATGCATCAATTATCTCATGGAAATCATCTAGATGAGTATGATCCTAAAGTATATATGGGTATGGATGGTTATATGATAAATCAATTCATAGTTGATTTGGGATGGAAAGCTAATATCCTTCATAGAGAAACATGAACAAAGTTGGGAAGGTTGAATTTGTCATGAACAAATAAATCCTTGAAATTAGTGCACCATAGATTCATTAAACCTATTGTAATGGTCAATCAAATGAAAAAATTAATAATGGGTATTCTAACTTTGGTAAACTTAGAATTAATCAACTTATTCTATTACATATCATCATAAATATCTCTAGTCGGAAGATCATGGGGTAAAAAGATGGATTCCTTATGACCCTTCCCAAGGAAAACCCTAGATAGAACCTTGGGATGAAAATACATAAACAAAGAGATTATGTCAAATGTTGTAAGAATAAAAATATAATGTGGATTCAAATACATCTGAAGAAATTTTTCAGGCTCACCACTCTCCATTGGAAAAAATTTAGACACCAACATATATGAATGAAAAATCAAGAATTATGAGTATAAATAAAGATAATGTTGTTCAATTGAAGCTATTCCGATCCAAAACATTGAACCTTATTTTACAATAAAATTAGTACTCATCACACAAGAGAAAATTTTAAGATAAATCTCTACTATAGTACCATTTTATTTAAAGAAGGATTGCAGTACAAAAATAAGGCTTAAAGAGCAAGAATCTACTATAAACCACATTGAACAAGTAACTAAGGAAATAGGAGGGGAAGGAAGAATACATAATCTAGTCCATAATTTTACTAGATAAGAGAAAATATTATCAACTCCTTATTGAATTTCATATGCAATATTATATCACAATGATCACCTTACAATAAATAGATAATCACTTGGAAATAGAAAACACTGATATTTCAGAACAAAACTTTCATAAAAAAATGGATCATCTAGATTTTTTTTTTAAATAAGAAAATACTTAAAGTATCTAAAGAGGAAAGTGAAAAGCCTAAAAAATGTGTTTTCCACATACCCACCAAGAGATAAAAATTGGGGACCAAAATCTTAACGAGTTTAAGGCCCTTGAGTGGATGGATGCAGAGGTTAAACTTAAAGAATTTGACATTTCAAGTTATGACTGACCAAAAATAGCCCAACTTGGAAACCATTGGTTGGAAAACAGGCCACTGAATTTATTAACCTATTAAAATAATCTAAATACATATTTACATTTAGTTATAAAGACTTGAAGATAATTTTTAAGGAAATGAGGGAGATTAAAATTAACCTCATTCAAAGAGATAACCCTATAAGCAAAACACCATATAAGTTAGATCACAAGTATAAATTGAGTGTCTAAAAAGAAATACAATGGGTGTTGGCTACCAATATTATTTACCTAATACCAGATGTGGGTGAGTAATTGGAATGAGGTGGTGGCTGGCCCAGGCTTGACACTTGGCCAGGCCATGTGGCTATTGAGGAGGTTGTACCAAAGAATTTAATGCCCATGGAAATAAGCGTCTGGAATTCAACTCCCCCACACTAAGCCTTTACTTTGGCTCTGAAATCTATCCTGCCCCTCCTTCAATGGCGCCACGTCCCTCCTCCTTAACTATTTCAATCAACCGACATTCCTTATCTTTGTCTTTGGCTCCTGCTCGACTCTTGAGCTACACTGAAACATTGTTCGGCCTTCATCTCCTGCCTATAAAGCCTTCATCCAGTGTTGATATCCATCCACCTGTTCATCAAACTAATAGCCCTTCGCCTGACCTCTTTGCTCACAATCCCTCCAGTGTTGATACCAATTGCCCTGGCCATTGCGCTAACTCTACGTGCTCACCCTCCCATCTCCCTCATTCACCCTCCTGCTCGCCTTCCAACTCCATAATGCTGATATGGCACCACATGAGATGCAGGCGAGGCAAAGGTAAAGGAGCAGGCTCTCGCCTGTCTCTCTCCATTCACCACGAGTGAAACGTCACGCCACCAGCTGACAATGTTGCTTATTTTCACTTCAACATATTTTTGGACAGACCAATAATCACAACCACTATTTCTGTCGTGTTATAGGAAGCGTAGCCTAGCTTCACGGGCTCAGGTTCTAGAAAGTGCATGAGGAATTCCACCATTTCCTAGGTTCCTCCTTAGGATTCTAGAAAATCTTCCACTTTACCCGCCAAATCTGGTTTTCAGTCCTCTAGTAGTGCAGGTAACGGTAGCAGGAGTTCTGATCACATGGAAAGGGAGCTTAGGAAAGGCCACAGTCAAGCACTCTTAACGTCCTCTCTTGAGCACACTACACAGCAGTCCAAGGAAAATGATGATTCTTCTGACGAGTACAGGTGTCTCATTATGGAGGAGCCTCCTCCAACACAAAAATACACATAGAATTATGCGCAACCACCACAATTACAGGTTTCCTCACCTTGTTTTGGTCAATTTTAATGCTTTGATGAATTTTTGGGGCAAGTTGGCTGCTAGGGCCTTTTTGTATAACTCTATGAAAGATGGTTTCCCATATGTGGGCAACATACTTTGGGCCGGTTTCCCCACTAGGGGCAGTTATTTTTCTGGTTTTTTGAACAAGATTCCCTTCGAAATTTGCTAGTAAAGAAGTTCCAAAGGTAAGTCCTGCATTGTACATTATGTTTCATATTAATAGATTAGTCCAACTTAGAAAAAAAATTATTGTTTACTAAATAGAAAAAGAAAAGTGGAAAAACCCATGGTCATGTAAACCAAAAAGGATGACACAAAAAGGCTAAGAACTTGCGTTGGTTTTCATGGATTATATATGTTAATATTAAATAATCCATTTCCCATTGCATTGATTGAAAAATTCATAAATGAAGTGGTAGGAAATCGGTGCTATTCATTCACAAACGACTTCGCAGGGTAAAATCGAATACCCATTATGAAGGAGGATAAAAAAACCCACATATGTTTCCGAATTGGGCCCTTTGCATAAAGAGTAATGCCATTTGGGCTAAAAAACACACCAACAATATTCTATAGAATAGTAGTAAAATAATTTCAAGAATACACATGTAAGACCATGGTAGTCTACTTCAACAAATGGATTATTTATACACCTGAAAGACAATGTCCAATGGTTGAGGCTTATGTTGGAAAGATGTATCCATGTCCATCTTTCTCTTAATATCAAGAAACAATTTTTTTACTACACCAATGTTATATTAATGGGACATGTAGTATGCAAAGACAAGATAAATGTATATATGGAAAAATTAATGTCATCGTGGACTTAAAACCCCAAATAAATAAAAATTTTAATAAAATATTTTTTTTGCATAGAATATACTATAAGAAATTCAACAAAAATTACTCTGAAATAACTTTCTTGATTAATGAGTTACTTAATAATGATGTTTCATATAATTGGACTAAGAGAAACAATGGATATTTTGAACTACATAAGAAGAAGCTAGTAGAACTTCCCATACTAAGATTTTCCGACTAGTCAAAGAAATTTCATGTGCATGTCAATCCATCAAACATGTCATTGAGATCCTTTCTAGCACAACCCATCACCAAGCCTATAGACCATCAAAATTCCTATGACAGTTGAAATTTTAATGAAGATTAAAGAAACTATTCATTCATAGAAGGAGAAGCATTATCCATGGTCTTTTTTTTGCAAAAGAAAATGCACTACCTTTTTTCTAATCATTTTATATTCTCCACATATCACCCATATTTAAGATATCTGATCAATAAATGAGTGCATCAACGATGGATATTTCTATGGATATTATTTTTTTAGGAATTAAAATTTGAAGTGATTGTTGAATTTGGGAAAAATAATGTGAGGATAGAACAATTTTCTTGACATGAAATAGGATAAGAATCAACATAATTCAATCATGACTTTCTATATACACATTTTATTTATGGTTGAAGTAATTCCTAAAGAATTCACTAAAATTGATTATTTTTTTCATTTCGGAAAAGCGCCTAATGGGGTATCTCAAAAGAAAAATAAAATTTTAGTAATAAAAGAAACTCTATTCACATTTATCAATGGAAAATTATACAAGGCAGTGTTGATGCCTCAAAAATTGTTGCACAACATCAGGGGATAACCACCCGGTCTGGGACTTGAAAACCGTCCCTTTTCTATTTGGAATGGTGGCTCTAACTAGGGATGATGGGACCAAGTTCCAAATAAATATAATTGGATATATGTGTTGTGTTTACAATGTAGGATTTTACAAGGTAAGTTCCATAGATCAAGAACCAAAGGTCACTGCTCAGAAACAGATTACAAATCAGTACACTAGTATAATCACGTGGTTAAAACCCTGAAAGAGGGAAATAGTCCACGACCTGAGCCAATGCAGCCACTTTCGGGAATTTATTAATATGAAAAGAAAAGTTACATATGTTTCTCTCATAAACGGTTACCGGAAAAATGACCCTCCATGCTCTTTAAATAGAGATCATGGACCAATCAAGTGTTAAGCCATAGATCAAGTGTCGTTAATACCAAGGTGAGAGATAACTGTCAGATCACTACAAATTGTGACCTTCAGATTATAAGTTACAAATGTACATGGTAAAGAAACACACTTTACCTAACTCTACACTAGACTAAGTTATTCTTAACTATTTCCTATGTGTCGGAATATCCCAACATCCCCCCTTAAGAACAACTTGGGATAGGATTGAAGGATTTACAAAGGTGACACAAAAGGAACCTATTTCCTATGTGTCGAAACATCCTAACATCCCCCCTTAAGAAAAAATTGGGATAGGATTGAAGGATTTACAAAAGTGACACAATAGGAGAAGGAAGGAGGCATTGGATCCTATCCCTCCTTAATGACAACTTTCCTAAACTTCAAGCATGGATTGAATTTTGGTAAACTTCTCTTTTGTGAGAGCCTTCGTAAAGATATCGGCTACTTGATCATTGGTCGGACAATACTGCACTTTAAGAACATGATCATGAATGAACTTTCTGATGAAGTGTATGTGGAGTTCAATGTGTTTCATACGTTGATGTTGAACTAGATATTTACATAGCTGAATGCAACTCTGATTATCACATCAAAGTGTAATTTAGATAGGATCTGACGAAGCCACATGACTTTCTTGCTGGCTTCAACTGCACCACGATACTCTGCTTCTGCTGAAGAAAGGGAGATGGAACTTTTTTTCTTACAACACCAAGTAATAGGTCCTGAACCAAGAGTGAATACATATCCTGCAGTGGAATTTCAATCATCAGGGTCACCAGCCCAATTAGAATCAGTGAAACCAATCAACAAGGGAGATGCTCCTGCACTGTAATGAATCCAAAACTCAAGTGTACCTCGAATATATCGAAGTATTCTTTTAGCTGCTTTCCAGTGACTTTCATGAGGTTGGTGCATAAACCAAGCGAAAAGACCAACGACAAAGGAAAGTTTAGGATGGGTATGGGTTAGATACAAAAGTTTACCGACAAGTTGATAGTATAAGGTAGCATCAACTTCAGGGGTAGTACAGTTTACTAAAAGCTTGACTCCAGACTGAAAGGGAGAAGGGGAAGGCTTACAGTCTTCGATGTGAAAGTGGTGTAGAAGATCACAGGCATACTTGGACTAAGAGAGGGTATAGATCTGGCAAATAAATAAAACCTTAATACTGAAAATAAACAGAAAAAAACAAAAATAAGCAAAACTATTAACAAATATAATTGCAAAATAGATGCTTTATACCTCCAGATCTAAACTGACATAACTTGGGCAGCCAAAAACATTTTCGCATGAAATGAAAGGCATTCCTCAATGTGGCAGATGCTCCAAACACAATCGAGCAGTTCTCCAAGCCCAAAAATGTTCAAAAATAGTAGATCTACAAAAACACATTCGCATGCAGTCAAACCGGCTTCGGATTTTGATCAACAACGAACACCACCCTCAAAATAGCTCTGATTACATGTAGGAATTTACAAGGTAAGTTTCATAGATCAAGAACCAAAGGTCACCACTCAAAAACAAATCACAAATCAATACACTAGTATAATCACTTGGTTAAAAGCCTCAAAGAGGGAAACAATCCACACCCTGAGCCAACGCGGCCACTTCATGGAATTTATTAATATAAAAAGAAAAGTTACATATGTTTCTCTCATAAACGGTTACCGGAAAAATGACCCCCCATGATCTTTAAATAGAGATCATGGACCAATCGGGTGTTAGGCCACGGATCAAGTGTCGTTAATACCGAGGTGAGAGATAACCGTCAGATCACTACAAATCACGACCATCGGATTATAAGTTACAAATGTACCTGGTAAAGAAACAAACTTTACGTAACTCTACACTAGACTATGTTATTCTTAACTATTTCCTATGTGTCAGAATATCCTAACATATAACTAACTATGACTTGGATGAATGGGAGTGACACCAAGCTAAAGGAGTATATATACCTATCTCTATCCCATGATTAATTATTTATTTCATATTTGATCTTGAAAGATGATCTTAAGTGAATAAGAATGAATATTATCAAGCACTTATAGAAATGAAAAAAAATCAAGTTAATTAATTTGATTAAATATTTAATAAAATTAATTTATTAAGCTTATATCACATCAAATAAATTTATTTCTTGTATATATAGTGAAATATGGAAATATATGCATATTTAGTAGCGAATCAATGCTAGATAGTATTAAAAATATACATATAAAAAAATAGTAAAAAATAATTTAACTATCAATCACATAAGAAATAAAAAAAATATAAAGATAGAAGTACCATGTATATCTTGACTCAGCTCATGGAAAAATAGTATTTTGTCCAACCTTTTCTATTAAGATAAGTTCAGGAGTACAAAAGTGCAACTTCTCTAAAGCCTTATTTACAAAATTTCAGGACCCTTTCTTAATAGGCATGAAAGGGTTTATATAGTAAAACAAAAGTATAAAATAGAAAATACATGAACTACTGAGGGGGTTTAAAAAAAATCTCCTTAAAACAATTGAAATAAGACAAAAATATATTTTATTGGGTGACTCACTTTAAGAGTGTGGTGTTGTCTCTGTTGCCATTCATTGCTTGAGCTGAACGATATTTAACATGGGTTGAACTTCAGGAGGTTGACTTGGGCCTGATGCACAACTATCTTGTGTAGACCACATTTGGAAGTGGAGGTTTCATGTGAGATGTGTGGGTCTCCTGTATTTTACAATATCCCTAGATCACTATGTATTTTCTACATTTTGCTGAAAATAATAATCCATGACTATCATTTATTTTCAGAAATCTCACTTCCTTCATTATTTTCATTTAACCTATTCATTATCTCTCACTCTACCTATTCAGATTACTCTCATGCTCTGCAATCCATTTTCTACCCCTAATCCCCTCATTCCTAGCCTCTTCGCCTTCTTAAAATATTTTTCACTATGCTAAAAACCCCATTTAACCCTTCCCCCTCACTCATTTCCCTTTATTCATTTAAAACAATGTAAAAACCCTTTTTAACTTTTTTTGAAATATATTTTGATCCCTGGTCCCACGTTAATAAACCCTTCATTATTAGAAACCCGACCCCATTATATTCATGGCCCCCACCTTATGATAAGAACCCCCATTCTATGATACCTCGGGCCCCGCATTATTGTTTTAACTCGCCACTTTGTTTAAAACCATAACCCCACCCATCAAATCAGTCTATCATTCCATCTGATCCCAGCCACCGTCAGATCTCCGCCTCCCGATCCGATGGCCATCACGCCCTATCGCAAACCCAAAAGCCCGAGGGTTAAAACCTTTGGGGCCTTCCAAAATAGGAATTTTTCACACCCCACCTTTCTTCCACGCGTCACCCCAGTATTTTATCGCATCCCCGCGACATAAACGACCAAAATGTCCCCCCACTATGCGAGAAACCACTAACCACCCTCTCGCCATACAGTGAAACTGATAACCATTCAAATATGTCGAGACCCTGTGATGTTGCGATGAACCTCAGACCTCTGTGATAGCCCCTGCATCATGTTTAACAAACTCGGGAAGGCACAGAAAAATGCAGAAAAAAAAAACTCTAGACTCTGTTCACAAATTTCCCTACTACCTGCAAGCCATCATTGCTTCCTACCCTGCGAGATCACGTTTTTATTAATAATTTTTTTTTTATTTTTGCAGGTGATCAATGTATTATAAACATAGTAACCAGAATGTGTCTGTAAGTCCAAAAAAAATTTAAAGAGGCTCTCTGGATGACGATCCAGGAGTCCTGTTCATCAAAGGATTAGGAGTAAAATATTAATCAAGGGCGGCAATGGATCATGATTAATAAGCATCATATAATCATTCCATGGACAGTGAGAGTTCTTCAAAGAAAAGGGTAAGGAAAATGAAGGAGTTTTACAGTGTCCGCGCAAGCAAAGATTTAAGACAAGTAAAAAAACACAGTTAAAATATTCACCGTGACAGTTAAAGGTAAAAGAAATAGAGAAATCAGGTGATCTATGTATTATAAACGTAGTAACCATAATGCATCTCTAAGTCCAAAAATTATTTAAATAGGCTCTCTGGATGCCGATCCAGGAGCCCTATTCATCAAAGGATTAGGAGCAAGATATTAATCAGGGGCAGAAATGGATCATGATCAATAAGGGTCATATAATCACTCCATGGACAGTGAGAGTTCTTCAAAGGACAGGGTAAAGAAAATGAAGGATTTTTACAGTGACCATGCAGGAAAAGATTTAAGACAAGTAAAAAACATAGTTAAAAGATTCACCATGCCAGTTAAAGGTAAACGAAATAGAGAGATCAGTCAAAGGTTAAATTTAAAGAAATAAAGGAAAGGAAATCAAAGAAATATCAAAGATAAAATAGTCAAAGGGTAGGGATAAAGAATAAATTATAGAAATAAAAGAGGTAGTGAAAGAAAACATGTAGAAAAATACAAATGAAGACAAATCAGAGTTTAAAGAAAAATCGGAGTAATGAATCTATGAAGAAGACACAAGCAGATGACATGGAAAATCATAATTTACTTCTTCCAAATCACATTGGCCACCTATAGTCACATTTTGATTTAATACAAGCTACTTGCAGCTAATATTATAGTCAGAGATATTTTAACAGAAGCTTAGAAGTTAATGTAAAAGTTAATTTTAAAGGCATAATAGTCAAAAATAGCCTAAAGTTAGCTCAGCAGTTAATTTAAGAGTTATTATTACAGCAAGTTAGTCAGTGATATTTTGGCTTTGGGCCTTGCATGGTCTCAAAGGTGAAGATTACATTTACTCTGTAATAAGTGCAGTCTAAAACCCTAGAGTAGGATCACCTCCTCAAATTGCAGTTAAATACTCCATGAATTGTTAATTGTTATTGTTGGTTGGTTGTTGGATTAGATTTTGATTAGACTCTGAGTTGCAAATATTATTACAATGGAGCATTGTAAATATTTTTGAGTTGGACATCAGTAATACAAGCAAGTTCACAAGATTCTTGAGTTATGTTAATGGTGATGTTATCCCTCTTTGTTAAATGTTTCTCCTTTTTTTTTCCATATTGTACATCAATTTCTCTGATAATAGAACATAAATTTTAGATTGAGATATGTTGTTGTGGCACCTTAACTTTGTCTGCCATTATTATCTCTATGTTTTCCACTGAAAGTAATAACTAAAGAATTCTTAACTGCTCTTTAGGATTACTGGATTGTTGTCTTGAGATTTTCTTGGTGAAGTATAGTTAAATAATTCTTAACTGCTCTTTACTTTTACCAAATTGTTATCTTAAAGGCCTTCTTTGAAGTTTAATTAAAGAATTCTCGACTGCTCTTTAATTTCACTAAACTGTTATCTTGATTGTTTTATTTTTCTGAAAGTAATAACTAAAGAAATTTCAATTGCTCTTTAGGATTACTAGATTGTTGTCTTGAGGCTTTCTTAGTAAAATTTAGCTAAAGAATTAAGGGGTGTCCTACTCTTTAATTTCTCTTGAAACTTTTATCTCACAGGCTCTTCTTGTTGAATTATAGTTAAAGGATTCTTAATTTCCCTTTAGTTTTATTGAATTCACAACTTGCTGTCATTTCATATTTCATCTTATTTAAAAGGATCCATTTGATATAGTTAGCTTGCCCTAGGAAAACCCTTGAAGAGTTTATTTACAATTTAAACCTTTTATGACTCCATAGGACAATGGATTAAGCTTCCCACATTCTATATATCAAAACCTACAATCAATCAATCAATCAAAACAAAAAAATAACCCAGAACTTCATAACTAGCCTAAAATCAGAAGAATATAAGCATAAAGATAAACAATTTTTTATCATAAACATAGAGAGAGCTCTCTTTGAGCCCAGGAAGGCTAGGTCCTAGAATCCAAAGTGGTTTGATGTGGTTCCCTACTACATTTTCTTGCCAATCTTGCAAATCACAGGGAGGCAACATAATGGCGACCATACTGGGGAGACCCTGAGTTATTAACAAAGCTTAATATTTCCTCGAGAAGTCAGAAAACCTACTCAAATTTAAATGACTCAAGTATTAGCCAAGACTGGTATCTGCTTGTTGATAGTGGACAACAGCTAGCCTGAAGGAAGTTGAATCATCTACTTGGTGACTCCACTGGTTTTCAGTAGGCCTGCTAACTCCACTAGTTTTCTATAGACTTCACTGGGATATTATTGAGATATCCTGATATTATCAAAACTCGAAAGGAACTCCATCAAAATACTTTGTGAATTAAGTATTTTCTTTCAAAGTTTGGTTTGTTTTTAAACCATTATAAAAATCTCAACATCTCTGATCCTTGGGTACAAGTTGTGGCTTCTAGAAGAATCTGTACCAGATCCCATCCTTACCCAAACCCTCCTGCAATAGTTTTCAATGCAAAGCACATCCTAAGGAAAAATCATAGATCTAAAGGTCCAATTGTTAGTAGGCTTATTCACAAAGAAAGTTCCCTACCTGAAAACCTTAGATACTTGCAAAATATCTTGTCTGACTCGCCCCTGGAACAAAGGTTTTCCAGGACTACGTCTTAGAATTGGATAACCCATATAATTGTAGACCCATCCATCTTATAGAAAAATTATGTTGTACTAACTTCAAACTCAATTCATACCCACATTATTCACCTTCCTCCATTTAATCCTCCACCTCATTTTGTAAACCCCCCACTTGTTAAGCCCCCTTTGTTTCCCCAACTACCAGCAATGGCAACTTTGTATGCCCCATTAGTCCTGCAGTTACCTTTAGTAGTTCTACCACAGGACTATCAGTCCAAAATCCCCTTATTTGATGCCAATGGTTCTATAACTTCTCAACAACATGTGAATAGAATGAATGACTATTTTGACAGAAAAGAAATAGATGATGAGACTGTTAAATGAAGATTGCTTACTCCAAGCTTAGGGGGAGAAGTAAGAAAATAGTTCAAAGGCCTAACCCCTAATAGTGTACATGACCTCCCTGATTTTTACCAACTATTCTTAAACAAATGGGAAGTCGAGAAAAAACCTTTCCAAGTCTTATTAGAATATGAAAACATCAAAAGAAATGTTGGAGAAGGTGTCTAAGATTACTGCACTAGGTTCAATAGCGTATACAATGCTCTCCCTCCTCACATGAAACCAACAAAAGGTCTAGAACTCATGAAATTTCCAGATGGTTTTGACCCAGAAATGGATTATCAACTATGAGAAAGAGGCCCTCTTACATTAGAAGACATGCAGAGGGGTGCAGTAAGTGTAAAGGAAAATCTGATTGCCAAAAGGGCTAGAATGAGAAATGAAAAAAGAGTCACATATAGGGAATAAACTGTAGCCTCCTCATCTGATACTAAGATTGATAACCTAGTTAGAACCATGGATAGGATTATGGAGAGAATAAACATGAATGAGAGATATTTCCCTAGACAAAACCAAGTAGCTCCTCAAAATAGAAACCAGAACCAAAACCAAAACTTTAGGAGAAATCCCCCTCAAATAAGACAGTGAGGGCCTGACCAGAAAATCAGGCCTCCTTTCTAAGAAAAATATGCTGATGAGGATGACGGGGTGATTCAAGAACCATAGGAGAGTCAAATCAATCTAATGGGAGTAAAAAATGAGGATATTGTTTTCCTCATTGAGGAAGAGCAAGGCATATTTTCCCCAACCCAATTTGAAGAAGAATTCCAAGAATCTGAGGATTACAAACAAGGATTTGAAAATGCCATCATGGAAGTGCATAGGCAATATGACCTCAGAAGCAAGAAAACTCAAGACATTCCCAAGAGAAAGAACCCCGAAATTTATGCTAGAAATACCTCTGAAATTGATCTTGAAAAGACAACAAAAACTTGAAACATAGTGGTTAAAAGTCCCGATAAAAATAAAAACAAAAATAGTCTAAAAATCATCACTAGTAAATCAACTAGTATCCCTAACAAAACTGATTTAATTGAGATCCCCAATACAAATCAGCAGTCTCAAGTTGTTGTAAAAATAGTGTCTGATAAAACTGATTTGAATCTGCCAAAAAAACAGACACCCTTCAATACTGAGAATGAAATTGCTAAGATAAAAATTTCCATATGTCTTACTAAATTAGTTGGCCAAGATGTATATAGATCCCAAGTTTTGAAATATTTAAACATAGGAGAAAATACTGATATTGTAAACCTGAATGATGACAAACCTGAGCTTTTGTTTCGACCTAAAGTAGAAGGTAAATTCCAAGAAGGAGGTGTCCGTCCATTTTATGTTAGTTTGAGCATTCATGATAAAATCCTCCATAATTCCATGTTAGATTTAGGAGCTTCACATAACCTCATGCCAAAGGTAGTTATGGAGAGACTTGGCCTTGAAATAACTAGACCATACAAATACATGTACTCTTTCGACTCCAATAGAGTTAAATGTCTAGGCTTAATTAAAGATCTTTGTGTCACTCTAGCACAAAAAACTAGCCAAAACCCTAGTAATGGATATTTTAGTTGCTGACATTCCCCATAAATATGGCATGCTCCTTTCATGCTCATGGGGAGCTAAAATTCAAGGAACCCTCCAAATGGACATGACCTATGCTACCATACCTGTCTTTAGTCAACCAAGAAGACTATATAGGAAGACTCATATGAAATACATGGTCAACAATCAAGAAAAGCCTGATAACTCCCCTATATACTCTATCCACTCAGACCTTGATTCATTTATCCTCTACAATGATGAAAAATTTAATGAAAAAGTAGCAAAAAATGAACAAACAGCTGAAAAAGAAGAAGAGAAGGAAGAAAAGAAAGAACAGTCAGACCAAATAGATAAAAAACAACATAATGGCAAACCTGAAACTGAACCTCTACGGAGCATGAGCTTTAATGGTTCTTGTGGTAAAATTGTATCAAGAGCATGTGTTTGGGTACACAACACTGAGAACAACCACGCGGAAGGTCACTCCTATAAACTGAGTTTTCAATGTACAAATAATATAGCAGAATATGAGGCACTCCTTTTAGGGATACAACTACTGAAGAAATTAGGAGCCAAAAGGATCTCGACCCATGGGGAATATGAGCTAGTCATTAGGCAAATTAAAGGAGAATATTCAACTAAACACCCTAGAATAAGAGCATACAGAAATGCTGCCCTAGACCTCCTAAAAACATTCAAAGAATATGATCTTGCATTTGTCCCAAGAAATCAAAATATCCTTGCTAGCGGTCTAGCCTTTGCAGCCAGTACGTGTCAATGACTTCATCATAAATAATACATAGTAAAGGTTAAATATAGACCAGAAGTCCCTGATAATATAAGATATTGGAAAGTTTTTTTAAGATGACAAATAGATTAAATATTTCCTGTAGTCCAGAGATGAGTTTGAAATTGAAAATTCAGACTTAAATCATGAAGAGGACTGCTCTACTGAGGAACAAATAGGCAAGGAAGAGGCCACTTATAATGCTGATATAAATATGCTAGCAAAGAAAGATCCATAGAAAAAATAAATGTGTGAATATCTAGAAAACGAAGAGGTTGAAGTGCTATAGTCCAGAGATAATACCTTTCCCACAGGACTTGTCCCTCTAGAAGAAATTTTTGATTTCAAAGATGTTGCTAGAAAACCAAAGATGGAATCTACTGAAACATAGGTAGAAGAATGCAATATAGGCAGTGAGAAAGAAACCAAAATGGTAAAACTATTAAAGACATTGCCAACACATATAAAAAAAAATATATATTAAGCTACTCAAATAATTTAGTGATGTGTTTTCCTAGAGTTATGAAGATTTTAAGTCTTATGATACTGATATCATTCAACACAAAATTCCACTCAAAGAGAGCCAGAAACCATTTAAACAAAAGCTGTGCAGAATAAACCCTGTTCAAATGCCACTGGTTGAGAAAGAAATAAAGAAAATGTATGATGCTGGAATAATAGTCCCTGTCAGATACTTAGAATGGGTTTCAAATCTTGTATCCATGAGGAAGAAGACAGGAGATATTAGGCTCTGCATAGACTTCAGAAATCTAAACAAAGCATCCATGAAGGAAAAATACACTTTACCAAAAATGGATCACATATTGCAAAGGTTAGTAGGATCCAAAAGGACATCTCAGCTTGTTGGCCTTTTAGGGTAGAATCAGGTGTTGGTATATCCAGATGATCAACACAAGACAACTTTTACTACACCTCGGGGCACCTTCATTTACGTTAAAATTCCTTTTGGGTTAATGAATGTTGGAGAAACTTTTCAAAGAGAAATGGATATTTCTTTCTCAGAAGAAATACGTTACTTCATTGTGATATATCTTGATGACATTATAGTCTACTCAAAAAATGATGAAGAAAATCTAGCCCATTTGAGAAAGGTCTTTGAAAAGCGTAGAAAGTATGGCCTCTCTTTATATCCCAGAAAAACCTTCTTTGGCCTTCAATAAGGGAATCTTCTAGGCCACATCATATCTAAATAAGGGATCAATATTGACCCAAATAGGATTGAGGGAATATTTCAAATCAGTCACCCAAGAAACATCAAAGAGCTGCAATCTTTCATTGGAAAGATAAATTTCTTAAGAAGGTTCATACAAAATCTTCCAAAACTCCTAAGGAACATCACCAGTATGCTCAAAAGAGAGTTAGGAGTCAAGTGGACCAAAGAGGCAAAGAAATCCTTTGACTTAGTGAAGCAATCACTTACACAAACACATGTTCTGGTCATTCCTGACTTCACCAAAGATTTCTTCATTTTCTCCTTTGCACGAGAGTACACAGTTGTTGTTGTATTACTGTAGAAAAATACAAAAGGGCAGGAGCAACCCATAGCATTCTTCAGCCAAGCATTGAGAGATGAACCTGTGAAATATAATGTAATGGAAAAACATTGTTTTGCCTTAATCAAATCACTGAAAGATTTCATGGTCTACATTCTGCATTCACACATCATTGAATTTGTGCCTCATACAATGGTTAAAGACATACTTACACAAGATCATGATGGGAGAAGAGGTAAGTGGATTGTTGTCATCTTGGAATATGATCTGGAAATCAAGCCTACCAAGCTAATAAAAGGATAAGGACTAATGAAACTGATGGCTCAAACAAATTTTCAAGCACTAGACATCAATATGATGGACTCATTGGATGAACAATAGGAGCTGGCAACTACACCTATTGAGGAAGCATTCCTAAACTCTCCTTGGTATGATGATATATTGTATGAGATTTTTAATTTAAATGTTCCTCCTGCCTTGTCCAAAACAAAGGCCAGATTCTTCAAGTTAAAAGCTGTAAATTGCTGCACTCTAGAAAATTTTTTATATTGGAAAAACTCTGGTGGTGTATTGCTTAAATTTTTTCCTGAAAAAAGATGCTAATAATATTATGCATGAATTTCATGAAGGGGAGTGTGGAGGCCATCTTTTTTGGAAGTCCACTATTAATAATATCCTTAGAGCCAGTTTCTATTGGCCTAACCTCTTCCAAGACACCTGTAAAATTATATTTACCTGTCATAAATGCAAATTTTTTGAGGGTAAAGGAAATATGTTGCCCTTGCCATTACAACCCATCTCTGTTGAAGCTCCCTTTCAACAATGGGGTCTAGACTTCATTGGAGAAATCCACCCTACCTCCTCTTCCCAACATAAATGGATCCTTACTACAACTGACTATTTCATTAAGTGGATAGAGGCCATCCCTTCTAGAATTTCCATAGACTCAGTAATTATCACATTCCTTGAAAACAACATTTTATCTAGGTTTGGTTGTCCTAGAAAAATAATTACTGACAATGATGCTAGTTTTAAATCCAAGAAAATGGTGAATTTTTGCCACAGATATAATATTACTTTGGGACATACTATAGGTTATTACCCTCAAGGTAATGGGTTTGCTAAATCCTCAAATAAAAGTTTGGTGAACATCATTAAAAAGTTGCTAGAGGAAAACAAGAAATCATGGCATAGCAAATTAGTACATGCACTATGGGCAGACAAGCTAACCAATAAGAAATCAATTGATATGTCTCCCTATCATCTAGTCTATGGAACAGGTGTAGTATTCCCAAGAACCTTGTGATTTCCAGTAATGAAGCTCATTCAAGAGGTGCAGCTTGAAGAGAATGATATACAAAGAAGAATAAACCAAATTATTCAGCTGCAGCAAACAAGAGAAGGAGTGTGCAACAGAGCACAACTGATAGAGGAAAACATCAAGAAATTATTTGACAAGAGGACCAAAGAAAATGATTTTAACATTGGAGACAAAGTGCTGAAGTGGGATTCTAGAAGAGAGGACAAGGGCAATCATAAAAAAATTGATAATCTGTGGAAAGGTCCATACAACATTCATTCTGCAAGAGGTAATAATGCATTTTTATTACAAGAAATGGATGGAACTGATTTATTTGGAGGTCCTATCAATGGCAGGATGCTCAAGCATTACTTTAGTTGAGAAGCTCGGTTTAAGTTTTCTTCATTGTATATAACATTGCTTAAACAAAATCTCAGAAAAAATCAATACAAAAAGAAAGAAAGAAAAGAAATAAAGAGGGCAGATAAAAAGAGAGAGGTAAGCCCCATACCAAAAAATGAATATTTTTGAAAGTGTGCAAGTCAAAGTTCCACTACCTTTGAAAAATTCTTGTTCAAATCATATAGCTTAAACATGATTGTACAAATTTTTAATTTTTGCTAATAAGTTAGAAAATGAAAATTTTCCAAAATGTTTAAACTTTGCTTATCAGTAGGTAGGTAGAAAATGACATCGGTTCCAAACCCTGAATCTGAAACCAATAAGAAAAGTGCGGGATAGATGATAAATGAAAGATTCAATACCAAAGCCCTCAGTTCTTAGTTTACTTTTTGCAAAATAAATATTGTGTGCAGCTTGTCTAAAAATGCCACAATTCATGATGATAAAACTATTTAAACTTGACAAATAAGTAGTTAGGTAGAGAATGAAAGATCTCATCAATCTAATCTGAGCCTTTGAAAGTTGTTGAACCTCGGAACTACCCTCTCTTTAACAGCTTTTCTTACCTCTTTCCCTCACTTTCTCATAATATTACAGACCCAAATCAATGATAAATGATAGGTTTTGTCTTAAGGATACATTAAAATTATTTCCATATTATATTTTCATGCTCTTACTATTTGGATAGATTTTTTCAATTTAGCTCCAGAATGTAGTCTATTCTGCAGCTAACTATGGATTTTGTAGCTACTCTCATGTTTTGGCAGGTTCTAGGGGTCAAATGAAGAATTGGGCCACATGGGCATTTATAGAATCATATCTACATGGATTCTATCATATTCACTCGGTCTAGATTGACAAAAAAGCGAGCCTAAGATCATGGTCAAAGGTGTGGTCAAAGTACGTTATCTGAAAGCAGCAGGACTCTTGATTTTCTCTATCGTAGCAAATAAAGAGCTTAACAGTCCTATTTCAAGTCTAATTCGAGTTAGCCATCTGTAACAAGTTTATATCACAAACAGTTATGTATTTTCCTTTAAATATCGGTTCTAAAAGGCTGAGAAGACAGTTTAGAATTTAAGTGTTAAGTTTAAGCTTTTTGTTGATAATCTGTATTCAAACTTCATTTTATCATAATACAAAGTTTGTGTTGCCAATGATTGTTTAACTGCATCTTTAACCAGCTAGTAGTTCAGCTGAATCAGTTGCAAAGGGCCCCTACACTAGAGGAGGTTTTTCAATTGTTGTTTTTAGTTCAATTTTCATTTCTATGTTTCCAGCAAATTTGTTTTCTAATTAGGCTGACATTTCATTCCAGTTTTTTAACAATAGCATAACATTAAATCACAATTGTGTAGCCTTGTTCCTCTAAGATTTTTCATGAAGATAGATAACTCTATTTTCAAAATTGAATTAAGATTGGAGTAATGAGATTACACAGTTGCTTAGTTTCCTTACTATTTTTTCATTCATTTCTTTAGAACAGAATTGTCAATTAACTGTGTCAACAGATGTTTCCAAAAGCGATTTCAATATAATTATCCTAAACTAAATGGTTAAATGTCTAATTCATACAGTGGTTGAATTTACTTTGTACATTGTCATTTGTTTTTTTAGGAACTTAGATACTAAGGAATAATTGACTTCTCACATAGCATCTCAAGAGGTTAACACTTCACATTGAAGGTTGCAAAAAAGTCAAATATACATTAGTTGTTTTTAGTTAGTCTTACATGCTTTCATATTTTTCTTTCAGATCCTCACTTAATTGCATCACTGATATTCCTAAAAGTCATTCTAAAAGAGATTGATTTAATCATGTTTGAAGATTTAATGGTTCAATGTTTAATGAGTGCAATTACTGAGTTACCTTTTGTAGTCTTTACTTAATTTTCTAGTTCATTAAGTATAATTGGTTACCTAACACTATCTCAAGAAGATTACACTTCATAATTGAATATCAGAAGTAACTAAATATATCTTAGATGTTTTCACTGCATTATTTTTTTAATATTCTAGGACATTAGAAGATTAAAGTACAGACAGTTACTTAACATCATCTCAATAAGGTCATACCTCATAATTGAATGTTGAACTAACCAGAAGTACATTATTTGTTTCATTTTCTACTTTTACTTAAGACTGGCATTCCATTTTTCAATATTAGTTTTAGAATTAGATCCATGGAATAGCACTAATGATAAGATAAGATAGATGCTCTGTTTTCCAAATTAGGTCTTAACTAGCCAACAATTTTTGGTTTATTTTTATGAAAATTAGACTAACTTAGAAACACTTCATTTTATTCCTTCTAAGAATTCATTAGATTCATTTAAATCTTTTCATTGTTTTAATTTAAATTATTCTTATACATCAAAGAACAAAACCCCCCCAAAACAACATAAAATACAAAACAACGAAGTAAGAAATAGGTTAACTAAGCACATACATTGCACCACACTTCATCAGTTTACAAACCTCAGTTGATAATTAATGAATGAAATTTAAGACATTAAATTGACTAAACATAAGCTATAAGGTTAGAAATAGATAGTTTCCTTTCAAAAGAAAAATAATGTCAAGGTTTGCAAGTCTAAATGCACCTTAAAAAGAAGAAAAGTCATTTTGAATCATAGTTTGGGTAGGTAGATATACAGAAGAATTTTTCACACTTGAGCATGTCCAAAAATTGAAAAATTTAGGTTACTCATTCAAAATCAAGAGCAAGTGAGTTTCAGACGTTGGGTTGCTGAAAACATGGATTTCAGTTTTAAAGAGGTCACTATCATAAAAATTCCAGCTGATCAAGATGACAATGGATAAGACATTGGTTTACGAATCCATAGATCTAAGGTTCTTAAAACCTCCTAAAGGAGTTTCCCTCCCTAGCTGAAGCCGATGTTGGTATCCTGTATTTTAGAATATCCCTAGATCACTGTGTATTTTCTATAGTCTGCTGAAAATAATACTCCTTGAATATCGTTTATTCTCAAAAATCTCACTGCCTTCATTATTTTCATTTAACCTATTCATTATCTCTCACTCTACATATTCATATTACTCTCATGCTCTGAAATCCCTTTTCTACCCCTAATCCCCTCACTCCTAGCCTCTTCCCCTTCTTAGAATATTTTTCCCTATGATAAAAACCCCATTTAACCCTTCCCCCTCACTCATTCCCCTCTGTTCATTTAAGACAATGTAAAAACCATTTTTATGTTGTTTTGAAATATATTTTAATACCGGGTCCCACGTTAATAAATCATTCTTTATTAAAAACCTGACCCCGTTATATTCATGGCCCCCACCTTATGATAAGAACCCCCGTTCTAACTATACCTCGGGCCCTGCATTATTTTTTTAACTCACTACTTCGTTTAAAGCCCTGACCCCACCCATCAAATCAATCCGTCGTTCCATCCGATCCTGACCATCGTCAGATCTCCACCTCTCGCTCCGACGACCATCTCTCCCTATCGCAAACCCAAACTCCCGAGGGTTAAAACCTTTGGGGCCTTGTGAAATAGGTGTTTTTCGCACCCCACATTTCCGCCACGCATCGCCCAAGTATTTTATCGCATCCCCATGACATAAAACACCAAACCGTCCCTCCACCATGCGATAAACCACTAACCACCCTCGCGCCATACAGCGAAACCACTAACCAGTCAAATATGTCAAGACCATGTGTTGTTGCGATGAACCCTGTACCTCTGTGATAGCCCCTGCATCATGTTTAACAAACCTAGGAAGCCACAACCAAACGTAGAACAACAAAAACCTCTGGAATCTATCCACAAATTACCCTACTACCTGCAAGCCACCATTTCTTCCTAGCATGTTAGATCATGTTTTTATGAATAAATTGTTTTTTGTTTTGCAGGTGATCAATCCATTATAAATGCAGTAACCAAAATGCATCTCTATGTCGAAAAATTATTTAAATAGGCTCTCTAGATGATGATACAGGAGCCTTGTTTATCAAAGGATTAGGAGCACAAAATTAATTAGGGGCAGCAATGGATCATGATAAATAGGGATAATATAATCACTCCAAGGATAGTGAGAGTTCTTCAAACGACGGGGTAAATAAAATGAAGGAGTTTTATAGTGATCGCGCAGGAAAAGATTGAAGACAAGTAAAAAACAAAATTAAAAGATTCACCGTGACAGTTAAAGGTAAAAGAAATAGAGAGATCAGTCAAAGGTTAAAGTTAAAGAAAGAAAGGAAAGGCAATCAAAGAAAGATCAAAGATAAAATAGTTAAAGGGCAGGGATAAAGAAGAAATTTCAGAAACAAAAGAGGCAGTGAAAGAAAACATGTAGAAAAATATAGATGAAGACAAATCAGAGTTTAAAGAAAAATCAGAGGAACGAATCTAAGAAGAACACACAACCAGATGACAAGGAAAATCATCATTTACTTCTTCCAAATCACATTGGCCACCTACAGTCACATTTTTTTTTAAGACAAGCTACCTGCAGTTAATATTATAGTCATAGATATTTTGGTAGCAGCTTAGAAGTTATTGTAAAAGTTAATGTTACAGCCATAATAGTAAAAAATATCCTAAAGTTAGCTCGGAAATTAATTTAAGAATTATTATTACAACAAGTTAGTTAGTAATATTTTGGCTTTGGGCCTTGCATTGTCTCAAAGGTCAATATTAAATTTACTCTGTAATAAGTGAAGTTTGAAACCCTAGAGTAGGATCACCTCCTCAAATTGCAGTTAAATACTTCATGAATTGTTCATTGTTATTGTTGGTTGGTTGCTGGATTGGATTTTGATTAGACTCTGAGATGAAAATATCATTGCACTAGAGCATTATAACTATTTTTGAGCTGGACATCCGTAATACAAGAACATTCACAGGATTCTTGAGCTATGTTAATGGTGATGTTATCCCTCTTTGTTAAATGTTTCTCCTTTGTTTTTCATATTGTGCATCAATTGCTTTGATAATAGAATAGAAATTTTAGATTGAGATATGTTGTTTTGGCACCTTAACTCTGTCTTTCATTATTATCTCTATGTTTTCCTCTTAAAGTAATAACTAAAGAATTCTTAACTGCTCTTTAGGATTACTGGATTGTCGTCTTGAGATTTTCCTAGTGAAGTATAGTTAAAGAATTCTTAACTGCTCTTTATTTTTACCAAACTGTTATCTTAAAGGCCTTCTTTGAAGTTTAAATAAAGAATTCTTAACTTCTCTTTAATTTCACTGAAATTTTATCTTGAATTTTTTCTTTGTCTAAAATTAAAAACTAAATAATTCACAAATTCTCTTTAGGATTACTAGATTGTTGTCTTGAGGTTTTCTTAGTAAAGTTTAGCTAAAGAATTCAGGGGTGTCCTGCTCTTAAATTCCTCTTGAAACTGTTATCTCACAGGCTCTCCCTATTGAAGTATAGTTAAAGGATTCTTAATTGCCCTTTAGTTTGAATGAATTCACAACTTGCTGTCATTTCATATTTCATCTTATCTAAAAGGATCCATTTTATATAGTTAGCTTGTACAATGAAAACCCTTGAAGTGTTGATGTACAATTTAAACCTTTTATGACTCCATAGCCCAATGGATTAAGCTTCCCACATTCTATCTATCCAAACCTACAATCAATCAATCAATCAAAAAAAAAAAAAACAACCTAGAAATTCATAACTAGCCTAAAATCAGAAGAATATAAGCACAAAGATAAATCATTTTTTATAATAAACATAGAGAGAGCCCTCTTTAAGCCTAGGAAGGCTAGGTCCTAGACTCCAAATTGGTTTGATGTGGTTCCCTAGTACTTGTTCTTTCTAATCTTTCAAATCATAAGGAGCCAACAAGATGAAGTGTCAGTTAGGTAGCACAGCATTACCACTGACTATGTGGCTTGACTAAGTATTGCAAGTACTTCTCCCAATCGAGCTTTTCCAATTTTCTGATGTTTTTCTCATTTTATTTTGATATCTCCTACCATTATTTAATTAAATCTTTCACATTAGGGAGAGAACCAGGTGGGAATTTATCAATAAATTTGGTAGCAAGGATATTATTGCTGACGGTTTTAACAATATTGCTAGCCACATCTCTTTCTCTTTATATTTCCCCTTTTCCTATTACAGATGTATGTGCCAATCAATAAATATGATTTCCTTTTTTGAATCCTCAATCCTGGGAAGCTTTTCCTTTATTCCTTCTCCACTATCCTCCCAAGTGACATATTCACTAATTTTTTCATCAATGTCATCGAAGTTTGTCCTTAGATCAGAAAATTGATTCATCAATGAATCACTTTTATCGCACATATCATTGATGATTGTTAGCTTCTGACAAAAAGCTACTCGTTTTTCGGCCAACCAGGTGTTTAGATCGAAAGATTCTTTCTTGAAATCATATAACTTTGGATTATATTTTAATTGTTCCACTGTAGACTGTAGTTGATGAATTTGAGCATATTTGAAACCAATGCCAGATTAATGTTGTAGCTTTAACTGATCCAAGCTTTGTTGGAGTTGTGACACTTGTGTTTTTAATTGATGGTCAATGTTTTTTTCTCTCTCAATAGCTCTTATTCTAGCTGAAAGATTATTTTATGATTTTCTTTAACAAGTTGTTGGACCTCTGTAGCTTTTTCAATTGTAGTAGATGCATAAGCACCTGTAAATTGTGTCAACCTTGTCAAATCCTGAGATGTATTTGTTTGTGGATCCTTCAGTACTACTTCCATGGGCATATCGTGAGATACTAAATTCCGTGATTGTTCAATTATCCTCCTCTTTCTTTGTTTCTCATTACATCAATATGTTTGAGGCTGTAAAAGATGTATAAAGGAGGAATTTGTTCTCTTTTTAACAAAATTTTAGATGTTAGGTAGGCTGGGATGAATTCAACTCCTTCTGTGTTGAAAAGCTTGTCATTAGACCTAACAGAGAATGAGTTCCAACCTTTGTCTTGAGGTGTTTCGACTGTCTCTTGAGGATTTATGATTATTACCTCTTGTTGTCCTTGAAGGTGTTGGTTAAATTGATCCCAAACATTATCTAAGTCACTACTGACTACTGGATCATAAGTCTGTACTAGAGTTTATTTACAACCTTTGTTCTAAATAGGACATCAATATCCTTCGGAGTTTGTTCCAACTTCTTTTCTTTTTGGGAAATAGGTTGGGATACCTTTAAGATGTTGAGAAGAATTTTTTCCAACCTTTTGTTCCTCTATTGTGTAAATTGGGTCAGTTTTTCAATAGTAAGACATATTTCTGTTAATATTTCAACCTGTAAATAGTTCTCAGCAGTTTCAAATAGATCATCATAATGATCATTTTCATGAATGAATTGCCCAATATTTACATGATTTGTAACATTTTGGGTAATTTTGTTTGGATCAAACTCTCTATTAGGAATTGTAAATAACTTTAAACACTCGATTTGATCTATTTCCAATCCATAATTCTTGTATTTTTCCAATGCATAAGCACTACAATTAATGGGGAAAGTATTCCAAGAAGATTTCTTGGTCTCTTTCAAGGATTTATTCAATCCATGCCTTATTGTCTGGTAAGAAATGTCCCTTACGAGGATCTTGTCTGGTACATATAATGGGATGAAAAGGGGTTTGGCTAGCTTCCATAAACTCTTACATAAGTAAATATTTATTCCCCAAAACACTTTGCTATGGATGTGAAATCAGCTTGGGCTTATTTGGACAATCTTGGGGATTTCTCATTAAAAACAACTTGATAGAGTGGAAGAATGACTTCGTGAAAAATTCTGTAGAAACTAGACTCATGCTTGGATTGCCATAGAATATTATGATAAACATGAATGAGAGTGGGGTCTTGGATGGTCCATTTCCAACCCATGGTGGGAAAATTAGAAGTGAAACACACAACACCCCTGATATAAGAACTCATAAAAAATGGGGTGACTATCTTGGAGGTAAAAGAGAGATTCTTTGTATATTCAAGGATATGAGAAGAAATATCATTTGATAAAATGGTGTCCCAATACATAATATATGATTCTTATGTAGCCTCCATGAAAGGGACCCATTCAATTCAAAATTTACTTGTATTGGGGGAACCAAAAAGCCTATAGATCATAGCAACGACATAGCATCAACATAGTAGTATGTACTAGCGAGAGAGGCAGTAGAATACATACTCTTTTCATCATTCTTGTGTTTTTCAGGGTTATTCCTCCATTGCTTTACCGGGTATGATGGAAGCTTGTTCTCCTTTGCAAAATTCTCGAGAAAAGCCTTGTCATATACCTTTTGTAGGTCAGGTACATGATATGTTTTTTTAAATCATTTTCCCTAAACGACCCTATAATTGTATATCTTAAGGTCATAAATATCCTTTTGTAGATATTGAGATTATCAATCATCATTTTACCATATTAATATATGCTAAAATATTTGGTAGCATGACAATTCTATGAAGGAAAGAGTTTGAAACGTTAGTGATAGCAGCTTTTGAAGTATTAGGGGCATCAATTTTGGCTAATATCTGTAATTCCCTGGGTTTCTTTCCTTTGAAAAGCCTGTACATTGATTCCCATGAAGAAGAACCACTTTCTGTAGCACATGTAGTATCCGAAAGCAATGGTGGCACCTCTGTTACTTCTGAAGTAGGAGGTGAAAGATTTGGAGGAGCCATGGGTTTCTTTGTTTTATTTGTAGCCTTATACATATCAGAAGAACTGTATTTTTCTCGACTAGCCTGCAAATAAGGGAAAACAGGGAATGAAAAACAATACCGGAAATGGGGGAGCGATTAACAATCAAACTGAAATGATGGCGAATAAAGGTTTGAATGCGAACAAATCCAAAAAATTAATTAAACAACCATAAAATAATTTTTGAGGATCGAGCTGCCATACCGTTATGGATGAAAAAGTATGAAAAACGTCGGTTCAGGTGCTTGACATGAACACTAAAGATTTTTTAAATCAAAATCTCGCAACGCAATTTTGTATGGGGGCCATGTCATTAAAACTTGCAACACATTTCTTTCACTGATATGCGTCCAAGATTTACTTTTTAAATAATTCTTTTAACACACTTATCGAGGTTTTAAACGCTATTGAAATTTCGCAGGGAGGAAGAGAAATGGTAGTTTTATGATGCGATATTCATATCACAATCGCAATATCAGCAAGAATGAATGGTAGGAGTAAGATTACGCTCAGTGGAAGTGTTATGCAATATATCACATTAGGAGTTTGAAATTGGGCACAGTGAATGGTTGTGAAAAGAATTACAATTTGTGATTAAGTGATGGATGACGCGGCAATGAGTGGGTCCCTCCAATGGTTCTTTCAAGAAATATAACACGTTAGGATCATTTTTATTTGTTATCATTTTTTCTCTTTTTAAATCATTTGCACGCTTTATGCCTTCAGGAAAATCGAATTACAATTTTTATATGGACCACTTTATGCCTGCTCATTGCATTTGCGATTTGTGATTTGCGACGTGGGTTTCAAATGAATTTTTCGCTTAAGGGATTGACCAATAAGATACGATTTTAATATTTGAAATAAAAATTCCTATCTTATAAGTCACAAAGTGTTTATTATGTTAATATAAAAAGTTTAGAAGGGTCCCCATTATTTTCTAAGACATCTACTCACAAATAATGGCGGGGTTATTGAATAACACAACAATTGGCGATTCACTGGAAGAACTAGTTATCTTTGATTTATATGAAAATTTTGAAACTTCTAATAGGTAAAAATATTAAAGAAATTAAAAATATTTTAGAAATATTTGGATAAGTAAAATGACTCTCAATAATAAAAAACGCATCTTATTGTGATCCTTATAAAAACATTTTATAGATTTAAATATTTATTTTTCTATATCAGTCATTGATTAGTTATAAAGATAAAACATGGGGTTTTTTGAGACTTATCCTTTCCATATATTCATTTTTTCATAGGTAGACCCACTGCTATTTGCAAGCGCTCATAGCCTTGACAGGGTTACCTTTCAACCAATCAATGATCCAATATCCCATCCATTTATCATTGCAATATTTAGAGATAAATTCTCTCTCTCTCTCTCTCTCTCTCTCTCTCTCTCTCTCTCTCTCTCTCTCTATATATATATATATATATATATATATATATATATATATATATTTTTATATTATTTTTATTCTTAAAAATCCATTTCCCTGGTTTGGTGACCAGATGGTGACAATGCAATTCATTGGTTATACTTGAGCTAAACAAGTTGGCTCATGATGATTCCCCTTGTCTTATGGTTAAGATAATCATAAGTCGTCACCTTGGTTTGATATTCAGTAGTGGTAATGTTACCCTATTATTTCCCTATGATCGTGGTAAGAAATCTCATGATGAGACCTCTTATCTTTTAAGTTTAATATATTTTTGAATTACCTCTAAAAAAGTATAATTAATGGATGGTAATCATTGACTCCTTTGGTTGAAAATTTAGAGCTAAGGATGCTCAGTAAAAAATAGTCTTATATTTGTAAAAGTAAACCTTTTCTGACTGATAATAAGATGAAAAAACATTGTAAACATTGAGGTTTTGAAAGAATTTACAATTTTAATGGAAAATGACTTCAGGGTTATATGATAATTATCCAGTTTTTCAATTTTGTAATCATTTTTTAAAAAATTCATACTTTTCAAAGTAAAAACAAAAATCTTGAAATATTTAGAGATGTTGATAAAAAACCAAAAGTATGTCATTTAACATTATTTTCTACAAACATAAATATGTAAATACACATATATTACATTACAAGAAATGTTCTTCTAAAAAAACATTTTTTTCAAAATAATCCCATTAACAGGAAGATAATCCCTCTTCCCTTGTAGATCTTGTAATATGAATTTTGATGGGCTTACTTGTTCAACAAATTGAAATGGTCCAAGCCACATTCTTTGGAATTTGGTATGGTAACCTTTTTCCTCATGTGCCTTGTCCGATTTAAGAACAATATCTCCCATTTGAAAAGATTTTTTGGCAACAGAACTTGCACCAAAAGAAGATGTAACAATCTGATGATGTTGAGCATGTGTAAGTTTGGCTTTTTCCATTTCTTCTTCTAGTTTAAGGATTTGAGACATTCTTAGTTGTAAAGAGGAGGAAGGTATTTCTTCAATGAGTTGGACTAGGGCTAATGAGGGAACGGATAGATTTGAAGGAATGAAAACCTCTTTTACATATACTAGACTGAAAGGAGAAGTGCCTATAGAGGTCTTCTGGGTTATTGGATCAGCCAATAGAGAAAATTTCAAAGATTTATTCCAATTATTATGGCTATGATCAATGGTTATTTTTATAATCCTTATGAGATTTTTATTAGTTTACTATGCTAGACCATTTCCTTGGGGATAGTAATTAGCATATATTTGAGCTTAAAACCTCTCTCAAGAGAAATTCAGTCATATTATTACCCTAAAAGTAATCAGAATTGTTGAACATAAGTGAATTTGGTAAGCCAAACCTGATAATAATGAACTGATCGATGAATTCAATAATTGCATTGGAATTGGCTACCCTTAGTGGAATTGCTTCCACCCACTTAGTAAAGTAGTTTGTTGCTATAAGGATGTGTTTATGTTATTTGGAAGATTTTGGAATGATCTCACCTATGATGTCCAGTCCCCATTGTTCAAAGGGTTGTTAAATGTTGACTGGTTGAAGAGATAAGGCTAGTCTTTTTTGTCTTCCTGCAAAAGTCTAACAAACCTTACATTTATGCATGGTTATATTTGAAAAAAGTTGGCCAATAGTACCATCCATGTAGGATTTTTTGTGGAGCGATATCTCCTCTAAAGTGTCCACCAGCTGATGCATTGTGGAGTTCTTGCAAAACATTTTGTGCTTCAGAATTTTCAAGGCATCTTAATAATACAGAGTCATAGTTTTTTTCTGAATAACACATCATTAACGATTTCATATTGATTGTCTTTTAACCTTAAATTTGTTTTTCTTTTGTAATTAAGTCCAGGGGGGAGCATACCCATTCTTTAAGTAAAATATAAGATCAAAATATTGGGATTCAGAGTCAATCAGGATTACCTCATAAATGTGTATAGTATTACCTGAATCCTCATCAATTGGTATTTTGGAAGCTCTAGTTAGCCATATGAAAAAACCTTTCCCTCATAAAATTTTAGCTGGTTTAATATCAATATCATATTCCTGTAGAGTTGTGACCCAATTTCCCCTCTCTTATCCTAATTCCTTTTGGACAAGCAACTATCTCACTTCTGGGAATGAGACTATTACTTTAATATGTGTTTTTAGAAGAAAAGGCTCAAAGTGATTTATGGATTTAAAAACAAGGAAAGCTTGTTTCTCCACCTCAGATTAATTTAGTTCATTACCTTGAAATTTTGAAATAAATAACGAGATGGATGTTCCAATTTTTTGATCATTAGTTTTTATTAAAACAATAGCATATGATGTTTCAGAAGAAAAAGTATATCAAATAAAATGATCATAGAAATTTGGGGTAGTTAAAGAGGGAGAATTTAAAATGGCTTGTTTGATTGAATTGAAAGCTTCTCTTTCATTGTGGCCCCACTTAAAGACTGAAATTTTATTGATCATGGCTTGTAATGGAAGAACAATTTCAGAGAAGTCAAGAAAAAATCTCTCTACAAAATTTCTTTGTCCTAGAAAGGAATGCATGGATATATTCTTATCGGGTAAAGAAATTTCAGAGATTTCTTTAATCCTTTCAGGATCAATGCAAATCCCTTCTTTGGATACAATGAATTCTAAAAGTTTGCCTTCACTAAGAGAGAAATAAGGATTTTTCCGATTGAATGAAATCCCATATTTTTGGCAACGTTCAAAGATCCGCTTTAGGTCATGGAAATGGTTGCTTATATTCTTGGAGTAGATTTTTATATCGTCCAAGTAAACAACATCTCTCTTATTTATTAGACCTCTAAAAGCATTCATAGATCTTTGTAAGGTTTCTCCTGCATTTATTAGAACAGAAGGGATTTTATGATAAGCATAAGTCCCCCATTTGGTTCTGAAAGTAGTCTTTAATTTATCATCTGGATGAAGCAGGATCTGATTGTATCCTAAAAATCCACCAGGGAAAGACATGAGCTCAGAACCTGCAACTTCTTGGAAAATTTGTTTTGTGGGTGGTAGTGCGAAATTATCCTTTTGACGAGCTCTATTAAGATTTCTAAAATCTATAAAAATGTGTATGTCACCATTTTTCTTCTTGACTGACACTTAATTTGATACCCATTTGGAGTGTCTAACAAGAAAAATGATTTTTTTCTTTAAGGAGTTTAGTCAGCTCAAATTTTATTTGACTTTCAAGGATGGGGTGATTTTTTCCTTAATTTCTGTTGTAGAGGTTTGTCATCAGATATCATTGGGATATTTTTTTGGATAATGGAGGTTCCATATGTTCTAAGATCATCATAGCTCCAAGAGAAAACATTCTTATATGTTTTTAATAAATGAATGAATGCTAATCATTGATATCGTGAGAGATCTAGACCTAGATTGATGTTTTGGGGTTTAATATTAGTTCCAAGGTTTACTAGCTCAAACCTCAAAATTCAACTTTGAAGTTTGGAATTAGTAACCTTCTTAAATCCGTCTTTCAAATCATAGAGATATTTAAGCTTGACTACAAATTTAGGTAAATAATTTTCTTTAGTTTTTTGTTTTCTTTGTGCCTCATGTTCATCGTCATCAACTATTTAATAATCATATGATGCTTCAGATGTTAAAAAGGTCAAAATGTCTTCATCATCATTGAACACACACCAATTGGTGAAATTTTTTGGAATGGATGGTCAAAAAATTACTTCAATGGAAAATATATTGGGACTGTAATATTTAGATGGTATAAGTCTAGATGCTACATTGGCTAAAAGATCAGCATTATCATTTTCAGGTCTTGGGATATGAGAGACGTTAAATTCCAAGAAAGGAGAAGTAAGATTTTGAACTAGAGATTGATACTTTTTTTTAAATGGGAAGAAACACAATAAATGGTGTTTCCTACCTGCTTTACAATAATTTTAGAATCTTCGAATACTTGCAGATATTTGACATTTAAATCCATTTATTTATATAATCCTTGGACCAGTTCCTCATATTCAACATTATTGTTTGTTAATTCAAACTCTAATCTATCGACTAGCATAGCTTTTTTTTTTAACCAGAGTTTGATAATTTTTTAAATGGGAAGAAACACAATGAATGGTCTTTCTTACCTGCTTTACAATAATTTCAGAATCTCCAAAAACTTGTAGATATTTGAAATTTAAATTTATTGCTTTATATAATCCTTTCACCATTGCCTCAAATTCAGCAATATCATTTTTCAATTCAAAATCGAATCTATAGGCTAGCATAGTTTTTTCTTTTTTTGGACTGATTAGTATAAAAAATGCTCTTACACCATCGTTAGATCTAGATCCATCAAAATACAAAGTTGAAAAAGATTATTTAACAAAAAAAATTTCTACAATATTTACACATTTAGAAAAATCTTATTGTGAAAATTTATCGATGTGAGAAGAAATTGAATTTATTAGAAATGGAGATTGTTATGCATTGAAATTACCCAAGAATCATTTGGTAGAGTAGTTCCCAAGGATTTTATTAGTAAAGGCCATTGGTTCATTTTCATTCTCAAAATTAGCTACTCAGTATTTCATGTGTTTCTCACTGTCAACTCAAATTTGATTTGGATTACCATTGTAAGGAAGCCACATGTGAGACCAGTATATGGAAAAATAACCATGAATATTTCCATACCAATCTCTACTAAGAATTAAACCATAAAAATTATGGATATCAACAACTAGAATGTCAATTACTTGATGGAGTTTTGAGTTAGAAGTAAGTCTAATGAGGAAAAAATTCATTCTCCTAAAAACTTGACTTTGGTTCTATATAATTGAACAATGTGAACATCATAATTTTGGGGTTAATGTTTAACTTCAAACGAACAAAATATGGCATTATATTTCAAGAAGCCCCATAGTCTCTGAAGCAATTGTGAAATTTTTTATTGAAAACTTCAAAAGTCAAAAGGAAAGGAGTAGTGTGTGAATTGGATTTATCTCCAATTAAAATGGCATACTAGGAATCAATCTTTTTAGATGTATCATTAGGACGTTTAGCTATTCCTTTAGAGGCTTTGGATGTAATAGGAGTAGCTAAAGGAGAAGTAGGTACTGCATTTAATTCTTTTAGTAGAAATTTTTGTTCTTGTTTCAATAGATCTACCTCATGTAAGGATATATTTTCTTTCATTTTCTTCATATCTTCGACTATATTGTATTAAATGGTGTATGATAATACCGAGGTATTTGATGTAGAGGGAGGGTGGGAAGAAGATGGGACTAATTGAGATGAGGCGAAAGGATATTTTTTAGTGAAAACTTCATCTTTAGCAATAGGGGATGAGGGTTTTTGTTTTTGGATTGGTTGTGATGAAAAAATAGGACCTTTACTTCTGGTTCTAAGAGGTAAGGCTTCATGACCATATTGATTATCAGACATAGGGAGTATGAAATCGCATAATCCATGTACTTTGACAAGTTCCTCGTCTTGACATTCTTCAACAGATAATTTTTTTTCATATTTGTCCTCATCTTGGTCAGATTCAGCGTTGGATATCATATTAGGTGGTTGAGGATTATATGTTTAAGCTTTCTTGAAAGATATAAAAGGTCTCTTAGAGGAAGACTCAACTACCTGCTTCTTGATTTATACCATCTCATTTGACATAGATTTAATGACTTTATGTAATCCTTCAAGATCAAAAGGATCTTTAGGATTTTTCTTTTTTGGCTCATCCTTAAATGTAACCTTCCTTGATTTCCTTTCTTCTTGAGTGGTTTTCTTTTATAATGTAATTTTTATTTTTTCAGCTAACAATGCTTCTTTCATGTTCTCAACTAAAGTTTCTTTGTTGGCTCTATCTAAAAAAATTGCAATAATATAAGGAAGAGAGGATATGTACCATTCAATATTTACATCAACACTAGGCTTTGATGTAGTTGGGATTTTGTTTAACAATTTATTAAAACTGCTATTAAAGTCTTTGATTTTTTCTCTTGAATTAGCTTTGAGATTAGAAAGATCATTTATAAGAGTAGCAATAGTGCGATCATCAAAAAATTTGGTGAAAACTTGTTCTTCAAAAATGTCCCAACTAGTTATAGTGCCTGATGGTAGTGAAAACTACCATGATCCTGCTAATCCTTTGAAAGTATCAGGGAATAATCTAACTACACAATATTTTTTAGATATTGCATTAAGTTTCATGGAAATAATGAAATTATGTAGGTTCTCTTCAGTAGGGAGTCCATCATCAGTATTATACTTAGGAAACATATTTCTGGGTTCATAGGTAAATCGTGAAGAGGTCCAACCAATTGAACAACTCCAGGATTAGTCAATGGGTATTTTCCATTGTATGACCTGTTGGATTTGAAGATATTGTAGTGGTTCCACAGGTTGATGTAATGGTAGAATAAAAAACCACTGAAATATTACTACTTCAGGAAACACTAGTTGATTGAGATGAAGAGATATGAATAGATGAGGAAATTGGTTGGGAAGAAAGAACTAACTGAGGGATGAATGATGGGGTTTGTGGAGGACAAGATGATATAATATCACTAGCATATGTTTGAGTTTTTGATATAGGAGTCTTCCTTCGATGGGAATGAAGAGGAAACTCAAATGGAGTTGTCCCAAGTTTTTCACATTAAGAACAAGTTAACACTCCATTCCCTTGTACGATGGAGGTTACACTTCCTTCATAGGCTTCAAAAAGCACAAGATTCTCTACTGAAATATAAATTTCTTCTAATTTCTTTATCAAAGTCTAGAATTTAGGTGATTTAAGAGTATAATAAGGGGAAGCTCCTTAGGAATTGAACTAGGAGATTTAAGAGATGATTGAACAACATCAGATCTATAGGTAGGAGACTTTGACCGTGGTCTTGGATTCATAGGATATTTCGAGAGATATTGGCTCTTTTGATGGCCTTTATATATAGGATTGGACCTTAATGTCATTCATAGTCAATTGTCCTCCTTTTAGCGCCAGGAATTTTGATGCCTAGAAAATCGCTGCACAACGTTGGGGGATAACCATCCAGTCAGGGACTTGAAAACCATCCCTTTTTCATTTGGAATGGTGGCTCCGACTGGGATTGATGGGACCAGTTTCCCAATAAATATAATTGAATGGATGAGTGGTTTTTATAACTGACTGTGACTTGGATGAATGGGAGTGACAACAAGCTAAAATATTTTATATACATATCTCTATCCCGGGATTAATTATATATTTTATATGTGATCTTGAAAGATGATCTTAAGTGAATGAGAATGAATATTATCAAGCACTTATAGAAACGAAAAACAATTTAAGTTAATTGATTTCATTAAATAGTTAATGAAATTAAATTACTAAGCTTATATCACAAAAAATAAATGTATGTCTTGTATATATAGTGAAGCATGGAAATATATGCATGTTCAATAGTAAATTAATGCTAGATTGTATTAAAAATATACATATAACAAAACGGTTAAAAGGAATTTAACTATCAATCACTTAAGATAGAACAAAAATATAAAGATAGAAGTATCATGTATATCTTGACTCTGCTCATGGAAAAATAGTCTTTGGTCCAGTCTTTTCTATTAAGATAACTTCAAGAGTACAAAATTTCAACTTCTCTAAAGCCTTATTTACAAAATTTCAGGACCCTTTCTTAATAGAAATGAAAGGGTTTATATAGTAAAATAAAATTATACAAATAAAAAATTCATGATGTACTGAGGAGGTTTAAACAACTCTCCTTAAAACAAGTGAAATAAGACATAATAGAGTTTTTTGGGTGAATGACATCAAGAGTGTGGTGTTATCGTTGTTTTCATTCATTGATTGAGCTAAAGGATATTTAACAAGGGCTGAACTTCAAGAGGTTCACTTTGTCTGATGCGTGGTTTTCCTATGTAGACCACATCTGAAAGTGGAATTGTCATGTGAGATGAAGTGTAAGTAAGCATCGAAGCATTAGCCATTGAGTGTGTGGCTTAACTAAGTAATGCCAATACTTCTCCCAATCGAGCTTTGCCAATTTTCTAATTTTTTACTCCTTTGATTTCGAGATCTTCTGCCATTGTTTTATTAAATATTTCACATTAGGGAGATAATCATGTGGCCATTTATCAATCAAGTTGGTAGCAAAGAGATTATTGTTGATGGTTTCAACAATATGGTTGGCCACATATCTTACTCTGTATATTTCCCTCTCTTCATGTTTCGGATGTATGTCCCAAACAATAAATAGGATTTCTTTATCCTCAATCCTGGGAATATTTTCCTTTTAGCCTTCTGCACTATACTGCCAAGTGACATATTCAGTAATTTTTTCATCAATGTCATCGAATTTTTTCTTTAATCAGACAATTGGTTCATCAATGAATCACTTTTATCGCACAGATCATTGATGATTGTCATCTTCTAACAGAAAACTACCTGTTTTTGGGCCAACAAGGTGTTGAATTCTAGAGCTTCTTTCTTGAAATCGTTACCTTTGGATTATATTTTAATTGTTCCACTGTAAACTGTAGCTGATGAATTTGAACATATTTGATACCAGTTTTAGATTGATGTTGAAATTTATGGTCAATGTTCTATTTCTCTGTCGGAAACTCTTGTTCTAGCTGAAGAATTATTTCATCCTTCTCTTTAACTAATTGGTGTACCTCTGTAGCTTTTTCAATTGTATTAGATGTATACGCACTTGCGAATTGTGTCAACCTTGTCAAATATTGAAATGGATTTTCTTGTGGATCCTTCCAGACTACTTCCATGGGTATATAGTTAGAGACTAAAGTCTATGATTGCTCAATTCTTCTCCTCTTTATTTGTTTCATCATTGTGGCTTTATGTTTGGGGATTAAAAATATGTATATAGGAGGAATTTATTCTATTTTTAACACAATTCTAGATTTCAGGTTGGTCGGGATGAATTCAACTACTTCTGTGCTAAAATCCTTGTCAGTAGACCCAACAGTGAACATGTTCTGACCTTTGTCTTGAGGCGTTTTGACTGTCTCTTAAGGATCGATTATTATTACCTCTTGTTGTCCTTTAAGATGTTGGTTAAATTGATCCCAGCCTTTCTCTAAGTCACTACTAACTACTGGCTCAGAAATCTGTACTTGAGTTGATTTGACTTCCTATGTTCCCAATAGGACATCAATATCCTTGGAAGGTTGTTCCAAATTGTTTTATTTTTGAGAAATAGGTTGGGACACCTTTAAGATGTAGAGGGGAATGTTTTCCAACATTTTGTTCTTGTATTGTTTAAACGAGGTTGGTTGTTCAGGACTACGACAATTTTTTGCTAATATTTCAACCTATAAATACTTCTCAATAGTTTCGAACATATGATCATAATGATCATTTTCATGAATTAATTGCTTGATATTTACCTGAATTGTAACATTTTACGAAATTTTTTTTGGATCAAACTATCTATTAGGAATTGTAAATAACTTTAAACACTGGATTTGATCTATTTCCAGTCCAGTGTGTCTATATTTTTCCAATTCATAAACACCAAAATGAATGGGGAAAGTAGGCCGGGAATATTTATTAGCGTCTTTCAAGGATTCAATAAATCCATTCCTTATTGTCTGGTAAGAAATTTCCATTGTGAGGAGCTTCTCTGGTATATATGATGGGAGGACATGGGGTTTGTCTAGGCTTCCATAAAATCTTACATAAGTAAATATTTCTTCCCTGGGCCACTTTTCTATGTATGTGAAATTAGCTTGGGCTTCTTTGGACAATTTTGGGGCTTTCTCATTAAAAACAACTTGATAGAGTGGCAGAATGACTCCGTGACAAATTCTATAGAAAATATTCCCATACTTGGATTGCTAGAGAATATTATGGTAAACATGAATGGGAGTGGGGTCTTTGATGGTCCATTTCCAACCCATGGTTGCAAAATTAGAAGTGAAACACACAACATCGATGATATAAGCACTCATAATAAGTGGGGGTACTATCTTGGATGTAATAGAGCGATTGTTTCTATAGTCAAGGATCTGAGAAGCAATATTTTTTGATAAAATGGTGCCCCAATCCATAATATATGATTTTGATGCAGCCTCCTTGAGAGGGACCTATTCAATTGAAAATTTACTTGTATTGGGGGAACGAAAAAATCCTACAGATCATGGTAGAAACATAGCAGTAGGGACCAACAAGAGAGGCAATAGAATACATACCCTTTTCATCATGCCTATGTTTTTTAGGGTTTTGCCACCATTTCGTTATCGGGTCTGATTGCAGCTTGTTCTCCTTCGCAAATGTATCGAGAAAAGCCTTGCCATATACCTTTTGGATGTTACGTATATGATAGAATTCTTTAAATCCTCTACCATGAATTACCCTATTATTGTATCTCTTGAGATCATAAATGTCTTGTCACCAATATTGAGATTATCAATCATCAATTTTACCATATCAGTATATGGTAGAATCTTTGGGAGTGTGACAATTATGTGAAGGAAAGATTTTGCAATGTCAGTGATAGTAGCTTCTGAAGTATTAGGGGCATCAGTTGTGGCTACTCTTTCAACTGCCCTGGGTTTCTTGTCTTTGAAAAGCCTGTACATTGCTTCCCATGAAGAAGAACCACTTTCTATAGCACATGTAGTATTTGAAAACAACGGTATCATCTTTGTTACTTCTGATGTCAGAGGTGCAGGATTTGGAGGAGCCATGGGTTTCTTTGTTTTCTTTATGGCCTTAGACATTTCGGAGGAATTTTTTTTCTCTAGACTAGCCTGCAAATAATGGAAAATAGGGAATGAAAAACAATACCAAAAATTTTGGAGCGATTAAAATAAAATCGAAATGATGGCGAATAAAGGTTACAATGTGAACAAATCCAAAACATTAATTAACTAGCTATAAAATCAGTTTGGAGGCTCGAAGTTGTCATACTGTTATGGTGGAAGAATTATGAAAAATTTGGGTTCATGTGCCTAACATGGAAACTTAATATTTTCTAAATCAAAATATCACATCGCAGTTTTGTATGGGGAAGAAGTCTTTAAAACTTGCAGCACATTTTTTTCGTCGATATGCGATCAGTCTTTACTTTTAAATAATTATTTTAACACACTTATCTAGGTTTTAAATTCTATTGAAATTTTGCGGGGAGGAAGATCAATGACAGTTTTGCGATGCCATATTCATATAATATTCACAATCTAGAAAAGAATGAATTTCGGAAGTAAGCTGACACTCAGTGGAAGTGTGATGCGATATATCACATCGAGAGTTTGAAATTAGGCGCAGTGAATGGTTGTTAAAATAATTGCAATTTTCAATTAAGTGATGAATGGCATGGAAATGACTGGGTCACTACAATGATTCTTTCATGAAATATAACTCGTCGGGAGACTTCTCCTTTTTTATCGCTTTTTCTCTTTCGAAAACATTTGCATGCTTTATGCCTTCAGTAATATCGCATCATAATTTTTAGATGGAGCACTTTATGCCTGCTCATTTCTTTTGCGATTTACCATTTTTTATTTGTGATGAGGGTTTTAAATGAATTTTCCACTTAAGGGATTGGCCAATAAGATATGACTTTAATATTTGAAATAAAAATTCCTATCTTACAAGTCACAAAGTGTTTTATTGTCTTAATCTAAAAATTTTAGAAGGGTCCTCATTATTTTCTAAGACTTATACTCAAAAATAATGGGGGGTTGTTGAATAGCACAAAAGGTTGGGACAAGAAAAATCATTCAAAATTTTGTCTTGGAGCATAAAATGAAGGATATTGTAGATGACTCTCACATAGGATATTTTTCCAGACATTATATTTTTTTTTCAAAGAAATGGATATGAATTTTTGTTATTAAAATAATCTAGTTACTAGGCTAGAAACTTTATGTTGAACCTCAAGATTACCGTCTCCTTTACAGTTTTCTCTTCTCATTTCACCACTTTTCCATAAGTTCATAAACCCTAATCAGTGAAAAATGCTAAGGTTTTGTCTGAAGGTTACACTTAAATGATTGTCATCTTATACTTTTGTGATTTTGATTTTTCGATAAGTTTTTGCAAATTAGCTTCAGAATGCAGCCTGTTCTGCAGCTAACTATGCATTCTATAGCCACTCTTATGGTTTACCAGGTTTTAGGTCTTAGTTGAGGAATAAAACCACATGGGTGTTTCTATAATCCTTCCCACATGGATTCTATCCTACTCATTTGATCCAGATCAACATAAGGAGGTGCCTAAACCTACGGTCAAAGTTACAAGTCAAAGAACGTTACCTATAGCAATAGGACTCCTGATTTTCTCTTTGAGGAAAATCATGAGTCTAATAGTCCTATTTTGATTGTAATTCAAGTCATACACCTGTAGCTAACTTAGCTCGCAATTATTTATTTAATTCCTCTTTAAATAGTGGTTCCACAAAACCGAGGAGTAGAAAATTCCATTTCAATACAGTTCGGATTTGCAAGTGAATACTCTGTTTTCCAGACTCTGTTTTAATAAAGAAGTTCAGTTACCAAATTCTTATTTGACTGCACTTTTGACAAGCTAGGAGTCAACCAACTTAGTAGCAGAGGGCCCCTGCTTCTAAAGGAGGTTTTTATTATGTTTGATAGCTAGATTTCTTTCATTCTATTTAGCAATTTATGTTATGTTTCATTTCTAGTATTTTTCAAATAGTTTAATGATAAATTACAATTGTGCAGAGTTGTTCTTCCAAAATGTTTCAAGTAGATAGAAATTATATTTTCAATATTGGAATAAGGATTGAAGTGATAGAAACCATGGTTGTTTAGCTTTACTGTTCTTTCCTTTTCATCTTCATTAAGTATAATTTCCAATTGCTGTGTCAAATTGATATTTATGAAAGCCATTTTCAATATGCTAAATTTATATTAAATGGTTAAATGTCTCACATGTGCAGTAGTTGAATTTCTCTTATTTATTGTCATTTTCTTGCTAATAATGAGGGGCATAATTGATTTCTCCGAAGACATTTCAAGATGTTAAAAACTTCACATTTGAGTGTGAATGATAAGTCAATTATACATTTGGTTGATCTTAGTTAGACGTTGCATGATTTTACTTTCAAGACCCTCATTTGATTGCAAACAACAATCTTCCTAAAAACCACTCTATAAGGAACTAATTTGAACATGTTAAGAAGGGATGTGTTGGCGTCCGGGTATGAACAACGTTCAACCCTCTTTCCACATAAATTATCAACCTGAGGGAGTTAGTTATTTGAAGACTAATGACACGGTATATGAAGGAACAAGAACATGAATTGTTGTAGATCACAGGTTTAAATCCAAAAACATAGACTACTGTAATAGCAATTAAATGGATTGCAAAATTAAAAGACAATGACAAGAATTAAATAATTAAACTGTAACAACAGTAATGAAATCACACTAAAACATAAAACAATGCAAATAAAGGAAAATGCAGCACTTGATCAGAAGAGTGGGCCCAACTCTCTGATCAAGGTTGTGGTAAACTTACGAATTAAAGATGAAACAACAAGATGTTGTACATTCAATTAATGTCAAAATAAACTATTACAAGATCTGTATGTAAGTGGGCTTAACCTCGATTCACAGCTCTCAGGCCTCTTTATACAAATTTCCTGGAAACCTAGATTCTCTTTAGCAACTCAATATTATAAAAATACACTTTGTTACAACAACAACCTAGTTGCCCAGAAAGAAACAATAAAAAGGCCTAAAATAACATTGGTGTGGAATTATAGAGTTTGTTATGCTATAACAGCAAATGAGAATAGCACTGGAAATTATGGGCTATTCCATGACTCACGGCTACAATGCTCCTGCTTTGGCCGAATCTGTAGAAATATCGCAGTTATTATATAAAAAAGTAAAACCTCCATGGCAATTACTTCATTAATCAAATATACCCTGAAATATAAGGAAAATGGTTTTTACCTCATGCATTTAAGAACAATAATGGTACAAATAGATAGAAAGATAGGGTAAAATGGGAGAGGAAAGTATACAAATATGGTACCCAAAATCTCCCCCAAACTATTCTATCTACATGTCCTCATGCAGCTCGTCGTCTCCTCAGATATGGATTGGATTGACTGTGAGTGGCATCAGACTATGTGAGATCATACTCTTCAGCCATTTCTATCCCTGGTGGTTTATATCCTTATGTGAAAACAACATCCTTCCACCAGTCTGGATCAATGTTGTATGCAGGAGTGTATCACTCGGCTGGCAACCAGATAAGGGGAAATTGAAACCTAAATCCCATCCATCTGACTCCACAGGTATGAATGCATGTTATGAAATGTGGCATTCTCTCTAGAACCCATGCAAATTTAGGTGCCCAAAATGGTTCTCGTTCTCTAATAGCTGAGGATGACAACATCCACCTTTTCTGACAACTGTCCAGTGCTTCTTTGTGGAACATCATAATCCGAATGACACATAGGTCATCACACCATTTATGGGTTACCAACATGTGTTCTTTGTGACCCTCAATATGTAGAAATGTATAATTATTGCTATAAATGTTTGAGGACTGGCCATTCTCTTTCCTCATCATTAATGGACTTCCGACTTGGTTTTCTTCAAATGTATCCTAGGCCTTCCTCCACTTAATCTGATTGATGGTATAGGAGGTGAATTCTCTTAAATTAATGTCCCCCATGAATGGAACGGGGTCAAAATACTGATCATGCCTTAATAAATACCCATGCATGTAGAGATGGCACATTAAGTGTTGTCCTATGATATCATGAATTTTTAAAATACAGAGAAATTGAATGGGGTCCTCAATTTCGTACCAAATCTCCTTATATATACTTTCAAGACAAAATAAAAGAAATTTCTCATGAAGGAATAAGGCATAGCTATGTGCAGGAGGTCTACACACCATTACCTACTGATCCAGGGAGAAAATCTTCTCCTTATCTATTTGCATCAGCTGCACTTGTTCTTCCAATTCTTCTATTCTAGCCTTCTATTTAGCTTGCTTCAGTCGCACCTTATATAACCGATCCATGTACTGTGTGATGATTCTAGCAGCCTGTTCTCGAACCCGAGTTGTTTCCTTCTTATGGCCACTTGCAACAGACTGCCACTTCTGGATCTCAGCAACCAATACAAATTCTCAGTCTTCGAACAACCCTTCAATCGGGCTAGTCTAGGTGGCTGTAGTGGAGACCTTAATTTTTGGTTTTACTACCCTCCATTTGTAGATTTTCACCTTCTTTTTCAGCCAGGAAACTTGCCTTTTCAAATCCCGAACCTCCCCTTTCAATCTCATGGTTTCACTGAACTGCATTTGATACCTCTTCTTGAGAGGTAACCTTATTTTCTCGCACTATTTGATCCATTCTTGTTTGAAAATAAGTTCGGTTTCTGGTCCTATGGCAGGCTTAGAAGGCATCATAATGCTTCCGGTATTCTCATCAGATTCTCTTGTTACGCCTTTCTAGCTGGGCTCCCTATATTTAGGGGCTTCTTCCTCTATATTCCCTTCGGGAAATCCTGTCGTCTCGTCAACATTTTCATTGAACACTATGTGTTCTCATGTTTCCATAGGAATTCTATATTATTCCCGAGCCTCTAAGTGCCTTGACAAAGGTTCGGTAGTGAATAGGCCAATCTTGGTCGTGTCAACAAATTTAAGAACTATTGGAAGAATTAATTCCCCCATTAATCGTTTTGGCGAGTGGAATCCCCTAACCCCTTTAGGCATCATGGACTAGAATGAAGAATGGGGGATAGACTCATCATCCTAATTTATGGCTTGAGCCAGAGCTTCATGCATTACTACCTTAACTGGGGCCAATGCTAGTTGCTGTGGGGAAGCATCGATTCTGCAGCTTGTTTCCCTTATGTCCTCTCACCCTTTGTTCACCATTTCTTCTTCTAGAGTCGATACTAGTTCTTGTGGGATAGTATTGACCTCCTAGTTTATTCCTTCTCTATCTTCCTGTTCCTCATGAATTGCTTCTTTTTCCATAGTCGGTACCAGTTCTTTAGGGATATCATTGATTTCGCAGGCTAACTCCTCCTGTTCTAGTCGAATTGGGGGCGGTTCTTGTGTAGCACCCCCGCTTGTATCAACATCCATATCTGCTTCGGTAGGTGAGGCTGTTTCTTACAAAACAACATCCCTTGCCATTCCTTTGTCCGTACTTTCACTCCCTTTCTCTTCATTGACAAAAGTCAATGACTATATGATAGTCTCAACTCCCTGCATGATGTCCATAATTTCTTCACCTATGGGCTCTTCAGGCGAGGTTGGTTCTTGTGTGGCAGCCTCGACTGTGTCACCAATTACCTCCTCCATTCTCATTTCTTCAGGTTCCTGCTAATAAACCATCATTTTCACTTCTTCGGGTTCGTCCTCATCAACTTCCATTTCCATTTCTTCAGGTTCCTCTTGATCAATTCCTTTTGAATATTGTTCTTCTGCTAAACCATCCAGAGAGACTGGTTCTTCTTCTCTAGCACCAATAATGGCTGCTATCTCTTCTTCTGATGATCCACAGAGTTCTTCCCAGGAGACCAGAAGCATGTTTATTGCATGCACAACCTATAAACGCACCAATCCATGGTTGGAGAGCACTGTCGGCATCCAGCACAAACGCCGAGCAGACTGCGCCATGTGCTACAACTATTTCAATAGGAAGAAGGGCATGTTTAAGGTATGTAAGTTAGCCTGTGGAAATCGAAGGTGCGTTATAATTTTAAAATGATACTTAAACAGAGTTATGGCCTGGCCTTCGTAACTTATGTATTTTATTACAAAACCTACAACTTCATTCCAAGGATAGGGCACAATCCTGCACTCATATCCTCTACCCATTTGAACAACACTTTCACCTACCTGCAAGAACAATTCAGGAAACTCCGGGAGAGAAACTCTCTGAGAAAACCATTGCTGCCCCTGCTGTCTTAGCCCTGTAAAATTTTTAATTACCTCTTCTATGACAGGAACTTCCAGACCTCTGACCGGTGAGTAATTCTTGTCTAAATTGAGTGTGAAATCCATTTTGATTCCCCTATCAAACCCTTGCAATCTGTACAAGTAGGTATCCCACCCGGCATCGAAAAATATTTTCCATACCTCTAGGTTGTTGTGGACTAAAGCTGTGTCTTCAGGCTCATGCCACACATCCAGCCCACCCATAATCTGGACACTTGTAGCAGTACTTCTTGTAACAACAGACCGTTGGGAGAAGTGGTGGATACCAAATTTGGAAAAAAAACATGGTGAAACTAAAAGGTGGTAACGGTAAATACGGATGGTAATTCTCAGAAATTGAGAAAAATCATAAAATAATATGGTAAGTGTAATGAATTAAAAATAATAATAATTTCTTATGGAGTGGAAAAGACATATTACGTATCCCAATAAGTCATTAGGAAAATTTTGAGGTCTAAAATGGGCCTCCTAAGGAAAATGTACAATCAAAATTCACTTTATGAGAACCAATCATATTTTAGGGGATGACATCATCCCTAATGGTTGAGGTGGCATTGCTTCAGTTAAAGGTACTTACTTGTCACATTCTTTATGGTGGCTAAAAACTCATGGTTAACCATGGTAGTGTTCTAAGTACTTTTAAAGTCAAAGCAAAGTACTCATAATAAATGTCATTTCACACTTTTTGAATAAAAATATATTATTTTCATTTCATATTTCTTGAAAGAAACAAGGAATATCCCTATACATTTATTATATTATATTATATTATATAGTATATTAATTACATGTTATTATACAATTTAAATAATATAAATATAAATTAATAGCATATAATATAATTAAGAATTTATAAATTTATATTTATATTTTATTTTAAGTTATTTAAGTGAAAAGGACAAATGCATTATTTGTTCAATGGTAATGACATTTTCTTGAAAAGATCATACTTATTTATAGTCATATCAATACAATTTTTTTATTAATTTTATTTTGGTACAACTTTTGAATTGAATTTAACATGGTTACATGGATTGTGGTGCAAAAAGTGAATTTCAAATTCATAAAAATTATTTTATTGGTTTAGCTATTATTTATTATTTCCTTAGGACGCCCATTTTAAACCTCAAAATTACCCTAATCATTGCATGATTATACCAAATTTTGATGGGGATCGTAAGGTGTACCATGCATGGACTGTCATAATGATTTATGAGGTAATTATTACATGGTCCTTGACTATGACGGCACGCCCCTGCCAAACTTAAATTTTTTCCATCTGCGACATTAAAGTCTTCACCTGGGATATTTAATTAAATAAGTAAAAGTCACGTGGAGGCAAAGCTGGCGGCCTACTTGGATGAAGTGATGGTTAGTAGGATGACGATGCAGTAATGATGCGGATGGAGTAACAACAATATGAGTAACATCATCCAGTGTAACAACATCTAGAGTAACAGTAGTGCGAGTAACAGCATCTGGAGTAATAGAATCTGGTGTAACAGCATCTGGAGTAACAACATCGAGTAGCAGCATCGGAGTAATAGAAGTGTGAGTAACATCATCTGGTGTAGTAGCATATGCAGTAACAACAGTGTGAGTAGCAGCATCCAGAGTAACAACAGTGTGAGTAACAACATCCAGTGTAACAACATCTGGAGTAACAACAGTGCAAGTAGCAACATCCGGAGTAACAGCAGTGCGAGTAGCAGCATCCGGAGTAATAGCAGTGCGAGTAACAACATCAGGTGTAACAACATCTGGAGTAATAGCAGTGCGAGTCGTAGCATCTGGAGTAACAATGGTGCGAGTAATAGCATTCGGTGTAACAACATCGATCAAGGAGTAACAACATTGTGTAGGAGCACCCGGTGTAACAGCATCATGACTAGCAGCAACCGAGTAAGAACACTATGAGTAGCAGCAACCGAGTAACAAAACCATGAGTAGCAACAACTGAGTAACAAAACCATGAGTAGTAGCAACTGAGTAACAACACCATGAGTAATAGCAACTGAGTAACAACACCATGAGTAGCAGCAACTGACACTTTAGAAAAAAATTCTTTGACTTTTACTCCTTAGTAGTAACTCCTGCAAAAAGACAACAAGATAACCAATATAATTCTTTATTCTTTTATTATTATTATTATTTTCTTTTCTTTTTTACATACAACAAGGGTGCAGAGGAAGAATTCTCTGCACTGATAACCTTCAAACCAGATTTCTTAGTGAGGTGTTTAATAAAAGCATCCTTAGAGGCCAGGCAGTGGTATAATCTCAGGTGATGTCCATTGACTATAAATGAAGCACGTGTATCATCAATTGTGACTAGCCTGACTATTCCATTATCAAATACAACATCCACCTTGTAAGGTCCCATCCAATGAGTGCAAATCTTTCCCTTAAAATCTTCAAAGTGGGATTCATAAAGTAGTGCCCAATTTCCACTCTAAAACACCTTATTTTTAATAAAATTATCATGCCATTTCATTCTTTGCTGCTGGATAGCAGTAGTTCTCTAGAAAACCACTGAACGGATTTCATCTAGTTCATTGAGTTGAGCCAATAGGTGTTTTTGGGCATATGATAGATCTAAACCAACTTCCAGAGATGTTATGAGTGTACTAATTTAAAATTGTATTGGAAACAACAGGGATTTCCCATAAACCAGCTCGAATGGTGAAATCCCGGTTGTATTTCGCCATGTTGTTCTGTACCCCCAGAGAGCTTCAGGAAGCTTCTGAGCCCAATCTTGATGATGGTATGCCACATTTTTTTTCAATTTGTTTTCCAATGTCTTGTTTGTGCTTTCCACTTGTCCATTCGCTTGGGGATGGTATGGAGACGTCACCCTCTACTTGACCCCATATTTTTGCATGAGCTTTGCTATCATGTGTGATGTGAATTGTGCTCCTCCATCTGAAACAATCTCTCTTGGAGTACTGGAACGAGAAAAAAATTATTCAAATAGAAAATCTGAGACCACTTGCTCTGTTTCTTTTGCAACAGCTTTGGCTTCCACCCACTTAGTCACGTAATCAGTACAGACCAAGATGTGGAATTTTTGCTGGGAGGGTGGGTTAAAGTTTCTAGTGAAGTCAATAGCCCATTTCTCAAAAGGCTCAAGGACTATCTGTGCCTGCAAAGGCATTTCATCAGCTCGAACGGGTTGCCCCATACGTTGGAAACTATCACACCTCCTAACATAATTTCGTGCATCACAAAAGATAGAAGGCCAGTAATATCCCATTTGTAGCACCTTATGGCCTGTTATTTGCTTGCAAAATGCCCTCCACAAGGGCCATCATAGGCAACTTTCAATATCTCATAAATATCATCCTCAGATACACAGCGTCAGATCTGCTTATCCACTCTTGTATGAAAAAGGTACCCTTCCATCCAAGAATATCGAGCAGTATGATGAACAATTTTTCACTATTCCCTGTATGAAAAATCAGGAGGTACTTTCCTTGTAGCAATATAGTTAGCAATATCTGCATACCATGGTGGTTTAGTAGAAACTGAAAAAAGATGTTCATCAGGAAAACTATCTTCTATAGGTGTGCATTCATCATTGTTATCCATTATAGATATGAAATCAATGACAACATTATCTTTTCTGGGTTTGTCTACTATTGCAATATCAAATTCTTGAAGCAATAGCAACCACCTTGTAATACATCCAGGAGTAATAGGTTTATTCATCAAATACCTGATTACTACGTGATTAGTATGGAAAATAGAAGAGTACTTGGTGATGTAATATTGAAACTTATTGACAGAATAAATGACAGCCATGAATTCCTTTTCTGTCACCGTGTAATTTAGTTCAGCAGGAATTAAATTCTTTCTCACATAGTAAATTGTGTACGGTGTATTGTCTACCTTCTGTCCTAAAACAACCCCTACTACTGTCTGAGAAGCATCAGTATATATGTGAAATGTTAATGCCCAATCATGTCCTCAGAGTATTGGAGCCGTGCAAACCAGCCCTTTAATTTTCCTCGAAGCTGTCTCATAATCTTCAGTCCACAATATTTCTGCATCTTTTGTTAGAAATTGAAAAAGTGGATGTGCTATTTTAGAAAAAATTTCTATAAAGCGTCTATAATAACCAACACAACCAACAAAGCTACGTACCTATGTGGGTGTTTTTGGTACCAGGAAGTGTAATATTACCTCTAATTTAGCCGGATCAACTCGAATTCGAGTAGCTGAGAGCAAATGTCCCAATACTACTCCTTCTTCCCTCATCATATGGCATTTGACTGTACTCAGAGATACATGGGTCTGCTTACATCTTTTGAGTAATTTCTCCAAATTTTCCAATCCTTCCTCGAATAAGTTTCCATATGGAGTAAAATCATCCATATAGATCTTAACGCTATCAACAAACAAATTAGAAAATATTCCCAAGATTTCCCTTTGGAAGGTAGCAGGAGCATTACACAGGCCAAATGGGAGGACCCTGTATGCAAAGGTTCCCCAAGGGCATGTGAAAGTTGTTTTATCCTGGTCTTTCGAGGCTATCTGGATCTGGTTATATCCATTGAATCTGTCTAGGAAGGAAAATAACTTCTTACCAGCCAAGGTATCTAGGACTTGGTCAATGAATGGAAAAGGGAAATGGTCTTTTCGCATTGCCTAATTTAGTTCCCTGTAATCTACGCAGATCCACCATTTACCACTCTTTTTGCGAACAATAAATAGCTGAGATACCCATTGGCTATCTAAGAAGGGGTAAATGAATCCTAAATCTAATAACTTTTTTAATTCTTCCTTGACAATGTTTTTGAGAACAAGGTTCATTCTCTGTTGAGGCTGTCTTACAGGACAACAATATTCCTTAATATAAATATGATGGGTACATAAGTTGGTAGGGATCCCCTTCATGTCGGTATAATCCAAGGAAAAATCTTCCTAATGATCTTGAAGGACTTTCAAAAGTTGTTTTATCTAGGATTCAGACAGGTTTGGGTTCCTATTAAGCTTTTTCCCTGGTTCAATCTCAATTGGAATACTATCATGGGATGAGGTTATAGGAATGTCTTCAATGTCATCTTCTGGTTCAATGTTTTCCTGTGTTTCATAGCTCATAGCAGATTCTAGAATATGTCGAGTTGAATCGGAAACATAACTGGAATCGTTAATGAAAGTGTTAATGTCATCGTCCTCGGTCTTTGTTTTAAAATTAAAGGGCCTTCCCAATACTGAGGACTGGTCTAACATCTTCATTTTCAGGTTCAAGCTCTTCTACAGGTAGAGGTTTCTGACTGGTTAATGATTTTTAAGATGGGCTAGGTTTTGCAGGAGGGTAAAGGTTAAGATTCTTTTTAATTGTCCCATTTGATATGATCATATGCCCAAATCGGCACCCTATGTAGGTGTCTGTAGTTGTGAGCCAGGGTCTTCCTAGGATCAACGGGCGACCACCAACTGAAGATCGAGTCTATAATACAAGGAGGTCAACGTGGTAATGCCATGAATCTACCCAAATAATCACATCTTCTAATTTCCCTACTGGTTTAAATGTAGACATGTATGCTAGTTCCAGGATAGTAGGGGTTGGTTTAATGTTTCCAAGACCTAATGTGTTCATTGTTTCAGCAGTGATAATGTTGATGGAAGCTCCCAAATCTACCAGTACATTTGGGATTTCAACCCCATTCATATGTAGTATTAGAATCAGGTTCCTAGGGTCTCTGTATTTTACAAGCATGATATTTCCTAACATGATGTCATATAGTCTACCCATTACATTAATGGTTAATGGATCCTTAGGTTTCTTCCCTGGTTTCTTAGAGCAATATTCTTTAAAGTCCTTGCATATATAGGTACATCCCTCATAGCCTGTAGCAGGGGTATTTTAACAAAGATATTTTGCAGTTCCCCTAAGAAATCCAATTCTTCTTGAGGGTTTGGTTTACTCAAGGTCAGTCTTTCAGGATACGGAGGAGAAGTTGAATGACCTTGATTAGGAATGGCTTGGGGAGGTGTTTGATTCATTATGTTTTGGTCTGATTTCTCCCCTGCTATTCTCTGTTCTGGTTCTGTATCTTCACTGTCAATTTTCTCTATAATAATAGGTGAAGTAGGTGCATTTACTACCTAGCCAGATCGTAGGTTTATCTCATTGAGTCCTGCGGTAGAAATTTTGTAAGATGGAAGGTTCAAAGTGTCTGTTTTTTGGATCCCTTTATTGTTAGGATTCGGGTTGGGCTGGATAGGAAGTTGGGGTCTTATGGCTGGGTTTCCTAGAGTTACATTGGAGGGAAACTAAAGTTGTTGCTAAGGCATAGTCTGAAGAAACTGTCCAGTAGGAGAGGGTCCATGCCAAGTCCGATTCCATGAAGGACTTAGACTTACCTGGGGAACCCATTATTGCCAAGGGGGATACTGATATTGAGACCACGTAGCTACAATTGGTGCATATTGGGGACCCAAATTAAAATTATTAAAATACTTAGATGGGTCCTGAAACATACTTCGATTCATAGCTAGTGGTCGAGGTTGCCATGGCTTCTTCTGGAACAGTTGATCTACCATGCTTTCTTCACTTGCTTCTTGGAAAACTGCCTTTAGTCAGGGAAAGGAAGGACATGAGCTGGTCGCATGAGTTTTTTCATAGATTGCATAGGCTTCCACTGTGTTCAATGGGAATTCCTTCAAAGGATGCTTCTTTCTGCACTGTGGGCATAATATCACCATAGTCTTTTCCAACTCCATTTGTTTCTTTTTATCTTATAGAGTGTCCATCTGGGTGGATAATGTGCTTAGAATATCAGTCCTTATTTTTGACAGTAGATTTCCAATTTCTTCTTTTGTAACCCCTACACCGGTAGTCTTTGATGACCAAATTCCTTGTCCACTCCTTGCGGCCCCCTGTGAACACTTAATTCAATAATCACAGATAGTATCGAAGTCTTCTTTTGAGATATCCCCTTTTCCTATTATATTCAAAAGTTGCAGTGAGTCTTCTCTAATTTCTCGGAGAAGAATTATCTTCAAAGTGTCCTTGTCCAAGTCATTATGTCAATACCTCTACAATATGAATTTAAATCATTCTAAATAGTCCTCCATATTTCCATCCTCTTCTTGTGCAAACTTAAAGATTTCCTCCTTAATGTCATGGGATTTATAGTAATCTTCGTATATCTCCAAGAAGGCTTCTTTCATTCCTTCCCATGAAGTAATCGTGCTTCCTCCTAAACCCAGGAATCATCTTAGGGCTGTCACTTTTAGGGTAGCAGGAAATATATTTAATTTCTGGGCATCTGCAATATAGTCATATCCTCGAAAAACAATGTCAAATTCAAAGAGGAATGTATCAGGGTCTTCAAAATAAAACCCATGGAAACTAGGCGGATCTGTTAAAGGGATGGGTCTCATTGGTGCATCACTTGTAACGTCTCCAATTGGAAAATCAATAGAGGAAATTACAAGTGCCATAAATAATGTACAATACTCACTTGGAATTTCTATTGGTTCTACAGTTGGTATTTGGAGTGATTCAACTATAGGAGGTTGCACCGCACTCCCCTGGTCCCTTGGTGACTCAAAATCCTTCAGGAATTCCTTCACCAAATAGGAATTGTTTGATTTGACTCTAGGAATTTTTACAGCATTGCCTTGGTCTCGTGGGGATGAAAACCCTTTTGGAGGTTCTTCTTCCCAATTATATTTTCTCAGTTCTTCTAATCTTATGCTTTCTATTTCTTCCTCTTCTGCTGCTGATAAGGATGTCTCCTCCACCGATACCCTATTTATTAATTCTTCCACCGTCAAAATAATACCTTCTCGTGTAGTGGATGGAACTAGTTGCTCCATAGACTGCCCTTCGGACTTCGTCTAAAATCTTACCTTGAGAGCAGCATGGGATGATGCATCAGATCTAGATTTTTCAATAATCTCCTGAATGTATGTCTTCCTTCCTAGATCCTTTCTTTTCTTTGGGGGTCTTCCTTTGCCCCTCTTATTCAGATCCTTGTTCATACAAATTGTGAATAGGGTTCATCAAAGTAACAAAATCGGTCAGGACCCGGAGTAGGACATATAACTTCCTCCTTGGGATGAGAGATTGGTTCAAATAGAAAATAAAAAGAAAAATAAAATCGAAGTTCAGGACCTGAAGTAGGGTAATCAAATACCCTCCCTAGGACGAGAAGTTGGCCCTTCAGAAAAGAAAATAAAATGAAAAGATGGAAAATACCCTCAAGACTTAGGGCAAGGTTTAAAAATACCCTCCCCAAGACAAGGGATTAATTTTAATGGAAAAGCAAAGCAGAAAGAAAAACAACATGCTATACTTGGGACTTGGAGCAGGGTAATAGATTCCCTTCCCAAGACGAGAGATAAATTCTACAGAAAAACAGTAAAAAGCAGGAAACAAAAACACAAAGTACTATGCTCAGGACTTGAAGTAGGAAATATATTCCCTCCCCAAGATGAGATATTGACCCTTAGATCTATTATAGATCCTATTATTACACTTGTTAGCCTTCCCCAACAACGACGCCAAAATTTCGTGTCCAGATATGAACAATGTTCAACCCTTTTTCCACATAAATTATCAACCTGAGGGCGTTAGTTATTTCAAGACTAACAACACAGTATATGTAGGAACAAGCACATGACCTACTGTAGGTCACAGGTTTAAATCCATAAACACACAGACTACTGTAACAAAAATTAAATGGATTACATAATTAAAAGGCATTCATAACAATTAAAGAATTAAACTATAACAGCAATAACGGAATCACACTAAAACATAAAACAATGCAAAGAAAAGAAAACGCACCACCTGATTAGAAGAGTGGGCCCAACTCTTTGATCAGGGTTGCGGTAAACTCATGAATTACAGGTGAAACAACAAGATTTTGTGCATTCAATTAATGTCAAAATAAACTGTTACAAGATCGGTATGTAAGTGGGCCTAACCCCGATTCACAACTTGCAGGCCTCTTTATACAAATGTCGTGGAAAGCTAGATTCCCTTTAGCAACTCAATATTACAAAAATACACTTTATTATAATAGCAACCTAGTTTCCCAAAAAGAAACCATAAAAAGGCCTGAAATAACGTTGGTGTGGAACAGCGTCTGTTACATTGTAACAAAAAATGAGAATAGTGCTAGAAATTATGGGTTGTTCCACGACTCACGGCTGCAATGCTCCTACTTTGGCCGAATCTATAGAAAAATTGGAGTTAATATATAAAAAGGTAAAACCTCCATGACAATTACTTCATTAATCAAATATCCCCTGAAAGATAAGGAAAAGGGGTTTTACCTCATGCATTTAAGAATAATAATGGCACAAAGAGATAAAAAGATAGTGTAAAATGGGAGAGGAAAGTATACAAATCCGGTACCCAACAGGATAGTCGAATGATTAAATATAATGTAATTTCTTAGTTATTCATGTATAGCAATTTACCAGTTCCTTAGTTCAAAACATGTGTAATTAGCTTACTCAAACATTACTTCAAAGAAGGTCACTCTTTACAATTGAATAATTGGAGTATCTAAACACATCTTAGGTATTTTCATTTTCATTCCTTGTTTTCTGTTCTAGGACCTTAGCAGGCTAAAGTACAAACAATTACTAAACTCCATCTCAATAGGTTGCACCTAAAAATTTAACGTGAGATAACTGAAGGTACAATAGTTGATTTATTTTCTGATTTCATAGGTATTGTAATTAGTATTTTAGGAATATATCCATGGATTAAGATTTAAAAAATAAATAGATAGATACTTTGATTTCCAAACTAGGTCTTAAACTAGCCCTTAGTTTTAGGTTTGATTTTATGGAAATTAGAATAGTTTTAGTACACTTTGTTGGGCCAGAATTGTGAATTACAGATAAATCATGCTTCCCTAGATAGGTGCTAGTCTAGAACAATAGGTGAAAGACTATACAACTATTTTTTCTAACTCAGAATAGATACACAGAGAATATTGGAGGCTTACTTGTTCAATCGCTTCTAAATGGTTCCTTCTGTCACTTTTGCTGTAGCTTCAAATCTAAGCAGTTTGTGGGCTGAATGCTTCTTGCAAGAAATAACACTGAAACAACATAAGATGCAATAATATAGATATCTATTCAAGCTAGTTAGCTGAACCAGTAAAGCATAAACCATATACATCAACCAAGATCTTGCAATATGGAAAATCAAAGCCAATACAGATGCATATAGGGAAAAATTAGCAGTACTCTTTATTGATGATAGAAGGAGAGGTTAAAAGCTAATGACTGTTTTGAAGTGACCTTCCAGCAACGTTCCCAAGCCTCATCACAGTATAAATCTCTCTAGAAGTAGCTTCACAAATCTAGCTCTCAATTGAAAATCCTCCAACATTTCTCTACTCAAATTATTCCTTCTCAAGCACTCAGATATGTGCTCAATTTATAGATGAACTGTAGATTTTTTTTCAATCAATAACTTTCCAAAAATAGGAAAGACATTTTTCTAGTCATGTAGATGTCAAATGGACACTTGGATCTGAAGCTTGACACATGTGTACTCTTCTAGAAGGCACTGGCCAAGTGGAGATTCCAAAAAAATGATAATTTTTCTCCCAATGTGACCAACGTACCTGTGAATGTCGGGAAGTTCTTTGCAAAGAAGCCTTGCATGGGGCTACCTGCGTATGCAACGCACCTAGGCCCCTTTGAGCCTGCGTTGGTGCGTTCTCAAATGCTATATAATAAGCTTCAAACCATGGAAACCTTTCTTGATTAAAGTCTTTCTTGATTTGTCTTGTTTCTTGTCTTAGGTCATGTAGCAACTGAAATGACAGGGAATGATAGACCCTTGATCATTGGTCTTGTCTTAGGTCTAATAACATGTACATAATTCAGAAAGTCATCTTCATTGGAATGTTGCCCAGATGCAGACATGCCTATACATATAGGCCCATGTTTCGATGACAATCTGTATGTAAGGTCATCGTACAGATGATGTGTAGAACAATCATGAAATCGCAGCCTGGATGGCTGAAACTAGATCCGGGGTCTTCTTATCTCGTTCACTCAATCATTGAGGTACAAGTCTAGCCATGTGAATATATGATTTGTCGTCGAACATGGAAAGACATCGTTTGATTAATAGCCAATGATGTGAGTTGTTAATAAACGCGAGAGAACCACCATTAATGTAAATCGCCCTCAAGGTACTGCAGTACATTTCATAAGGCGTGAATAGATGATTTGATGTCAAACGCCAAATAAAATATTTCGATCAAAGGTCCGGAAGTGAGGATTTTTTCGATGCTATAACAAGCCTCATGGTACTGGAATCTGATGTTTCTAAGTGAACTTCCTCGATATTGATTTGTCGTCAATAGGAAGTCACCTTATTGCAAAACTGGAGTTACTAATTTCGGAGACAAGGGTATGACTTGATATAGCAATTTTCAGGGATGATGGTCATGAAAATGAAGGTTTATGAGTATTGCAGAAGGATGATTTTTTAATCACTAGATGAATTCTCTTGAACATATCGGTGACCTTGTGATGATTTGGCAGCATTGACCCAAAATCGAAGAGAAGGTATGATGAACCATAGGTGTGCATGAACCGTCAAGATGATTACCCAACCCAAACAGTCACGGGCATGGAGTGAAAGAAGTGTCATGTTCAAGAACGACTTGCTACCAAAAAGAAACTTTGCTTACTTTTCCCAAATTTTCCCCAGTCATTTGTTGACCAGTACCTCTTTATTTTTTAACGAGCTTGAGGAGGATAAAATTTGCTTGATCTATAATTCAACCCTTCGGGTGAATAAAATATCGTTATTTAATAATTTAATGAATGTAGCAATGAATGAAACTCAATTCTTGCCATGATTGAAAAGCCCGTCACTATTTTATGTTTTAAAAAGCTTAACGACAGTGATAGCCCGATCCTTTTTCATATTTAGAGACTCTGAAAAAGAGGATGAAAGAGAACTCCAAAAGTACTTTTTCGTAAATTTGTCACTCAGATCCGAAAAAGTGTAAAATAATATCTAAGAGAACCTCTTTTTTCATGTTTAACTAAGGTACTCCTTTTTCGTAAATAATCAATCTCAGTCCGAAAAAGGGTTAAACTTATATTGAATATATATCAATTCATTTACTTTAACGAGCTGGAAAAGACAAGTGCTTGGCAAGATTTTCACATTATTGGAGTCTGAAAAGAGCTGAAAGAAGACTCCAGGGGTTCCTTTTTCGCTGTTATAGAAGCTCGAAAAAGAGATAAAAGTGTGCTTCAAATCCTTTTTCGTTTTTAAGAAAGCTCGAAAAATAAGGAGAAAAAGTATGCTTTGTGGTCAAGTCATTCTTTGAAATAATCTGCATGACTAATCTGTTCATCAGTTGTATTTCCTATTCAAAAAAGCATCAAATGGATTAAAAATACCTGTTTCATGATAAAAACATAATAAAACTATAGTCATAGCAATAAATTTAACTTGCAAACAATTAAATGACTATAAAAAAGTAGTTTCACTATTCATTTTTACCATTCCATAGTTACCATTTGCATTTTGGAGCTCTGAACCTGATTTTTCCCTCCAACTTTAGTCGTTGATTGCGGTCATTTCTATAGAAGGATTTCATCTCTGTTTGATCTAGGTTAGTACCATGAACCTCCTCTTCCCTTTCGTATCATTTCATTTCCATTCTTTATAACTTTTTAGGGTTTTGAGGCCCCTAGGGTAAATTCTACCTGAAATGAGGGCAACACACCCCTGAATGTCGAAACCTGCATTGCATAGAAGGTACAGTGAAAGGTACCTGCATGTGAAACACACTGTCTCAGCCCAGGGAGTGCAAAGAACAAGATATTATTGCCTTGAATGATCCAGGTACTGTAAGAGCCCTAAGAGATTGTGGACTACTTAAGTACTTTAAATTGTCAGGAATGAGGCAACAACTAGAACTCTTGGAGTTTTTAGTTTGAGCATGGGATCCGGTGATAGAGGCATTCCACATTAAAAATCAAGAGGTGCCCATAAAATTTGAGTATGTTTATTTTCTCACAGGTTTGTCAAGGAGAGGTTTGCCCATTTCTCTCACAGGGTTTACCGTTGGAGGAGAGACTATGAGGGATTATGTTATGTAGTATTGCTATCCAGGGGAAAAACCTAGAAAATATGGAAAAATAAACATCTGATATGTCAGGGATTTTCCTTTGAGAACCATCCTTTTAACAATTGCTAAACTTTCTGGCATTGTTACACTACATGTATCAAACATATTGTGTATGCAGTATGCACTAGAGTACTTAGGGCCAACAGTCTTCAACTGGTCTGAAGTTGTTCTATCTCAAATAAAGGAACAACTGAATAAAGCAAAGGGAGGAAGGAAGAAATTTTGTAGTTATGGTTCAATCCTTATCTCCTTCACTTTGTAATGGATTCCACTGATGCAACCACAACATGGGTAGAACTCATGGGTCAGCATGCAGGCCAATCAACCATTGTGTTCTCTACTTCATTATTTGCTTGCTTCCAACGACAGATTGTTGCCATCGATTAGTACGTATACGCAGGTGTAGAATTTCGAGAAGATCCAGATCTAGTATTACCAGAAGGCGCTCAATGGGGTGCAATAGGTAAGAATTATTTGACTATGTTTTTTTATTTTTTTAAGGTTTATAAAATTTTTTCGTGTTTTTATTTCTTTCCAAGACTAAACTAAATTTTTTATGTAATGAAAATATCGATCGTGTTCAACCAGTAGAGGAACCATAGCGTGAAGTAGATGTGCCAGTAGAGAGGGCTATTGGGAGAGAAATCCTTTAGGACCTTGATATGGCTGAGACTCTAGCTGAGCTTCAACATCACATAGAGGGGTTGACCTTCGGGATTCTGGATTTCTGGATCAAAGAGCTTCCCATGCAACTGCAGCAACACACTATTGGGGTTCCTAACCATTAGATGAAGTTTCTCTGTAGGATTGCTATATCTATAGCATGTTACAATGAGCACCACTAGTTTACTTGTGACTTTTTGCATACATTTTGAGGTCAGATGACCAATGTGTCTTGGAATTGTTTTTTGTAAAAACCTATAACTATCTATCTATATGTTTTCAGAGTTTTTCCTATGTTTAATGCGCAATCCTATTTAAATATTTGAATGTTTTCTTTACCTATGTCGCAATTTTTTGTCTAAAACTTGATTAGCTAATGAATTTGTTAAAGTGTTCAAATTTTTGGAAATGTGTTGATATTGAATGAAATCAAAATGTCTTTCGAAAAGTCAAACTTTTGGGAACAATCTAAGTGTTGGATTTCTAAGAGTATAAACACTAGTAAGTTGTAATACCACAAGTTGTGAGTCTAACCTTATGATTATGCGGTTAATACGAAATGAAATGGAATTAGAGAGAAGTTCGATCAACATGCTATACTCAGTGATATTGTTCGTTGATCTACCAATACAAATCCCTTGAAAACTCACTAACTCACCATTCAGAGAAAAAATGGCCCACATTGCAGAGGATAGATTCTGCGTACTATGAATAGCACCATCAGCATATCCAACAAATGGTTCCAAAGATTTAGACATCTTCCATAAAATGTAAAGTGGATTACTAACGTCAAGAAAGCTCTAAAACAAATTAAGATAGTGAATGCAAATCAACAACATATAAAAAATATAATACAAAAAATTACTACGCTCATGATTAAGCATAGCAACGTTTCAAATACAACCCATTTCTAGGCTGTGCCAATGGAATTCCATTGTAATCAACTAAATCATAGGAACCCTTAGCAAGAACTCTTTTGAAAATATAGAGGCCATGCCATAATGGCTCAAATTTCCCTATGCCTATTACATCAGCTTCTTGATCGTAAAGAAGGACCAAGTCGCCCTCTGAGTAGATGTGAGGCTCAACATTTTTGTCATATTCCACCTTTATATGTCTCTTATGTGCTTCGTTGGCCAATTGGGCTTCACTACACATTTTATCTAGATGGATGAGGTTAAGGAGACATGCTTCTTCTTATGAGGTGTCAGGTAATAATTCTATCACAAGTTTTAATGAAGATATTTTGCATTGGATTGGTAAGATATCTTCCAGACCATACACCAATTGAAAAGGAGTAAATTCAGTTGCGTTTCTTACCGAGGTTCGATACGCCCACAAAGTAGAGTACAAGATCAAGTGCCAATTCCTTTTACAGACTCCTATCATTCGTTGAAGCATTCATTTAAGAATTTTGTTAATAGCCTCAACTTTTCCATTTGATTATGGATAATAAGGAGTAGAATTATGATGTGACAATCCAAACTTGGTAGTCAATTCAGACATCATATGGTTATGAAAATGCCTCCCATGATCCGTAACTATAGCTTGTGGGACCCCAAACTGTGCAATAATGTGGTTGAACAAAAACAATGCAGTTGTCTATCTTGTGTCGTTGAATGTAGGCATCGCTTTGGCCCATTTGGTAAAATAGTCAACTGCGACAATAATATAACCATACCCCCCCAAACGAAGGAGGGTTACAGGTCATAAATTCAATACCCCATTTCGTAAATGGTCCAGCAGAGACAACATGATGCATTGGTGCTAGTGGTTTCCAGATTTTATGATAAAAAATATAGCATGCATGAAAACTTCTGACTCTAAGGATGCAGTCTTGGAAAATAGTAGGCCAAAAGTAATTGGCGTAGAGTATCTTCTGCGCGGTAGCATATCCAGATAAGTTTCCACCACAAGCTCCATCATGATAATCATTTAACACTTTTTCGGCCTCCTCATGAGTGAGGCACCTCCTTAAAATGGTATCGACACCATGACGATAAAGTGTATCATCGGAGATCAGATAATATTTGGCGTGGCATCGAATATGTCTCTAATTAGAGTGAGAGTTATTAGGTCAAAATTTTTTGGTTTGGAGATAAATGATGAAATCCCCATACCAAGGATTAGATGATCCAATTAGAAACAGAGACTCGTCTGAAATAGATGGTTCCAACGTAGTAGCAGTACTATCAGAGGGAAGGTCATAGAGAAGCTCAGCCAAAACTAAAGACTTCTTTGATTTGGATTTGATGAATTCCAAATCAAATTCCTGCAAAATGACAATCCATTTTGAATATCCCCCCCCCATCAATTGATGTGATATGATGTAAATCATGGGGTTGCAATATGAAATTATTGTTCTTTTTCGGAGCAGGATATAATGGCAAAACCTTTGGACAGCTTGAATAGCTGCCAAGGCAAGATTTTCCACGTATGAGTACTTAACTTCCATATCATTGAGATTACGACTCAAATAATAGATAGGATGTTCAATACCATCTTCTACTTGGACCAAAACCATAGCAATGGTCGTTTCAGCCACGACGATATATAGGAAATAATCAGTTTGATAATTAGGAGGATACATTAATGACACTCAGACAAGATGGTCCTTGACAACATCAAAAGAAGCTTGCACAACTTGGTCCCAATGCAAAGGAACCCCCTTTTTCAATAATCAAGTAAATCCTTTAGCCATTTCGGCGTAGTTTGGAATGAACCTTCTCAGGAACTTAGCCTTTCCTTGAAGTTTCTGTATATGAAGTAAGTTCAATGGTGCAAGCAAATCAAGAATGGTCTGTACCTTGAGTGGGTCTATTCGAATTCATTCTTTTGAGACTATGAATTCGAGAAATCGACTAGAACCAACACAAAACACACATTTTTATGTATTGAAGCATATCTTGTAGTGTTGGCAGTGTAAGAAAATGGCTCTCAAATGCATCAGGTGGTCAGTCCAATTTTGTGAATGCATTGGTAAATCATATATATATGGTTGAAAAATGTGCTTGATGTCATTGAAAGAATAATGCATTGCTCTTTGAAAAGTTTCCCCAATGTTATTTAAACCAAACGGAAGTTTCCTATATGCGAATGTGCCCCAGGGAAAGATGAATGTTGTCTTATGTTGGTCATCTGGGCAGATATTGATTTGATTGTAGCCGGAAAATCCATCCATGAACAAAAATATTTCGCATCGAGCACAATCGTCAATAATCTAGTCGATAAAGGGAGTAGGATAGTTGTCTTTTGGACAAGCATGATTAACATCCTGATAATCGACGCACACTCTAATGGTTCCTTGTTTTTTCATAACAGGAATGATATTGGAAACCCATTTAGTTAGCAGAATAGGGTAAATGAAACCAACATGCAAAATTTTTTCAACTTCTTCTTTGATGGAAGTGACTTTCTTTGGATGAACAGGATGAATTCGTTAACGCATTGGTTTGACATCAGGATACATATTAATATTTTTTTCAACTATACTAGTATCTATTCCTGGAATTTCCTCGTAAGACCAAGCCAATATGTCACGAAATTCATGAAAAAGAGAGCGATGTGAATCAAGTTCTGATGGAGAACAAGATACACCGACATGAATATTTTCTACAACACCAAGTTTGGTCGAAATATCGATAGAAATATTTTGTTCTATATTTGATAAATTTTTCTTAGATTCAATTGCATTAATCGGTAAAGATTTCGAAAAGAAAGTTTTGATGGATGGGTGATATAGTTCACTAATATTATTTTCTTCATAATCAGGAAGATGGGAACGATGATGATAATCTTCCAATGGTTCTCCTTCTGACATCATAGCTTCCAAAATATTTTCATCTGTCGAAATATTTGAGGAAAATGGATCAGATGGAGTACCAAAATCTAATGAACGATCAACCCAAACACTCGGCAACACTGATTTCTGATTTTCCGCCCAACCCAAATAGATTGATTGCTATGCCAACTCAATAGGTCTGGGTGGTAAAACATCATCCAATGTAGAAATATCAGAATCACTCATACTCTTCCTTAAGCCAGATAGAGTGGAAGAGATCATGTAGTAGGTCTCTATGCTTTCAATATCTACCGACATCGTGGGTGGCGGTAACACAAAGGTTCCCATAAGAGTGGAATCCTTTAAGATTCCTATGCTAATGTTCTGAATTTTTAGTTGGGGTAAGTGAACAAATGGAATGCTTCTAATTACCTGCGAGGCAGAGGAAAAAAAGGATAATTGATTAATGACTGTGACTGTACCTTTATGTGTAAAGGAAATCATTCTAAAGTATGTAGAAACAGTGGCAGTCATTGCATATACCCATGGTCTTTCGAGTAAAATATTATAGTCAAGGGGTCCATCAACAACCTCGACATCAATAATTACTATTTTTCCCCCCAATTCAACATGCAGGTTATTGATAATACCACAAGGTTTATATGTTCTTCCATCAAAAGCCTTCAACGTCGTTGATGATTGTGATAATCGCGGCGAGCCAAGTGACTTCCAACATTTTAGAGACATAATGCATGTAGATTCTCCCTCATCAATAATAGTGCGATGAACAAGGTGATTGAGAACATTTACTTGTATAGAGAATGGCAATTCTACTAGTAATTGCGGCACATATCTTGTATGATTAAAGACGACAAGATTAGAATCAATCAGATCAATTCCACCAATGGCCGACAATAAAGCCTGCTTCCAAGAGGGAAAACTTTGTAATACCTCAAGAGCAGACATAGCTGAAGGGGATTGAGAAAAATTTTCAACTATATTATAATTTTGTGCAGCTCTTGCTCGAGGATTATATGTCAATTTATGAATTACTCCCTTCGGTGGATTAATTGTCAGTTCAGGAATAACAGTAGGTGGTACTAATTCATTAGATGGATTCGTTGTCGAGGTAGTAGGTTGATCAGTGGCCGGACTACCATATTCTTTATTCTGCGTCGATACCAAAATATCTTGTGAAGGTTTTGTGGTGGATAACATTAACACCTGGGAACTAGGAGCTGGATCCGTAGCAACCAAATTTGTGTCTGGATTTGAAAATGGGTCTATCAACACAGCTAATGCATGAGAAGTCTTGATGATTTTTGAGACTTCAGCATGGTGAGGAAAATCCCTAACAAAGTGTTCCTTGTTACAAATTATGCATGGATAATGAGGTTTCCGTGGTCTAGACAGTTGATCAGATGATCTTTCCTATGGGTTAGAAGTTTGATTTTTCTTTGATTTCCCCTTTTTCTTACCTCCTGATTGCTTGTCACTTTTTCCTTTCTCAAATGACATGGCATTAATTTCGAAAGTAGGAGCAAGATCAGATGCAGTATTGTGGTGTGTGTTTGCAGTGCCTATCAAGCCATCTTCAGCATGAGAGTACTTTATTTGAGGAGGAACATTGAAATTATATCGCGGCGCATTAAGGATTTTTCATAGAGCATGCCAGACTGAGTGTAAATAAAATTTAAATATTGGGCATGAGTGATCAATTTCTCTTCTCTGATGATGCCACCTTTAGCCACGTCCTCAGTTATATATGGTAACAGGGACTTAATGAACCATTCAACAAGGATCTGATCAGGAACAAATGTATTAACCATTCGTCCACAATGACGCCACTCATGAATATGATAAAAAATGTGAGTAGTGTTAGTCTGTTTGAAGTTGTTCAAGATTTTCGTTCCAGTTTCGTATCTGATCGGTAAATGGAAATGGGTCAAAAAGAAAGTAGCTAAAGTAGTGAAATTGTCAAAAGAAGCTCTAGGTAACTCAATGTACCATTTAGAAGTCGAACCTGTGAGCGTACGCTGGAAAAGACGTAGTCGAACAAAATCATCATTTAGGGAATTTGATGAACACCATAAATGATAATTCATGACATGAGTTGACAGATCTTCTCTAGGGTTTCCATTGAATTTATGAATATCGGAGAGTAATTTATGAGGTATCACCAGCCACCAATGAGCATAATTTATAGGATCATTGGTTAACCGGTTTAAATATGGTAATTCTAAGGTTGCAACAAAAGGAAACTGTCGATTTAGGTCAGGTTGAGAATAGCCAAGATAAGATGGAATTTCTTGGGCAACAGGTCTTTGAGCACCAGCATATGGAATTTTCTGCTGGTAACCCAAATAGGGGTTGTTTTTCATAGAAAACACTTGAGAATTTTGTTGACCAAAACTTGGATATGATACTTGTTGAAATGAAGTTTGAGGCATTTGTGCTTGTGGCTTCCAAAGGGTCTCTCCACCAATGTTATAACCCAAATTAGTATAATTCGTATTCGGTTGTTATGTATAACCAGGTTGTATTTGTGACATCCCATAAAATGGTGCACCATCTCATGAATAAATGATTCTTGATACAGGTTGTTGTAAATTAACCAAAGGATTTTGAGTCTGTGGACCCAAAATTTTATGATATTGAGTCGAAGAACCCACCTGATAAGGTTGATGTACAAGATTTTGATTCTGTAACAGCGATATAGATGTATTAACAAGTGGTAATGAAGTGGGTGTAACAGGTTCAACAAGTTGATACGAGTGTACAATCGTTTGTGGTTGGATAGGCAGAGTGGGCTGCCATTGAAATAAATTCATTTCAACATTAGTTTAACCAAAAAGTGACTGAGTACTGTTATATTGGGTGACGAAAGGTTGCCCCCCAGCATAAGGAGGATAATAAGACAGAAAATAATTTTCTCCAAATGCTGGGATTCTAGTTGATATGGTACTTAAAGGAATTGACCCAAAAGGACTGACTTCATATTGCCCTGATGATGTATGTAATGAATCAAGTCGTTCAGTACTAATGATAGGACTACCAGTTAAAATACCAGATGATGACATTGGCAAAGACCATGAACATGAAGATGCACCAAAGAAAGTGCTAGACAATGATTTGCAGCCTGTTGGGACCGAAGGGCCACCATCAAAATATGACTCTGGTGAGGTAGTGAACATCGACAGAGTAGTGAGGGTAGGAGCTGACGTAATTGGAACAGGAGACCCAACCGACGATGTTGGTTCAGACATGGTTGTGTGACTAAATGTATACCCTCTAAAATCGATGGAAGATTGAATGGAAATAGGATCAACAAATCATATGGAAACAATTGAGGAAAATACTCGTACAGGTAAAGGTCCCCCCCAAAATGGGTTGGAGTTAAAGGTGTATCATCTTGTAGGATTTTTTCAATCACAATTAAACCAGGAGGAAGAACTTCACCGTCAGGCCCAAAATATATTTCAGACGGTTGGCTATGTCATATAGGAGTTTAAATAGCTGCAGAAGTTTGTGGAGTGACCAAGGTAAGAAAAACTTCCAGTTGTTTGACTTTAGGATTCAGATTTTCTGTCAAAGAAGAGACAGGATCTGGATCAATTTGTGATTGAACAACCTCAGGTCCAGGAGGTATGGTCTCAACAATTGAATGGATCATGACCACGAGTAGCTGTAAGGATTCTTTTTCGACAACAGTAGAAGAACCGGATGTGTGGAAACAATTTGAGCTGACTCTGGGTTAAAAGATGATGTTTTGCCAGAGGTATGAATTGTACTTGATTCAGCAGATAGTGATCGCCTTCGTCTACCAGAATTAACTTCTAGTGGTAAAGGTGTTTTTAAAGCTAATCTACGTGAACGACGGGGGATAAGAGTTTTTTCTTCCATGATTATTGATTTATTTTATCCAAAAAACAAATAAACAAAAAGAGAGTAATGCTAAGAAAAAGGGTTTACCAAGAAACTGTGAACTCCAGAATACCTCCAGGTGAACCAAGAAGTACGGGCAGGTAATCTCCCCCAATGCTGTGTTTTGTGTATCACAATTTTAAGACGGCCGACTCGGTTCATTATGGATGGATAGCACCTAAAATTCGTCCTCCCAAATATACCAGAACATACGTGGAGGCCCAAGTTCGTATTAGCGTTTTCTGATGTGAAACTACATAGTGAGAGAACCCCTTTATACTTATCGTACTGTAACACCGCCTGATATACCTGAAAGTATGTGGACGAGCTATGCTATACTTACGTACGTGGAGTGAGGTATCACACTTGGAATTTATCGCAGACAAGTTAATGACAACTACTATGTTTTACGATGCCAGAACACGTCTCTAGCCTAGACTTTCTAAATGTTATCATTATGTTAAAATGCATTGTTACGTAAATTGAGATTAATTTTATGTTGATCTTGCTTAAAAATTTTCCTTTCAAAGGTTCACCACGATGATGTGTATGAAATTCCTAAAATACAAGCTAAGAATGATAAACAAAATTTCACTTTTAGCTTTTTCAATGAAGAACCTAGCTACTAAGGGAAGGGAGCAAATAATTTGTGAGAAAAAAAATCAATGAACAAAACAAAATCAATGAGCACAAATTAAATGTAGATGTCCTAATGTTCCTTTTGCAAAACACACACAATCCTACATGCAAATGCAAGTTTTTCTTTTCAGTTTCCTTAACGCTATGAATGCATAAAATAAACTAGGTGCACTAGATCAATAATTCAAATGCCTTTTACTTTCAAGAAACGAAGAATACAAACAAAAATTTCTCTTTTGAAGGAAAAACGAGGATTTCAACAAAAATTTATCCTATCAAGGGAATGAAGATTTACGACAATTTCCTATTTCGAAAGAAAATGATTCTTAATGCAACCATAAAAATTACTTCAAAATCAACTTGTTAATGATAAATATTTTTATTTTAAACAAACATTGAAGAAATTTTCAGCCACAGGAGGAAGAAGTATATAGAATCACTGGTCAATTGAGCATCAAAATTTTCAGAACACAACAACAAACAAACCTGAAGGAAGTTGCAAAGTCAAATTCAAGGGAATTTGGGTACTTTCAAGAGTCAACGAGTCTCCAAGGGGAGAGAGTGCTCTACAACATAGGCTAGGGAGGGAGACAATGCTCTACAAAGCACTGTGTCCAGTCTAAGGGTGCGTTGGGTGTAGTATAAAAAGAAAAATACCACTATTTAACTCACTGTCTTTGCAAATTAAGCTCTAAAAAATATTAATATTTATGTGTAAGAACTATTGGGTGGATAAATAAAGAAAATCAGAGGCTAAACACCTAGAACTAAGAGAAATTATCCCCAGTGGAGTCGCCAATTTGTTGGGCTAGAATTGTGAATTATAGATAAATCACACTTCCCTAGACATGTGCTACTCTAGAAAAATAGGTGAAAGACTATATGACTATTTTTCCTAACTCAGAATAGATACATAGAGAGGATTGGAGGCTTACTTGTTAAGTCGCTTCCAAATGGCTCCTTTCGTCGCTTCCGCTGCAGCTTCTAATTCAAGCGGTTTATGGGATGAATGCTTCCTGGAAGAAAGAACATTGAAATAGAAAAAGATGTAATAATATAGATATATATTCAAGCTAGTTAGCTAAACCAGTAAAGCATAAACCTTATGCATCAACCAAGATCTTGCAATATGGAAAATCAAAGCCAATACAGATGCTTATAGGGAAAAATAAGCAGTACGCTTTATTGATGATAGAAGGAGAGGTTACAACCTAATGATTGATTTGAAGTGACCTTCCAGCAATGTTCCCAAACCTCATCACAGTATAAATCTCTCCAGAAACAGCTTCACAAATCTAACTCTCAATTGAAAATTCTCCAACATTTCTCTACTCAAATTCTTCCTTCTCAAGCACTCAGATATATGCTCAATTTATAGATGAACTGTAGGTTGTTTTGCAATCAATAACTTTCCAAAAATAGGCAAGACATGTTTCCAGTCATGTAGATGTCAAATGGACACTTCAATCCAAAGCTTGACACATGTGAACTCTTCTAGAAGGCAATGGCCAAGTGGAGATTCCGGAACAATGAGGATTTCACTCCCAATGTGACCAACGCACCTGTGAATGTCAGGAAGTGCTTTGCAGAGAAGCCTTTCATGGGGCTACCTGCATATGCAATGCACTTAGGCCCCTTAGAGCCTATGTTGGTAAGCTCTCTTATGCTATATAATAAGCTTCAAACCATGGAAACCTTTTATTGATGAATGTCTTGCTTGATTTGTCTTGTTTCTTGTCTTAGGGCATGTAGCAACTGAAATGATAGGGAATGATAAACCCTTGATCATTGGTCCTGGAGATGATTCCCAGTTAACCAGGTCATTGGGAATGGTGCCCAAATTGACCTATAACACACTCCCTTTTCTTCATTCTAAAATTAAATTAGATTAACTTAAATCTTTTCATAATTCTAGGTTAACCATCTCTAGAACTCAAAGAACAAAAACCCCCCTAAAAACAACATAAAACACAAGACAACGAAGTAAGGAATATGTTGCTTAAGCACTATGGTGCACCACTATTCATTAGTTTACTAGCCCTGGTTGATAATTAACGAAAGCAATTTAGGAACACCAAATTGACTAAACATTTTTGCGCTACTACCAGGGAAGTGTAACTAGGTAGCCTTATTTCTTACATCCCCAAAACAATGATATGCGTAGAGAAAGAGACTCTAGGGGTAGATTTGTAAGAGGTAGAAGCTTAATCCATACAACACCATTCACTCCACCTAGGCCAAAAGGTAATACACCACCATCCCAAAATCATATCCCTTATTTCACTGGTCATAGACTACCAGAAGTTCTAAGATCTCATATCCAGTTAGGAGGATCTCCTACTTCATCCAGTGAGGCAACCTTAGAGGAAGAAGACCCTAGGACTCCAACAGAAGGAGTAACATTTTTCACTTCTACAGGGGAATATATCCTAGTTGAAGAGTTATAAATCATTAGTGAAGAGGAAGAAGAAGAACCTTTCTTCAACATACCGTTAATAGAAGAACTAGAGGAGCAGTTAACCCTGCAGGATGAACCCTATATTAGCTCTGAAGAATATATCATGGCAGGAAGAGGAGAAGAAGGAGGAGAGGGATAAGGAGAATTTTTTAATGGAGAAAATGTACTATTTGTAGGAGGTAGAGGTAGAGGAGGAGATAGAGGAAGAGGCATGGGAAATACAGAAGGAGGTAGAGGTAGAGGAAATAGGGGAACTGATAGTTCTATTCAATTTCCTATCATAGATGAAGAAACAAATGCTAGCATGAAAAGTATCTCACCTTCTGTTCTCCAAAAATTTCATGGATTAAAATTTTAAGACCCTGAGACCTTTTCATTTGGATTTGAAGTTTTGTTTATAACTTATTATTATCTACAAGATGCTCAAAAACTCAACTTATCTGCTTCAACATTGAAAGGAGTAGCTCTAAAATGGTTTATGAGTTTAATCACTAGATCTATTAGGATATGGAATGATTTGAAGAGAGAATTTATAGAAAGGTATTTGGACTATTGTATACTTGTTAATCACAAAGGGGAGGTGTTTAAAATGACGGAAAGAGAGGATGA